>CM038226.1:24261120-24703421 GCA_021442155.1 Cymbidium sinense | reverse complement strand
TTTTGGTCCTCATATGGTTTGACAATGAACTCTAACCTCTTTATCTCTCTCTCTCTCTCTCTAAAATGAAATGATATATTTATGAAAAATTTACATATATATCACATAATTTTTATATAACTTCAGAAATTATGATGTTAATATCAAACTAATCAAAGTATGCCTGAAGTGTGATATTCGGTAAAAAAATAAAATTAAAAGCCTAATGGAATTTTTAATTAAAAAAAAGGAATCATAAATGCCTTCTTCCCTTAGATTAGACGCCCATGGACTAAAAAACAATTATAATGAAAACTTCAAAGCATGACTTTCAGAAAAAGTATTCAGTACATCCTTTTCGCCTCTAGAAAGGTGTCCGGTTCCATCCATCCCAAATAATATTAAAAAAAACTTAATATATTCATATATTCTGTCTAAAAATATATTAATTCATAAATCAAAGATGACATATTTATTAATAAAATTAAAATATGAACAGGTGGTGTGACGTCGATGAATGATTTCTTGAAGAAATTCTTCCCCAAGGTGTACCGAAAGAAGAATGAACCAGGCATAGAAAGCAACCACTGCAAGTACGACAATGAGGGTCTGCAGCTCTTCACCTCCTCCTTGTACCTCGCCGGCCTCACCGCCACCTTCTTCGCCTCCTACACCACCCGCCGGCTCGGCCGGAGGCTCACCATGCTTATCGCCGGCTTCTTCTTCATTGGTGGCGTTATTTTCAACGGCGCTGCGCAGGATATGGGCATGCTCATCGTTGGTCGCATCCTTCTTGGTTGCGGCGTTTAGGGCCGTGAGGATTAAACCGAAAATTCGATTAAAATCGAATTAAAATTTTAAAATTGGTTCGATTTTTTAATTTTGTTTTGAATTTCGGATTTAATTTTAGATAAATTCAATTTTTGGATTATAGATCGGATTTAAAAATTTATAATCTAAAAAAATCGAAAATCTGAAATTTAGCGGCTTAGCCCGTTAGTCCGTCCTCTCGACTGACTCCATGACCCGTCGCCCGCCATGATCCGCCCCATGCCTATGAAAAATAGAATCGGATATTACAAATGCTAGGCCAAACCCAAAAGCGATTAGAGAAGGCGCAAAGCAAACCAGCGTCATGGCTGGTTCTACTTCTATAGTTCTTCGACTGCTTCAACTCCCAAAGACCACCGACTCTTCGTTATAGTTGTCGACGTTTTCATTCATGTTCTTCTTCTCGCTTCTCCTTCTCGCCTCTTCTTGAATCAAGCAGAAGGGCTACGCTTCTCCTTCTTCTCTAAGTTTTTCTCGCTCCCTCATGGTCTCGATTCTCAATTCTCATGGATTCTGGCCTGGTGTCACATAATCATTCAAGAATGGTTTTGTCTCGATTCTCATGGATTCTTTTATCTGTTTAGTGTTTTTTGGAGACTTGGATTGGAGTTGTTTACTATTCCGAGGCGGTTCTAGTTTCGTCGTGGTATTGCTTATCTTTGAAATCTGAATGAGTAATTATTATTTTATGCTGGCTGATTTGTTTTGACTTGTTGTTTTTTATGTTGTTTAGGGATAATGAGGATAGCAATGATGTTCGCATGTATATGCAACTCTTCCAGTACATTCTTTGTCATGTTTCATTAGCTCTTAAGAAAGTAACCCTTCATGGCTTATCTTTCATTTGAAATGAGTGGGATTATCTTTGTATGAACTTTTGTATTTTTTCATAAGATGCCATTTTTTCTGCGTTGTATTCATATTCATATTTAGGTATTCTTTATATATAGATATTTTGAATTTTCGGAAAGTTGTAGGAGATAGGCAAGTAGTGAAATCTTAAAGAATAAGAAAAATATGTTTAGTGCTATTTTTAAATTAAAGGAGGTATTAGGATTATGCTGATTATAATTTTATGCATAACATAACGAAGTTATGATTGAGGGTAAAATAAAACCTTAGATGTCATGTTAGCATGAGAGAAATCAATTTTATTTCTTGTCAGAAAGATCTATTGTGTTGAATGATTTTTTTGTGCTAGGATAATTAGTAGAAATAATATGGAGTGCAAAGAATATTTATATGGTTTTTCATTTTTATTATTTTAGGTTTTTTAAAAACAGAACCAAAAATCCAATTTTTGTTTGGATTGGATTGGTTCTGATTAAATCTTATACCTGACGGATGATTTTTCAAACTGAACGGATTAGCAAATTAAAAAATCGATCCATCTAATCTGATCGAATGCACACTCCTAGCAGCGTTGGATTCGCTAATCAGGTTTTTCTCTAACTTTTCTTATTTCGAATTATTGTTGTGATGAATAAAAAACAAATTATATGAAATTTTATAAATTTATATAAAGTGAAATTTTTAGTCAGGCATCATATGGGGGGAAAAATATTACGTGCGGACTCTGGATATTGTTCCGTTAAAAAAAAGGTGGCTGTGATGTGGACTCCGCACGGTGCGGAATCCGCACGTAATATTCTCTCTCACGTGGGTGCCTTAAGTTTATGTGGTTGGCTGGCTTTTTACTTATATGGACTCAGTTTAAGTCAAGGACGCAGAGGTCCTTCCTTATCTCCAAGAGATTACGTGGAAGTCAAAGTCTTTGGGCAAGTCGGTCAATATATCCCTCGTCATGAGTCATGAGTCATGAGTCATGAGTCATGAGTGACGAATATTAGGCTAAAATTTTAAAATAAGCATATTCAAAAATATAATTAATGAATTAAGCATTAAAAAAAATTTTAAATTAAGCACAATCGCACGTTTAACGAGCAACTGTTGTGACTGCGATAGAAGCCAATGCTGTTAAATGCGCTGACTAAAATATTTTTTTTTTTTTAAAAAACCGAGATCGACACGCCGATGTCGGTTTTCTTGTTCGATCACTCTGGAGACGCGCCACGCCCGCTGGCCCATTTTTCACGTGAAATCGCCGCCAAGTTTCCGCCGAGCCACACGCCCGGTGAAATCGACCGCCATTCCTACCATGAGTCTTTTAGGTATTTTTGATTTTTTTTGATTTCTTTTTATAAAATAAAAAATATGCAAATGTGATATTGATTTTTTGTGGTTTATCATATTATTACTTAGTATATTATGTGATTAGCTAGTATTATGATTTAAGTAAAATTTGAAGTGGATTTAAGTTTTTTGAAAGATTTTTTAGGTATTTTTTGGAACCCCTTTTTATTTAAGTTTGATTTTATGTGGATTTTATGTGATGTTGATTTTAGGCAAATATAATTTTGATTTCATGTGTTCTAACATTTGATTATTTAGTTTATCATGTAGTTTTAGGGTGGTTTATACATTTGTTGGTGGATTTGATATTTTAGGTAAACTGTAAATTTTGAAAAAAAATGAGGAACACATGACTAATACTCGCTTTAGTATGAGCGAGTTGATTGTGAGATCTCTTGATATGTGGTTGGTGGTCTTACCTTTATGACTGATACACGAAAGTATGTTAGAGCTTTTAAAATACAATGATAATTATTTTCTATGCCATTCATTTTACAAAAGGCAAGCACTGTTGATTACTTATTTATTTTTATTTTAGATGCCTCATGTAAGCTTTCTTTTATAAAAAAAATAGGATGTGTATTAAGTGGAGATTGATGCACACATGTATTATGTGAATTTTATTATAGACTTTAGGAATGTGTTTTATATTGTGAATGAATTGATTAGATGTCAAAAATAGAAAATAAGATTTGGGGTTTGAAATTCTAGGTGATATTGATTTTGATTGTCTTTACTTTTAATAAAATTGAGTCTCAAGGATCCATATAGTTATATTATGAATCGATTGATTTAAACAGCGCATTCCTCTGCCTTTCAATACATATTTTTAGATTCAAATATGAGTTGATACGCTTTGTTTAGTATTATATTACGGCCAACTTCGGTGTTAGTGACGATTTCTTCACTACATCGGTGGAAAAACCATTCTATACAAGTTTCACGATGTCCTGATTTTACAAGCATTTGAATCATGAGATCACTGAAAGTTGATTTGACACTAGAATTAATCATATATAGATTTCCTGTTGATGCCGGTTTTATTGCTACTCCATTAAATGACGATAAAGTACGTGAGTCAGTCATTAATGTAGCAAGTATACAACCTGTAATTGTATACGTCGAAATTGAGTTGAAATAAATAGATGATATTGAAGTTCATAGTTTCCGGAGCGTAATTTCATCCAACCGAATCCCATAACACTATACTATCATAGGAACCATATCAGACCGACCTCAATGAAGGTTTTCGTAGTAATGCACTCTTATTATCTAATTAATCTTTTCCATTTTAATCTTATACATTGCATTATAATGCACAACACTAATGAGAGAGATGTTACTGCATCTCCTATTCATGTTCATCATATTGCCTCGGCTTCTGCTAGTATGGATGAATATCATGACGATCATGTAGAACCTTTACCAACTGAAGATGAGGGCCGAAACAATGCCTAGCGCAATGAGTTCTGACACAGATGATAGTGAAGGTGACATTGGAGAAGAATAATGTCCAAACTCTGGGAATGGTCATTTGCTAAGGGATTACTCTAACAAAATAATCAGTGCTGAATAACACATGTTTAGTAGCAATGATTACATTCAGGCTTGCCAGACAACATAAGAATGGGATGAACAACTGAACTTCGATGGCCTCTTAGCAGATTCTATTTTTCTAGAAGAAAATTTCATTCTAGCTGACTTAAATGAGGGGATGCATTTCCATGACACATGGCACCTTAAATTTACTATTCAGGGTTGATCCATAACAAATAACGTGGAATATGTAACATGTGACTCTAACAAGATGAGATTCACTATACTTTGCATACATAGCAGTCATACCAGTAGGCTATGCTTGTGGTGTCTACAGGCTCGAGCAAGCAAGAGGCTTGGTGGTGCTTGGAGGATATCTAGTATGACAACCTCATACACATATTTTCATTCGATATTGAGCACAGGACACAGGGAGTGCACCTCACAGTTTATTAGCTACTACAGCCAACTTATCCTTAGATACCAGTTGGATTTGAAACCTAGGAAAATTATTGATCGTATGAAATCAAAATTTAGCATTAAGGTGTCCTATATGAAAGCTTGGGATGAACGTAGAAAGGCTATACAAGCTATTTTTAGTAGTTGAGAAGAGTCATATCGTTCACTGGATCACTTCATGGCTATTGTATGTGCAGTTATGCTTGACACAATGTACCACATTCAGTCAAGTGAATCTGGCCATTTTCAGCGTATATTCGGTCATTTGGGTCATCTATAGTCAGTTGGCAATTTTGCAGACTAGTCCTAAGTCTTGACGGTACATTTCTCTTGGGAAAGTACAGAGCCACTCTTCTTATTACAGTTGGTATTGATGCAAATAATGGCTTGTATCCTCTGACATTTGTAATAGTTGAAGCAGAGTGCAATGAGTCCTGGAGTTGGTTTATTAGAACATTGAACTTGATTGCTTATATGTACTGCCGATTTTATGCATTATCTCGACCGACATTCAAGCTTAGTACGCGTGGATCTAATTTTTCCTTGGGCAAACATCGCCATTGCTTACGCCATCTTAGAGAATTTCAAGGCACGCTAACAGAGAATTTCTGATGTTGGGTTTGTGTGTCAGAAGATGTACGTGATAGGTAATACAACTGACATTCACACCTTCACACGTTACATTACAGACATTAGGAATATCAAAGCAGAGGCTGCTGAGTGGATGCTTACAAGAGATGTGATGAAGTGGTCATTGAGTAATGATGGCGGATATCGATATGGCACAATGACCACTAATGCATCATAGTGTTCCAACGGTGTGCTCAAGAGGGCACGTGGGTTGCCGATACAAGCTCTAATTACATCAATTTATTACAATCATGCATCAGTTTTTACCAAACACCTAGAGACAGCTTCTAATCTGATCAGGCAGAATGATTCGATATTTGCACTACATGTGGCTCACCGCAAAAAATGAGCGTGGGAGATGCGGATCCCACAAGAATAAATTTAAATGAATTGAAGGTGTTTGTTATATCCTTAATGTCATATAAGGTTGAATTGTAAGAACAAGATAGTTGTAGTTGTAAATGTAGGCAGCCCTAGTTACTTCACATTCCATGTTTGTATGTCATTGTGTTAGCAACATCATTTGAGTTCACATGACGCATTCTCATTACTCGCAATCGGTACTACGCATAGAAGCTCAATTACATGTCATTCCCATCGCATTGACCGCCATCGATTTGTCGTCGCGGATGATTGAACTTGCATCATCATATCGAAGGCAACCGGGGCGGACACGAGAGATATACCAACACAATGGATGAGAATGTGCGTCGAAGTAATAGAATATGTAGACTATGCAAAAATGATGGGCATAACAGAGCTACTTGTCCACAAAATCGTCTACATAGGACTTAGTGTGGTGATAGATCGTTATTTTATCCTATTCATATTGTGATGATGATGTTTGTTCTTTTCCGTATATGCACTTTGGTTTTTTAGATCTTGTTACTCATGTTTGTTAATTGTTGATGTATTTTACTCTACGCTATTAGTGTAGGGTTTGTTTTCTTGGTCGATAATATAGTGCACATTTGTATGGGAGTTGAATGAGGCCACAAGGCCAAGGACCAACATGGCGATGCACCTACTTCAGTTTTTGGGAGCATGTACATGTGGCACACATTGTGGTACCTTTTCCGGCAGAGTTGGATGGGTCGAGCATTGCTTGTAGGTGGAATGAGGGTTACATGCGAGAGATGACACTGAGTGTGAGGTGAGCTTGATGGGCTGCTATTGAGTCAGGTATGACTAAGAGCACATTTTATTCATATTTTTACCTCTACAATCCTATGTATGACACTTAATTTTTTTGTCATGTTGTAGGTGATATGGGAGTCTGGACAGGAGTGCACGAGAGTGAACATTCGCTTTCGGCTATTTGGCCGCTAATACCACCATTGATTAAAAAAATTGAGTGGTACCTCCTAGATCGTGTGCTCAGACAGTTTGGTCTGTCACCTAGAGTGGACGTGACACCTATAGATCCTTCATTTCAGCGAGTCGATGGTCGCGGGAAGGCTGATGTTGACTGGGTTGATTATCACCAGGTTTACATATCATATTGGGAGGCCAGACATGATTCAATTGTTGTTATGGATGATGTTACACCTTACACACGGAGGTACATGAGGTGATATCGGTCCTGGGCTTCCTTGTACATGCTCAGGGCTCTGACCATTTCGCCTACCACCTACTATCGTCGAGCTGGAGAGAGATTGATGGTAAGCACTGAAAAATTGTATGCTAATCAAATATTTATACATTATGAGTACTGAATTACATACTTGCCTCTGCACCGAGAACATATATTGGACACACAAGATATTTTCCAGCCTTATTTTAGGAGAGACAAAGACACTGATTTTCGATTCAATCAACACTTATGAGGAGTTATGCAGGAACTACGCAAGAATATGCACATATCGGATAAGCAGTATGAAGCCGTAGTTCTTTGCACCTTCGTCTTCTAGTCACATCCGTAGGATTTGATGGTCCATCTATACGGATGTCGGTCCACACAGCTTACCCATTTGGCACACCATGCTCTATCGTGGAAGTGATGTTCACCCATTTCACCATGACGGCGAGAACCCTCTATGTATCCTTACCCATCGGTCTACATGCCGCATATGCACGGAGTGTACCCCATTGTCCCCTTCTATCCAGGACCATCACAGGAGATACTCGATGTTACACCCCTCGATGATCCAAAGTAAACCATTGACCAGGCTGGAGATGAAGCACAGCATCAGCAACACCATTTGCGAGATCATCCTACCACTTGCTCAAGATACTCCGTGAGTGATGTACTTCCACCATGCACAACCATCGTTAGATGTTTTTGTCTCAGTTGTAGATCATCTCATAGCTTGATGGACACTATTTTGTTAATGTTTTATATTTCATGTACATTGTATATCACACCATTTATCTATGTTATATATTTCCATTCAAAGTAATTTGTATTTTTGCTGAATATTTGAGATATCTTGTTGGTATTGAACGCTGATTTATTTTGGAGAAGTAGATAAGAGCATGAATTTGTCATCAGTAGATGTTTATTTTGCAAACTTTGTAATGAGATTGCCACATCTATTATATTTTGCAAACTTTGTAATGATCCATCCACTATCTATTTTGAATCCAACATATCCATTGTAGAACGGTCCAAAATGATTTGTCAACATGGAAGTCGAGAATTTTGTATTAATTCCAACGATACCAAGTTCGCTAAATTCAATGGATGATGAGACCAAAATGTAATCTCTATCAGATTTTTCTTGGCAAATTGAGCACAATCGCCTTCTTCCAACATGAAAGTCATGGGAACTTGACAATTCCAACGATATCAAGCTCGATAAATTTCTACAACGGACGACCGGTATGGAAAATACCGCGGCGATTGCAATTCAAAACCGCCCATTTTTTTTTCATTGAAATCGCTACGCAAGGAGCCACAATATGAAAGTCATGGAAAATTTTGTGCTGATTCCAACGATATCAAGCTGCTAAATTCTGACAACGAACGACTCACCCAAAATACCGCATTGGTCGTATAATTCAAAATCGGCCACGATTTTTCTCAAATTGGCGAAATCTGCTACGCAATGAGCCACAATCGCCTTTTTTTTGGTCAACATGAAAGTCATGGGAAATTTCGTGCTGATTCCAACGATACCAAGCTCGCTAAATTCTGACAACGGGCGACTCCGATACGGCCAAAATACCACGGCTGGTCGTAATTCAAAGCTGATTTTTGCGAAATCGCTAATCAATCACCTTTTGGTCAATATAAAGTTTTGGGAAATTTTGTGCCGATTCCAACGATACCAAGTTTAATTCCGACAACGGACGACTTAATGGCTAAAATACTGGTCGTAGCTAAAACAACAAGACATTTTTCACATTCATTAAAACCGCTACACGAGGGGTAGAATCACCTTTTTTGGTAAACATTAAAGAGAAATTTCGATTCCAATAATACTAAGCTTGCTCAATTCCGACAATGGAAGACTGACAAAAAAAATACTGTGGTTCACAATTTTTTTTTTTAATAAAATTTCTGAGCGACCATTTAACTATACTGGTAGTGATCCTAGTGAACGGCAATGTGCCTAATTTTAAATTTTTTTTTAATGTCTAATCCACTAAATATATTTTTAAATATGCTTATTTTAAAAATTTAGCCATTGATATTCTCTCGGGCTATAGTTTGGATATAATATTGCATTTTTACACTAATTTAAATCAAAGCGATAAACTGATCATATAAGTAATGCCATATAAGCTGAATTTTAATTCATTGAGAAGAAGATTCAATATTTGATCTAATAAAATTTAACTTCGCATTAAATCATTACACTAAACACAATCTTTAAGTAACACGATAACTTTAATATTTTAAGTTGTTTTTATTTTATTTTATAAGATATTGAATATTATCTTAAATTCATAGAATATAATTCAAGAAAATCAATGAAAAATTTAAGGGACAGTTTGAGGTCACTTTTGTTTTTGAAAATATATTTATTTATAATATTTTTTATATGATTTTATTTTTTTATTTTTAAAAATAAAAATATTGTTTTTAAAAATATTTAAAACATTTAAAAATATTTTGAGTATTTTTAAAAATAATAAATATAATCAAATAAATTTATTTTTAAGCAAAATATAAATAAAATAAAATAAAAATAAAAATAAAAATAAAAAAATAAAAATAAAAATAAAAGTGACCCATACAGGCCCTAAGTGATTTAAATTTTGAAAAGTTTATTCTAACCAATTCTAGCACAAAATGCAATATGGAAACGTGTTTAATTAATTAAGAGGCTGTTTGAGATTATTCTTGTTTTTATTTTTTATTCTATTTATATTTTATTTTAAAATAAAATATATTTAATTGTTAATTTTATTTTTAAAAATATTCAAAACATTTTTTTAGAAGTTTTGATTATTTTTAAAAATAATATTATTTATTTTTTTGATAAAAAATGAAATACATAAAAACATATCAAATAAATATATTTTTAAAAATAATATAAAAATAATAAAAATGCAAAACAAAATTGATCCCAAAAGTGTAGATGTGAGTAGGGGTGTGCATTATTTGGTTTTAACCAAAAAAATTAAATCGAACTAAAGTTTTTAAGTAATTTGGTTTGGTTTTGAAGTTAGTAATTTGGATTTTGGTTTTAATTAATGAAAACTTTAGTTTTTGGTTTTTTGAACGGTTTGTTAAATAAAATTTTGGATGGAATCAAATAAACTAAAATAATTATATGTAATATGATATTATTAATTTTTGTAGAACTTTTTTGGAGGATTATTATCTAATTTTTTAAAATATTTTAGTTCATAATATGATAATATGTTTTCATCAACTTCTAAGTTCAAAATATCGTTCAGATAAATAAAAATTAGTTTTAAATATTTTTTTTGTTCATGAACTAGTTAATTATATTTTTATTATTTATTTATTGCTTATTCATTATATAATAAAAAATTATACAAATAATTTTAAATATAGCCAATTTTAATTTATTCAAAATCAAATTAAAATAACTGAATCAAATTATTATTCAATTTATTTAATTTTATATTTTATTTGATCGATTTGATTCAATATTTTTAAGAAATTAAAATTAATCCATTTTAAAAATTTATCATTCAATCCTTCAAATCAATCAAACACACACCCCTGGATGTGAGGGTGGATCTCCGCTCTAATAAGCATTGATCATCATTTTTTTTCAAATCCTCTAAAAAAAATCTCCAGCTGCTAAATAATATAATTAATTAACAGACAAATTTATTTATTTATTTAATTGTATACAGGCGGTGCCGCTGTTCTTATCCGAGATCGCACCCACCAGAATCCGCGGCGGCATTGACATCCTCTTCCAGCTTAACTTCACCATTGGCATCCTCTTCGCCAATCTCATCAACTACGGAACCTCCAAGTACGTATTTTTCTTGCTGCACAGGAATATTATTATTTATCTTAAAATAATTTGATTTCTATAGAGTTCAACCTAGGATTTAACGCTTGATCCCTGCTCGATCACGCAGGATCCACAAATGGGGTTGGCGTCTGTCTGTCACTCTCACCGGCATCCCAGCCTTCCTTGTCACCGTCGGCGCCCTCTTCGTCGTCGACACGCCGAACAGCCTCATCGAACGCGGCCGGGTCGACGAAGGCCGCGCCTTGCTCCGCCGCATCCGTGGCACCGACAACGTGGACGCCGAGTTCGACGAAATCTTGCAGGCCAGCCACGCCGCCCACCAAGTGAAGCACCCTTTCCGCAACCTATTGCAGAGGCGCAACCGCCCGCAGCTGGTGATCGCAATGGCGCTGCAAATTTTTCAGCAGTTCACGGGCATCGACGCCATCATGTTCTACTCGCCCGTGCTATTTAACACCCTCGGTTTTGAAAGCGATGCTTCGTTGTACTCTGCGGCGATCACCGGCGCAGTCAACGTGGCGTCAATCTACTCGGTGGATCGCGTGGGGCGGCGAGCGCTGCTGCTAGAGGCCGGGGTGCAGATGTTCTTCTCCCAGGTAATGGTCTACGTGCAATCGCTGAGGTCATTAATGGATAAAAATTGCATTAGGATAAATCAATTAAAATTTGGTAGTAATATATTTTAAAATTAATTTTTTAAAAAGATGAATATAATATATAATAATTAATTAAATTTTTTCTCATTTATGAAAATATAAAAATTTAAAATTCAACATTATCGAATTTTGATTGGGATATATTCACCTTTTTTTTAAAATTTAAGGTAGAATATTCAAATATAATTTTTTATTAAAATAAGTTTTAACTTTTGAATTTATTATATATATATATATATATATATATATATATATATATATATATATATATATATTGATTTAACAAATTTTGATTCCTTGTACATAAATCATATTTATCGCAAAGAAAATTAAATGATATATTTAATTTTTCTTATTACTTGGCTTAATTTTTCTTATAAGTCCAAAATTTTCGTTCTTAACATGAAGTTCAATCCAATCAATTTTGCTTTGTTTGAGTTTACAAAAATTAATTTACATAATTTAGATCAATTTTATAGGATATATGACAAATTTTTAGTTTCATTCATAAATAATATAAAATTTTGTTTTAATCTAGAATTAGTTTGATTCATTCCAATCCAATTTCATTCATTTGTTTCAAGTTTTCATGAAAATAAATACACATAAACAATCCAGTTTTCATAAATTCTCAATCTTCTAAATCAAATTTATAACCCTATTTGCTTGTACTAATAAGAATTTTTTTAAATAGATAATACATAATAGATAAGCACAATTATATTTTACATTCTCTATATTTAATTATTTACATGCATCTATCGCTTCAAGCTGGTTAAAATCTCTTTGAAACTGAATGTAAGTGATCTCTCTTAAACATTATCCTTTTCCGAGGCCCTTACTCGCAGGTGGTGATCTCGGTGGTTCTGGGATTCAAAGTGAAGGACCACTCGGAGGGGCTCGCCAAAGGCTGGGCGGTGCTGGTGGTTCTGATGGTCTGTACCTTCGTTTCGGCTTTTGCCTGGTCATGGGGTCCGCTCGGCTGGCTCATACCCAGCGAGACGTTCCCCATGGAGACTCGGTCGGCCGGGCAGAGCGTGACCGTGTGCACCAACCTGTCTTCACCTTCGTCATCGGCCAGGCCTTCCTCTCCATGCTCTGCCACATGAAATACGGCATCTTCGCCTTCTTCTCCGGCTGGGTTGTCATCATGTCGATCTTCGTCCTCTTCTTCTTGCCGGAGACGAAGAATGTGCCTATTGAGGAGATGACGGAGAGGGTCTGGAGGCAGCACTGGTTCTGGAAGGGCTTTGTTGAATAGCAGGTTGGGGCCCATGCGGGTGTTTGACAATTCAGATAATTTTATGTTTAAATTATGAGATTAATTTTGTATTTTTATTTAATTCCGACTTAGCCTGCGCAGCTTTTTCAGACATCAAAATTTGCATCCTGAATTTCCATGTATGAGCAAATGCAAATTTTTATAGGTTAGATAATTTCATTTAATTAATGAAATCATTGATTTTAAAAATCATAATTAGAATGAAATTTCTTTTATTTTTGGATTTAAGGAAACTCCATAATTAGTGTAGCATTTAATTTAATATCGTCTTATCTTGTAATGATGTAGAGGTGTATATTGTATAGAGTTAGGTTTATATTTGCACTTAAAATGTTATACTTTACTTGCATTTTATTTATTCTCATAATTCTTAAACTTTAATGGTTGACTTATGCATATTAAAGACCTATTAGATCTTTGCAAATTTAACATTCAAATTTGATACTCGCTCATACAAACTGTTATACTTCATTTAAGCTTATTTGAATTCAAGCTTTTTTTGAAAACAAGTCGATTATTCAAGAAGTCTCGATCATGCTAATAAATTATTTAGTTATAGAAAACCTCTTATGAATTTATTTGATTTTCATTTTAACTTGAAAATAGTACTTAAGAAATCTCATATTATTGCGAGCTAGAAAACTAGTTGCGGTAGAATAAAGGTTTACGCCTTAGCTTTGTTATGAAATCCAGCATACATACAGATGTTTGAAGAATGAACAAGAAAATTCTAGAATTTTTACGTGAAAAAACCCCTGAAGAGGGGGAAAAAATCACGGGGCGTAGTCTAGTAAAAATCTTCTACTATGTATCTGTTTCGGAGTACAAAGTTTTCCGATAAGATTAATTGTATAGAGAAGACTAACAATGGAAATCCGTCGTAACTTATGCAAATGGTTAACATATAGCTGTAGTAATGATGATGGTGAATAGCGGTGGCGGTCGACGGTGATCTGGTGATGACCACCGGAGATGGCCGGTGGTAGTCGGCAGCGGTGATCGACGACGGTGGTCAATGACGATGATGATCGATGGTGGTAGGCGGTGGCACCGCGATGGTCGGTGGCATCCACGATGATTCGGCGAGGTGACCGACATCGATCATCATCGCCATCGACCGCTTCGCCACCGTCACACTAGCCGGCCATCGTTGGCCATCTCCGGCCATCACCACAACCCACGCCACGGCCACCGCCGTTTTCACCATCATCAACTGCCACCAACAACTATTATAGCCTAACCACTATTGCATAACTGTTGTTACCTGATCCTAGGATTCTCATTGTCAGCCCTTCTCATATATAATTCTGTAAACCCGTTATCAGGAAAACTTGGTACTCCGAAACAGATACATAGTAGAAGATTTTTTCTGCCGGGTTTTCCCCACTCGTGGGTTTTCACGTAAAATTTTGAGCTTTTTTTGTTTATTCTTCAAATATCGTGTGATAGATTTCACAATAAAGTTAAGGCATAAACTTTATTCTATCAGAATTGATTTTCTAGCACAAATTTGACGTCGAAGCAAACCACAATCACAATCGAACACGCATTATGGCAACAGAATACTCAACAAGAGCCTCCCACCAACTCGCCACTCAAACCAATCCTTGAACCAAGGATGCCAAGCTTCTGCCTTACTTCCCCCTGATAGGCATGACCAAATCAGTAAAGGTGCAACAGGAATCTCTCTAGAAGATCGTGTGCGCCGAATGAAAGAGTCTCAAAATGAGATTAATCGACTTAAACTACGAAACACTTCTAGTAAACACATCTCCCCAAGATCGATCGTTAGTGGGAGGTCAAAATGCTAATAGGCCTTCTCGCCATCGGTGAGTTCCTCCACTTACAGACCGTGATCGACCCCCCAACACCGCTAGTTCTACTCATCCATCACTCTCAACCACTACTAATCCACCAATTATTATCGGTAGCTTGGACGCATACTCATCTGTTGATTTCACAGTGTTATCGTGTGGAATTACAATGCTTAGAAGAATTGCACTTTAAAGATGGAAATCATCTTCCCTCTCATCATATAGAGTCTTCACCTTTGATCATTTCTTCAACATTCTCTCATAGGTTCAAGCTTAGAATCGACTCTTATGATGGGAAACTAACCTATTTGAACACTTCAACCATTACAGGTCATCATGCATATCTACCGATTACACTATTTTGTTAGGTCTTTCCTCACCCTCAAGGGTTAGGCTCGCACTTGGTTCTACTCCCTTCCAAGGGGATCCATCCATACCTTTGATAAACTCGCCAAGATTTTTGTAGAATGGTTCATTATAAACCGGAGGATCATTAAAGATTCATCTCATCTCTCAGGCATTCATCAAAATGAGGGTGAATCACTTAAGGAGTACTTCTAGAGGTTCTCCTTAAAGACTTGCCAAATACTTGGAGTAGACTCTGAACTATTAAGAGGAGTTTTCCTTGGAGGCTCCCCGGCCTTTCTACTCCACTAATGCAGATACGTCGCCATATCGACTTGGTTCATCATGTAGAAGCATAAATTTTTGACAATGAGGCTATTAATGCCCATCGTAAATAATTTGAATAATCAACAAGAAAGCATAAGAGTACCCTAGGGAACACATATTGATCATTCCATCAAAAGAAGCAACAAGACAGTCGTGATCTCCCTCCAAGACCCTCACATCAGTGACGTGAACCATGACCCGAAAAGGAACACACACCACTGAACACATCTCGTGTTAACATCCTGATGGCCATTCGAGATGAAGAGACTATCAAGTGGCCGCATCCGCTGAAATCAAATTTAGGAAATTAGGAGCAATATTATTACTTCCATCAAGATGATTTTATGCATGATGTGAAACATACAAAATCCAGCTAAGGGGTTACTAAATCTTTTATTTCTTGATTTATGTCCTAGGCTTTAGGTGAGGTTATGAGTTTTTTAACTTTAATTTTGAGTTGATTAATTGGATAGAAAATTTATTTTTTTTCCTAGGAGCCTAATTGCATCCAGGCCATTCATCAAATAATGAAGAAATTAGGAAAAATATGCCATTTTAAAACACAAGCTAAACAAACATCAAACAATTTTATAAAGCTAGTGCAAAAGAATAAAAGGCCTTTATGGTCCGGCTCCACCGCACAAACCCAAAAAGTAATGTGGGTAGCCGAGCTCTACCCTTATACAACCCAGATTACAAATGAATAATTATAATTTAGAAGGAATTTATGTTATGGGGGTCTTCATTCTTCATTTGTTCATTCTTTATTTCTTCATTTTTGATTTGCTTATTTCCTTCCTTCTTTTTGGCTTGCTTGGAATGTGGTTGCTCCAAAGGCTTCACATGGTACATAAGACATGGTCTTATGACCAATGCTCACCTCTAATTCCCCATAACATTCATTCCAAATCCTAATTGCAAAAAGTACATGAAAATGGGAAAAGTAAATCTAACTAAAATATGCAAAATAGAGATTAGCTAAACACACCACACATCCCAAGCAGTTATATGAATAAAATAGACTCAACACCCCACACATGGGTAACCAAGTCCACCTGGCCTATTTTGGATTATGCTTAGGGGTATAAGCAACCTGCACAACAAAAGCATTTATATTTTTATTACAGCGCCCCTTAAGAAAAATCCCCTGTAGAAGACATGGTTAGACTAAGATCACCCTACCATTTAGTCTACGCTTAAACACCCTAACATCCAGTCTAAAACATTACATCACAAAATAAAATCTTGCATCAAATCACGCACCGCCTTAACATAGAGCTATAAATGGTGACTTATAATGTGTGCCATTTATGTGACATGTCTTAGCTAGAATTTAAGGTTGAAATTTTCTAAGTGTGAAAGGATTCAACTTAGAGGGTGGTTTCATTTTAAGTGATTTAATTTATTTATCAATTTTACTTGATGATTTGATTTGGTTTGGATGAACCTACATTTAATTACTAAGTGTTGTAAAGAGAAGAAAAGAGAAGTGAACTTCTCTTTCATTCCTACCTTAAGTAATTTCTAAGATAGGTTCAGTAATGATTTTTCTTTAGTGATTATTTTATTATGTTTTTTAATTAACCTAAGTTTAGATTTGCTCTAAATAAACCTATTCAATAAGAAAGACATCTTAGGATTAATTAAGGTGAATTACTATCACATAATACACAACCATTTATTTCTTTTCGAACATGTATATCATACATATGAATGATCCTAGGCAAAGCTATACATGCAATGCAAACACTTTAGCATACTTTGATGATGAATGCTAAGGAATGTTGTTTAAGAAAATTTTGGATATTTCATGAAAGCATGATTTTGTTTAAGTAGAAAAGAGGGACTCTTTTATCCATTAATCAAATGCACATTTACATGTATGAAAGACATAAGTGAGTACGGCGCCATTATTTTCTACACAGCGTGTAAGGTACAAGACCTACTACTTAAAGCCTTGCAACCTCAGGATGTCTAGACTAATATACCACTTTTCTTAAATATATGTGCATGTACAAAAAGAAATGAATGGAAGAAGAGTCATGCAAAAGATTTTTATTTTTGTTTGATTTGGTTATGCAATTTACATATGTAAATATAAAGATCCTTCTTAAGCCATAACATGGAAATGCATAAGAATAGATTTAAGCAAGTGTTATGTTCTTTTCAAATGAACTATACATTTTGCAAATTCTATTCAAATCTATGTTAAGAGAAGAGAAGGAAATCACATGACACATTTTTTGTTATAATCACATGCAAACTTATAAGTATTTATAAGAAGCATATTTTCATTTATGATCTTTGATTTATAGATTTTGATAAATTTTGATTTAGTAGTGATAATAGCCATTCATATTCTTACTTTAGCCAAACATGCAATTTGACATAAAGAAAACATTTCATTTAATTTGATTTTTCAAAAGAGAATGAATGCATGACTTCACACGACAAATAATATTTAACATGCTTGAAAAGAGATAAAGTGATGTAAACATATGATTTCATTCATCCTAATTAATTCCTAAGGACAATCCCATAAGATAAAGTTATTCAAAGTGAATCAAAATAGCTTAAAGAGATTTTTATTTTAGTTTTAGATTTGAATTTGATTTAGGAAAAGTGAGAATAGTTTGTTGGTCCTAACCCATTTCTCTCATGTGCGAATTGATTTAGTTTAATTTTTAAATGATTAGATTGATTTTATGTTTTATTTAGGTTAAGGTGTGAATTAAGTCCATTAATTACCCCTTACCTACACCACTTTAACATAATTAACCTAATAATTATGAGGCAACATATGATATGCAACCAAATGAAATTTAAATCAACAATGCACCTAAGAAAGAAAGGGGCCTAATGCAACTGGCTCACAATTATTGATTAATTAAACAAAAGGGTTTTAGTTAAGTACTTTCATAACCTTCCACACATGTGGGTTGGATATGATTTCCTTAAAAGCCACTTAGGCTATTGAACACCTAAGTATCTACCCAAGAATTAAGACTATTGAGTTCTAGAATGATTTGATTTTGGATTTTGATTAATTGAATTTATTAATGAAGTGATTAAGCCATTAATTATAACTTGATTAAATGTTTTCCAAATGGAGTAAACTTAGGGAGAAGAGATTGGAAAAGGAATCCTAATCTCATTCCCTAAGTCCATTCAATATTTCATAGTGATTAGCAAGCCCAATTAATGGATTCATCACTATTTAATAGGTTAATTAATCACTTAATTAATTAATAGAGTGATTAAAGGTGAATTAAGCAATTACTCTAATTAACCCTGTAATAAATTCAAAGAAAATTATGGGAGGTAGAGGTCATCCCATTAATTAACCCTACAAAATTTGGAATTAATTACTGAAGTAATTAAAGAGTAATTAACATAATTACATTCCCAATAAAACTCAAATTGAGTGAAGCATACTATTTAAAATCAATCAAAATTAATTTTATATTATTCCCCCTTAAATTATCTTTAAAATGAAGTTTAGTTTGCATTTTTGGGATTTTTTTACATTTAGTTATGAATTTATGAAGTTTCTGTGATTAAAGGGTAATTAAATAACCTAATTATATAACTAATCCCATCAATGCCACATGGGCTACTGACGCGGTGCGCGCTTTCCATGTGGTGTGACAAGATTAATTATTTAAGTTGTCAAATCACCGGCGTCACCGGGCGAGGCTACGCCTCCTCGATTCGATCAAAGATCGAGATCGATTAAACTCATAGTTTCAAAGGGATTAATCAGTGGATCTAACATGTTTTAATCGATGTCCATCTAAAACATGCGATGGATGGTCCATGATTCATCCCCCTCTCCACGGAGGCGAGATCCCATCCTCCATGGCTTGATCCAAGCTCACTTGAGCTCGAATTGGGCAAAGATTCAACCCACACCATCAAGTAGCATAGAGAAGAAGATCCAACGGTGGAAATTTAATGGGATTATGATTCCCTTCATAAAATGCCAAAAAATTTTCAACCCAAGCTCGGTTTTGATTCATACCTCGCTAAAGGCTATCACTAGCACTTTCAACAGTAGAGATAGCTTCGTCTAGTGGAGATGAAGCCCTGTTGAAGGTTTCAAGCTCTAAGATGAAGTGGATCTTCCAATTGACCAAGGCTTGCATCAATGGCTTACGGATTTGGTCTAGGTCCACCTTCCCATGGCTTGGATGCTTGGAAAATACCTTGGGTGAGCTCAACTTGCCTCCCTGATGGTGCTTGCAAAAGCACTTGCAGTTTGGTTGAGGATTGAGTGAAGTGGGAATTCCTCCTACCTCCCCTATTTTCGGCTTAAGCAAAACTGAGAAGAGGAAATTAGAATGAGCTTATGAATGCCTAGAGAGGCTTGTGGATGCGTGCCTTTGATCCTTTGAGCTCAATCGAATACAAGGTCAATGAATTGGAATGGAATGAGGGGGAGTATATCTTCCCTTACTTGATCGGATGGTCGAGAGCCTCCTTGCCATTTTGATCAAATTGCCCTGATTGAATGGGCTATTTTGGTTGTTATGAGCTCCATGTGGTTCAGTTTTGGCAGAGGAGTGGGAGTATGGAGGTGCACATGTGTTAAAATGAGTGTGGGAGGTGACCAATGTGGAGAATTTTGAGTGGAGGGGTTCGTTTTGGCTTTGGGTTGGGTTTGGCTGACCCAAAGCCATTAGGTCATGTGCACCACCTCCCTTGGTGTCCAAATGGTCCACTAGGAGGATGCCAAGTGATCTTGAGTTGGAATATGATCAAATTCCAAGTGAATTTGACCATAGGTTACCCTTTAACTAAGGGGTAAAATGGTCATTTGGTTTTGATTTTGATTTGGGCATATTTGGAATGATTGAAAAATGGGTTGTGCTAATTTTCAATGAATTTGGTGTTAATTTGATATGATTTGGCTCAAGTTGACCCATTTAAGTCAAAATGGGTCAACTTGGGTCAAGTTGACCAATTGGTTAAATTGGGTCAAAGCAAGGGTTAGGTCAAGTTCAAATGATCATTTGTAGCCTATGTGTGTCATTGGTTTGGTTCAATTTGATTTATATTTGGTTTTGGCTCATTTGAGTTCACTTAGGTCAAATGGGTCTAGTTGACTAATTTGACCCATTTGACCCAATTGGGTTAGGTCATGGGTTGGTTTAGGCTTGGTTGATCATTTGAAATATATTGCAAGCTTTGGTTTCAATCAATTTTGGTTTGGTTTGATTTTGGCTTGACCTTTTAGGTCAAGTTGTTCATGGTTAATTGGCTAGGTTGGGTCTAGCCCAATTGAGGCTTTGGTCAGGTTCAACAGGCGACTTAGAATGAATTTGACCCATTGGTTGAAATCAATTTGGCTTAGATCAAGATTTGACATATTTTGATTTTTTAGGTCAACTTGGGTCAAGTGGCCAATTAGGTTAGGTTTGGCTCAAATGATGACTTGGTCATGTTCAATCATTGATCATGGATTGGTCTAGATCAATGGTTTCAATTAATTTGGCCTATGGTGGATTTTGGCTAGTTTAGGTCTCATTTGGGTTAAGTGTTGACTTGGTCAAAGCTAAGTTTGACTTGGTTTGACCCAATTTGGGTGATTGATCATCATAGGATGATTGTTGCTCACAATGTGAGGCTTAGGTGATCTTAGTTCAATCTAATTTGGGTAGGATTAGAATTTAGCTCAAAAGGTGCTTTAGGTCACTTTGGGTCAAGTGAGCCTCAATTGATTTAATCAAGGCTTGATTCAAGTTTGGTTGAACTCACATATAGACATATGATTGAACTATAAATCCAATTGCAAGTGATTTGGAGTCAAATGAGTTTTGATTCATTTGACAATTTCAAGATTAAAGGATGAAGATGGGTTTGATTTGGATTAGTTTGATTTTGGTTTGATGATTGAGTTTGTATTTATATTTGGGTTTATGATTAAAGGATTGATTGTTTGAAAAGAAAATCCAAAGGTTTGAATTGATTTGAGAATGATTTGATTAAGTTCAAGAATTTGACTTGAAAGGTACATGTTGGATTTAGGTTAGATTTGGATTTGAGTTTTGAATTGGTTTTGGTTATTTGAGTTTATATTTCATTTATATTTGTGAATATAAATGAGAATATAAATAGGTTAGAAAATCTCTTGAGTTTGAAGTGATTTGGATTTGATTTGAGCTAAGTCAATAAGATGAAATCAAAGTGACTTAGGAAAAGTTGTTGGATTTGGAATTGAGTTTTGGATTTAGTTTTGGTTGTTTGAACTTATATTTCATTTATATTTGTGAATATAAATGAGCATATAAATAGGTTATGGGAAAACATCTTGAATTTGAAGTGATTTGGATTTTTGGAATTGATTTGAATGATCCGAGAAAAAATATTTAAGTTGGAAATTGATTTAAATTTTGATTTGGAATTGAGTTTGAGTTTGAAGTTGATTTGGATTTGAAGTTGATTTGAATTTGAGGTTGATTTGAATTTGAAGTTGGCTTGAATTTGAAGTTGATTTGGATTTGAAGTTTGTTTGGATTTGAAGTTTGACTTGAAAGAAGGAAGTAAGGATTGTGTTTAAGCTATAGGGTAGACAAGTTTTCCTAACACCCCTAAGGCATAACCTTTTCCTATGGCTAACTCTTCTAAGTCTCTAGGGTTAGGTTAAGTGTTCACCTAATCACTAGAAGTGTCTTAAGACTAAGGAAATCTTAATGTCTAGAGTAGTCCTTATGCCTAGGATGAAGAAGTTGAAAGCTCACTCCAAAAGTGAGTCAATAGGAACTTAACGAACCCGATTTAAACAAACCCTGTTTTACTTTTTCATGTAATGTAGGGAAAAAATCTCTGGTATATTCGAAGACCCATCATGCCTTAGGAATCCTGATTAGGTGATTAGATCTATTATAGGATAGTGACTTCTATCTCTCGAGATAGTACACTATTCCTTAATGTCATACCCGATCACCCTAATAAGTACATCTGCGGATCTATGTAGTGTCCCCTCACATATACACATATAGCACCCAAACACCAAAAATAAACACCAGGTTGACCTTGAGGTCGTTGATCAACTCGGCATTTCCTTTATTAACTATTGTAATCGCCCGGCTTTTTCTCAAATGCCTTTTCTTGGCTTGGCTAACTGATCTTGGAATGATAACTATTTGGCCTCTCCTTGTAGACTAGTCGCCTTGTTGATTAATTTCTCAAATGTCTTAATGGTGAACCCTTTAAGCATGAAGGTGACTGTGCCATGAATATTCTTGAGCAGAATTTCAATGGCATGTTATTTAGATAGCTATGGTTTGCATTTTATACTTAAATTGTGTCATCTAAGAATGTAATCAACAAGAGACTCACTCAGATTTTGTTGAGCTACAACGAGATCTCCCATAGTTACCCTTTGCTGAGCTCCAACAAATCTTAATTAAAGAGATGCTAACTCAAGAATGTATTCTTGAACCATCGGGTAGTTCGCCAATCGAATCGTCCCAAGTCACGACAAAGAGGCAAAATAAGAGTGCATCGCTGCCACCGACATTGCAACATCCAGCTCTAAAATGTGCTATGTGCTGGGGGTTTCCACTGCCATAAAAAATTTTGAAGGATGGAGGCACAAAGCCCTTAGGGTATTGACACTGATCAAATTCCTCCAGGTAGGGTCTACCTTTTGAAACTGATGAGCCACCTCAGGCTTGGGCCAATGCATCCCTCACTTGTTGTTGCACCATGTGTTTGATGTCTTTTTCATGCATGGAGGTGCTATCTACCACCTTCCTATGCAAGCTACCACTATCTCCTCTCTGTAGGAATGCATCTAGGATGATCTAAAGTGTGTACCAACTCTGCTCTGCCAGCCACTATTGGAGAAGGCTGTGAAACCAGAGCTGAATTCTGTAATGCTGACACTACTACCATCAACTCTTCGATCTTCTTCCCCATTTGATCAATATGACCATCTGTTGACCTTACTTTGGAGTGAGCTTTCAACTTCTTCATCTTAGACATAGGACTCCTCTTGGACATTAAGAATTTCTTAGTCTTAAGACACTTCTAGTGATTAGGTGAACACTTAACCTAACCCTAGAGGCTTAGAAGAGTTAGCCATAGGAATAGGTTATGCCTTAGGGGTGTTAGGAAAACTTGCCAACCCCATAGCTTGAAATAAATCCTTACTTCCTTCTTTCAAGTCAAACTTTGACTTCAAATCAAACTTCAACTTCAAACTAACCTCAAATTCAAATCAACTTCAAACTCAAATCAAATCAAATTCAAATTCAAATCAAATTCAAATCCAAAACCTTTTAAGCCATTTTGATTTCATCCTATGGACTTAGCTCAAATCAATTCCATCAAATCTTAATCCAATTCTAACCCAATGGATTTTCTCAAATCATGAATCAATTCCAAATGATTGAAACCCATGATTGAATTCCAAATCCAAAATTTTTCCTAAGCCCTTTGATTTCATCTTATGGACTTAGCTCAAATCAAATTCAAATCACTTCAAACAAGAGATTTTTCTCATAACCCATTTATATTTTCATTTATATTCACAAGTATAAATGAAATATAAATTCAAATAACAAAGCCAATTCAAAACTCAAATCCAAAATCCAACCAAAACCCAACCTATACTTCTTCAAGTCAAATTCTTGAACTTAGCCAAATCAAACTCAAATCAAACCCTTGATTTTCTTCATGATTCAATCTATCCTTCAATCATGAATCCAAATATAAACATAAACTTCAATCATCAAACCAAAACTAAATTCAAAACTCAAGCCCAAATCAAACCTATGTCCAACCTTTGAACATGAAATTGTCAAATAAATCAAAACCCATTTGACTCCAAATTGCTTGCAAATGGATTTATATTTCAATTATAAGCCCATATGTGAGTTAAATCAAACTTGAATCAATCCTTGATTAAGCCAATTGACTCACTTAGGCTCACTTGACCCAAAGTGACCTAAACCACCCTTTTGAGTCAAATTCTAATCCTACCCAAATTGGATTGAACTAAGCTCATCTAAGCCTCACAGTGAGCAACAATCATCATAAGATGATCAATCACTCAAATTGGGGTCAAACTAGCCTTTGACCAAGTGAACACTTAACCCAAATGAAACTCAAACTAGCCAAAATCCACCATAGGCCAAATTGATTGAAACCATTGATCAAAATCAATTCATGATCAATGATTGAACATGATCAAGCCATTAATTGAGCCAAACCTAGCCCAATTGGCTACTTGACCCAAGTTGACCCAACTTGACCTACAAAGTAAAAATAGGTCAAATCTGTTGGATTAATGAGCCTCATGTTCAATTTGATCAATTTTGATGATAACAAATGAATGCTTGGATGTTCTAATGAATGTTTTTTTTAGATATATCAATTGCTAATTACATATCCAATACATCTCATAATATGTTTGAGGAAATTGCAAAAGTAAGAATGAAAGATAAATCAAATTGGATAATGTGAATCTCAAAATATAATATTTTATGTTATATGCATTTATTTATTGGCATGAATCAATTTGCTCACAACTTAACATAGTATTTTAATGAGGTTAATTTATATAAATCTTTTTCGAATTACCATTCAATTATATGTTTCATACATAGCATTTGAATTATCAAAATAATAAATGATAATGACTATTAAGTGTAATTATTTTATTTACTTAATATAATTAAATATTTTAATTTAATTTGATGGTTATATGATAACTAACATATGTATGATTATATATAAATTATATCATAATATTTAAATGTCACATGTCAAAATTAACAAAAATATATGAAATTTTGTATTTTAGCCAAAGTCATTTTATAATCAAGGAATTTATATCTGATTTCATCTCCAATGGATTCCTTGGATTTTTCCTTTAATTTGATAGGTCACATGGCCCACGTTTGATTAAAATTGAATTTATTATGACTTTTCAAACATTAGCTGATTTTAATAATGAATGCATGCTACATGCTTTGAATATATTAAGAGCCATATTTAATTATTTTTTACTTGCCCATGTGAATAGCCAAATTTTGGTTGCTTTAATTTAATATTTATTTAATATAAATTATATTTTTATTGAATATTAAATTATCACATGATAGCATGAGGTTAGATAATATATTTTTTGAAATAATTCAAAATGACCTTCTTACCTATAAATATCCCTCATTCTCTTCATGAAAGCATTCCTCATTCAAAATTCAAAATCCCTCCAAAATCTAAGAGAAAATTTCTTAGATTTTCCTTCCAAGTGTTCTCCAAATATTGCAAGAACAAATCCTTGGTTTGGAAGCTTCAACATCTTCAACTAAGCAAACTTTCTCAAATTACTTGAGTTTGTTTTCTTGATCTTAATCCGTTTTAGTTTTTCATGATATTTTCACCATCTATTTATTCTTTCCAATTTATACTTTTTGGTGGATTAGTCTTTGGACATTGTTTTTCACATCAAAGTTTCTCAATCATCTTTTTGTGAAAAAAATCTTATGATAGTTTGTAGGATCTATTTCAACTTGTTGAAAATTTTAACTTCCTACAAATTTCTTTTGGTTTCTTGAAATATTTCTTCATTAATCTCATTTTGAAAGATCATTTATTCTTAGATCTATTTTATAAGTATATTTTAAGCATTTTAAATTAAATTATTATCATATTTTTATTTTTGTTTTTAGACTCTCTTTTTAATTAAAAGCTTACTAGCCTATTTAGATCTATCATATACTCATTTTATTTAAGTATTTTGTGATCATTAGCTTTAATTGAAAGAATCTTTTTGGTTAAAATAAAATAAATTATTTCTTGAAATTTATTTTATTGTGCAAAAGAATATTGTGAATTTATTTTGAAATAATTTTTATATTAGTCTACAAATTATAATAACATAAACATCTTAGTAAAATCACTTTAAGATATTTATTTTAGTATTTTTTATCAATATTAAGTGAGCATTTTATCTTGCCAAAATATTTTAAGTGATCATTTA
Source organism: Cymbidium sinense (assembly GCA_021442155.1). NCBI lineage: Eukaryota > Viridiplantae > Streptophyta > Magnoliopsida > Asparagales > Orchidaceae > Cymbidium > Cymbidium sinense. The sequence goes on along the minus strand of CM038226.1, from coordinate 24,676,971 downwards.
TAAGTTGTGAGATCATTTTTTGAATTGGATAGCTTGGTATATTTGTGAGGTATTTATTTTATCAAAATTTATTATTTTGTATTTTTCTTTTTGTGCTGTAAAATTTATATTGGGGTTGTACTCCCTTTATAGGAGATGTACATATTATTGTAGGGTTGTATTACCTATATAGAGAGTACTATTTATAAGCTATTTTTGTATTTAGTGGATTCGTGGTGGCTAGGCGTGATGGTTTTGGGGTTTGAACCACGCAAAAAATTTGTGTGTCTATTGTCTCTCTTTACTTTTCTGTACTTTTATTTTAGCTGCATTAAGAATTATATCTTGTTATTATAAAATCAAAAATTAATTTTCTACTAAAACTTAAAATTTAAGATTTAAGTTTTAAAATTTTTAATATCGCCTAATTCACCCCCCTCTTGGGTGCTATAGTGACTCACAAAATCTTGATCTAAGCCAAATTGATTACAACCAATGGGTCAATCTAAATCACTTGTTGAACTTGACCAAAGCCTCAATTGGCCAACTAGACTCAACCTAGCCCAATTGACATGAACCAAACTTGACCTAAAAGGTCAAATCAAGCCAAAATAAAACCAAACTAAAATTGATTGAAACCAAAACTTGCAATACATTTTGAATGACCAAACAAACAAGGCCAACCCATGACCTAACCTAATTGGGTCAAATGGGTCAAATTGGTCAACTTGACCCATTTGAACTAAGTGAAATCAAATGAACCAAAACCAAATATAAACCAAATTGAACCAAACCAATGATGCCAAAATATTTCAAATGGTCATATGAACTTGACCTAACTTTGACCCAATTTGACCAATTGGCCAACTTGACTAAGTTGACCCATTTTGACCTAAATGAGTCAACATGAGCCAAATGATATCAAATCAACACCAAATTCATTAAAATTGGCACAACCCATTTTAAATTATTCCAAATCTAAATTAAAATCAAAGCTAAATGATCATTTTTTAGTAGGTCAAAGGGTAACCTATGGCCAATTCCACTTGGAATTTGGTCAAATCCTTTTGATGGCCACCTGGCATCCTCTTAGTGGTCCATTTGGACACCAAGGGATGTGGTGCACATGATCCAATGGGGTTGGGTTAGCCAACCCAACCCAAAACCAAAACTGACCACTCAATGGGAAATGAGCACATGGAATCACTCCATAAGCTCATTTAACACATGGGCAACTCCTCAACTACACCTGCTAAAAACCAAACCATGTGAAGCTCCTAAACATAACAAACCCATTCAATAGGATTAAATTGATCAAAATGACAAAGGAGCTCATGGCCATGATTCAAGTAGGGGAGATATACTCCCCTAATTTCATTCCAATACATAACCAATTGAACCCTTGGAACTGAGGAAGCTCCCAGAGATCAATTGAAATTCTCCATTTGCAAGCACCATCAAAGGACCTAATCGAGCTCACCCAAATCAAATCCCAAGCATCCAAGCCACAGGAAGGAGGAGTTTAACCAAAGCCGCAAGCTATTGAAGCTTAATTTGACCAATAGAAAGATCCACTTCATCTCAAGCCTTCAAACCTTCAACAGGGCTTCGTCTCCACTAGACGAAGCTACCTCAATGTTTGGGAGCGCCAGTGATAGCCTCCGATGAAGTATGCTTCAAAATCGAGCCTAGGGAGAATATTCTTTGGTCCTTTAAGAAATGAACTTTAATCCTAATCAAAATTGACCTTTGGATGTTCTTCCCCACACCTCTTGATGGTGTGGGTTGAATCCTTCAACGAGCTCAAGTGAGCTGGATCAAGCCATGGAGGATGGGCGACCCTCTTTCCAGAGGTAGGATGATGAATCATGGACCATCCATCCCTCGTATTTTGGATGGACAGTCCTGATTAAAACACGTTAGATCTTGTGTTAATCCCTTTGTTATCGCAGGATTGATCCTGACCATCCGATCTTTGATCAGACGGTCCAAGGGAAAGCGCGTAGCGTCGCCGGTTGACGCAATATTTGATGTCATAACTTAAATAACCAATCCCATTGTGCCACATGGAAAGTCACACGCCGGTCCATGGCCAACGAGATTAGTTATACAATTAGGGTATTTAATGACTTATTAATCACTGAAACTTTAAATATTCATAACTAAATGTAGAAACATCCAAGAAATGCAAACTTAACTTCATTTTAAAGACAATTAAAGGGGGAATAAAATAAAATTAATTTTGATTGATTTTGAACAATATATTTCACTCAATTTGGATTTTATTAGGAATATAATTATGTTAATTACTCTCTAATTATTTCATTAATTAATTCCAAACTTATCAGGTATGTTTGGTGAGATAAATCCTCCCTAATTTTCTTGAAATTTATTAATGATTTAATAGGATAATTGCTTGATTCATTCTTAATCACTCCTTAATTAATTAAGTGATTAATCTATTAAACAGTGGTGAATCCATTAATTGGGCTTGCTAATCACTATGAAATGTTGAAGGGACTTAGGGAATGAGATTTGGATTCCTTTTCCAATCTCTTCTCCCTAAGTTCACCCCATTTGGAAAACATTTAATCAAGTTGTAATTAATGGCTAATCACTTCATTAATAAATTCAATTAATCAAAAATCAAAATTAAATCATTCCAGAACACAATAATCTTAATTCTTGGGTAGATCCTTAGGTTTTCAAAAGCCTAAGGTTAGCTTAAGGAAATCATAATTCAACTCACATGTGTGGGATGATTATGAAAGTACTTAATTAAATCTTTTATCTTAATTAATCAATAATTGTGAGCCAATTGCTTTAGGCCCCTTTCTTTCTTAGGTGCATTGCTGATTTAAATTCAATGTGGTTGCATATCATATGTTGGCTCATAATTAGTTGGTTAATTATATTAAATTGGTATAGGTAAGGGGTAATTAATGAATCTAACTTACACCTTAACCTAAACAAAACATAAAATCAACTTAATGGTTATAAAAAGTAAACTAAAATAATACTCACATGAGGGAAATGGGTTAGGACCAGCAAACACCCTTTTCATATTTCCTAAATTAGACTCAAAACAAAAATACAAAAATCTCTTTAAGAAATGTTGATTTTCTTTAAATGATCTTATCTCATAGGATTGTCTTTAAGAATTGATTAGGGTGAATAAAGTTAAATGCTTACATCACTTTATTTCCTTCTAAGCATGCTAAATGATTATGTGCCATATGAAAATCATGCATTCATATCTTTTGAAAATTCAAAATAAATGAAATGTTTCTTCTATGTTAAATTACATGCTTTGGCTAAACTAAAAATATGAATGGCTATTATCACTACTAAATCAAAAATTATTTTCAAAATCTATAAATAAAAGATCATAAATGAAAGTATGCTACTTATAAATATTTATAAGCTTGCATGTGATTATAACATAAAATGTGTTGTGTGGTTTTCTTCTCATTTCTATGCACTTCTATGTTATGGCTTAAGAATAATATTGACATTGCATATGTAAATTAAACAACAAAAATCAAACAAACAAATATAAACTTTTTTGCATGATTCTTTTGCCATTCATTTTTTTTTGCACATGCACATGTTTTAAAAAAAATGATATATTAGTCTGGACATCCTGGGGTTGTGAGGCTTTAAGTAGCCCCAAGTAGGTCTTGTACCTTATACCCCTAGTGTAGAAAATAATGGTGCTATACTCATTTATGTCTTTCATACATGTAAATGTGCGTTTGATTAATGGATAAAAGAATCCCTCTTTTTAATACTTAAGAAAATCATGCATCATAAAATATCCAAATTTTCCTAAACAATATCTCTTAGCATTTATCATTAAAGAGTGCTAAATATTTGCATTTCATGTATTGCTATGCTTAGAATACATTCATATGCATGATACACATGTTGGAAAGAAATAAAGAGCTATGTGTTTTGTGATAGTAATTCACTTTAATTAGTCCTAAAATGCATTTCTTATTGAATAGGTTTATTTAGAGTAAATCTAAACTTAAGATTAATTAAAACACATAATAAAACATTCACAAAAGAAAAATCACTAATGAATCTATCTTAGAAATTACTTAAGGTGGGAGGAAAGAGAAGTTCTCTTCTCTTTTCGTTTCTTTATAACTTTTAGTAATTAAGTGTAGGTTCATTCAAACCAAATCAAATCATCAAATAAAAATTAACAAATCAACTAAATTACTTAAATGAAACCATCCTCTAAGTTGAACCCTTTCACACTTAGAAAATCTTAACCTTAAAGCCTAGCTAAGACATACCACACGCCTTTAAATGGCACACATATTAGTAAGTCACCATTTCTAGCTCTATGTTAGGGCAGTGCATGGTTTGATGCTTGATTTTATTTTGTGATGTAATATTTTAGTCTGGATGTTAGGGTGTATATGCGTAGACTGAATGGTAGAATGATCCTAGTCTAATCATTGTCTTTTACAGGAGATTGTGCTTAAAGGGGCACTGTAATAAAAAAAATATAAATGCTTTTGATGTGCATGTTGCTTATACCCCTAAGCATAATCCAAAATAGGTTAGGTGGACTTGGTTACCCATGTGTGAGGTGTTAAGTCCAATTTATTCATATACATGCTTGGGATTGTGTGGTTTGTTTAGCTAATCTTTATTTTGTAAGTTTTAGTTAGATCTACTTTCCCTTTTTCATGTAATTTTTATAATTAGGATTTGGAATGAATTATGGGTGATTAGGATGAACATTGGTCATAAGACTATGTCTTATGTACCATGTGAAGCCTTTGGAGCATCCACATTCCAACCAACCAAAAGAAGGAAGGAAAGAAGAAAGAAAGAAGAAAGAAGAAAGAAGAAAAGAAGAAAAGAAGAAAGAAGAATGTAGACCCACATAACATGAGTTCCATTTTGATTGTAATTAATTCATTTGTAATCGAGTTGTATAAGGGTCGAGCTCGGCTACCCATATTTCTTTTTTTGAAAGTGGAACTGACAAAGGCCTTTTATTCTTTCACTAGCTTTATAAATTGTTTGATGTTTGTTTAGCTTGTGCATTAAGATGACATATTTTTCTTAGTTTCTTCCTTGCTTTGATGAATGGCCAGGCTCTTAGAAAAAATATATTTTCTATCCAATTAATCAACTCAAAAATAAAAAATTAATAACTCATAACCCACATAAAGCCTAGGTTATAAACCAAGATAAAAGATTTAGCAACCCCTTAGCTGGATGTTGTATGTTTTCACATCATGCATAAATAAGATCTTGCTTCACTCTTGCTTATGGAGGGCTTCCACCTTTGCCAAGGAACTTGGCTTGACCTTTGAGAGTCATGGTGGAAACACACTTGCTTCTTGTTGATTTTGTCTGATAACCAATCTCTCATGCATTAGGCATATGAATCCTATAACCCATGTCAAATAAATTGTCCAAAAATGAAAACAAAACATAACAAGAATTTGTATTAGATTTAAGCCATTATTCATGCCCTATATAATCTAGTCTCTTAGGGAGTGTGTTTAAGGACTTAGTCTCTTTCTAAATAAACAACAACTTAGCTATCTTACAAATGCATATGACTTGCCTACATGTATTTAAAATTGTAGGATGAGTTAGTTGCAGCCATCCCCAGGCAGTTGTAAGTCCAGCAGTTGGGTGGTTTATCCTCTCTTGTGAAGGTAAATCATATGCCCATTTTTGCCTTAGATTTAGGTCATCCTTTGGCCCTCGCCAAAGCTCCCTAGATTTAGGTTCTGAGGTTGCTATTTTCCTTTGCGGGCTACAAGCATAAATCCTTACCTTTTAGGCATTTCCATGATCTTGTATCATGAAATTGTAAGTCCTAGATTTCTAATAAAATTCAACTCAAATAAATAATTCTCCATAAAAATATAAAGCCCAACCATAGGATAGTCTGGGATGCTCAGTAGGCTTCCTAGCATCGTGAGCATCTCCTACTTATCTCCCATTAGTTTCGATAATAACTCCCTCCTTTTGATCAATCCCATTTGGTCTTCTAAAAATAACCAATTGATTGGTAGTCCTATCTTTGAAATCTTTGGAGACTGCGATCATTTTCTTTAATCAAGAGTATTCTTAAGGAATCTCATTCCTTAGGATGTAATTAACTATGGGGGCTTGCCTCCATAGGGAACTTAACAAACCCAGTTTAAAATAAACCCTACTTTACTTTTCCATGTTAAGTAGGAGAAGAATCGCTGGTACATATGAAGAGCCATAGTCCTTAGGAGTCCTTATTAAGGCGATTAGGTCCATTATAGGATGGTGACTTCTGTCTCTCGAGATAGTACATCATTCCTCAATACCCATTCACCCTAATGAGAACATCTGCAGATCTACATGGTGTCCAACACAAGAAGTGTTATTTTTGTTCTTAATGTATTTTTCTCAAAGAGATAGATGAAGAATGAAAATAACTCACCACAGATTTTTCTAGCGACTTTGTTGGGGATGGTTCCTCTCTCCATCTTTGGTAAATGGTCAATTATCTCCAAGTATCGATAGTGAGTTTGTATTTTATATGAACCAAGACTATCCTTCTTTTCCATTTGCACTTAGCTTATTTCATCCTGAAGCTAAGCTAACTAACATCTTTTAGGTTTTAGGACCTCAGTAGGTCTTAAAACCCCTATTGGGTTTCCTAATGGGTGAAATAAAAAATTTAATGAAAAGAAATAATTAAAGACTTCCTTCTTACCATTTCTATGGTAAGGTAAGGTTCATTCAATAATAATAATAATAATAATAATAATAATAATAATAATAATAATAATAATAATAATAATAATAATAATAAAATAAATCCATTATAAAAACATCAATTTCCAAAAAGCACTTTTTCAAAATGCACCTAATAGAAAGTTTGCACAAAAAGTTTTTCACAAATCAACCTCATCTAACAATCTTCATGATTGTTATATGTAGGATCTTCTCAAAAATAAAATCCAAAAATCATATTTTCAAAAGCACAAATGAATATCCTCATTCAATTTATTGAATGAAGATTTCATTTTTGAAATAAAATCAACAATCATCTTTTCAAAAATAAAATTAACAATCATCTTTTCAAAAATAAAATCTAAAATCATATTTTCAAAAAGCACAAATGAACATTTTCATTCAATTTATTGAATGAAGATTTCACTTTCAAAAATCAAAATCAACAATCATATTTTCAAAAACATAAATGAACATCCTCATTCAATTTATTGAATAAAGATTTCATTTTCAAAAATCAAAATCAACAATCATATTTTCAAAAGCATAAATGAACATCCTCATTCAATTTATTGAATGAAGATTTCATTTTCAAAAAATCAAAATCAACAATCATATTTTAAAAAAGCACAAATGAACATCTCATTCAATTTATTGAATGAAGATTTCATTTTCAAAAATCAAAATCAACAATCATATTTTCAAAAAGCAAAAATGAATATTCTCATTCAATTTGTTGAATGAAGATTTCATTTTCAAAAATCAAAATCAACAATCATATTTTCTAAAGCACAAATGAACATCCTCATTCAATTTATTAAATGAAGATTTCATTTTCAAAAATTAAAATCAACAATCATATTTTCAAAAGCACAAATGAACATCCTCATTCATCTTATTGAATGAAGATTTCATTTTAAAAAATCAAAATCAACAATCATATTTTCGAAAAGCACAAATGAATATCCTCATTCAATTTATTGAATTAAGATTTCATTTTCAAAACAAAATCAACAATCATATTTTCAAAAGAATAAATGAACATCCTCATTCAATTTATTGAATGAAGATTTCATTTTCAAAATAAAATCAACAATCATCTTTTCAAAATAAAATCAACAATCACCTTTTCAAAAAACAAAGTCAATAATCATCTTTTCAAAAATACAATATTTGGATCTTTCATTTAGCATACCTAAATTTGCTAAGAAAGAATTCTCTTTTCAAAAATCAAAAAATTAAAACACACTTGAATCCTTTATTTTGCATACCTAAATTTGCTAAGTAAAAAATCCTCTTTCAAAATTCAAAACATGAAACACATTTGGATATCCTTTATTCAACATACCAAAATTTGCTAAGTAAAGAATCCTCTTTTCAAAATCACAAAATCAAAACACACATGGATCCTTTATTTAGCATACCTAAATTTGCTAAGTAAAGAATCCTTTTCAAAATCAAAACATGAAACACATTTGGATATCCTTTATTTAGCATACCTAAATTTTCTAAGTAAATAATCCTCTTTTCAAAAACCAAAACATGAAACACATTTGGATTTTCTTTATTTAGCATACCTAAATTTGCTAAGTAAAGAATCCTCTTTTCAAATATCGCAACATCAAAACACACATAGATCCTTTATTTAGCATACCTAAATTTGCAACACATTTGGATTTCCTTTATTTAGCATACCTAAATTTGCTAAGTAAAGAATCCTATTTTCAAAAACCAAAACAAAACACACATGGATCCTTTATTTAGCATACCTAAATTTCCTAAGTAAAGAATCCTCTTTTCAAAAATCAAAACATGAAACACATTTGGATTTCCTTTATTTAGCATACATAAATTTGCTAAGTAAATAATCCTCTTTTCAAAATCACAAAATCAAAACACACATGGATTCTTTATTTAGCATACCTAAATTTGCTAAGTAAAGAATCCTCTTTTCAAAAATCAAAACATGAAACACATTTGGATTTCCTTTATTTAGTATACCTAAATTTGCTAAGTAAAGAATCCTCTTTTCAAAAATCAAAATAATAAAACACTTGGACTTTATTTAACATACCCAAATTTGCTAAGTAAAGATTTCATTCTCAAATTCACACATAATTCACAAATAAGCTAACAAAAGAAGAAAATTATTTCACACCTCACTTAGCATACTCAAATTTGCTAAGTGAGTAAATTCCAAAATCACAAATCAAAACAAAATCAATTGATCCTTTACTTTAACATACTTAAATTTGTTAAATGAAGGGTCCCCAAACAATCAAGAAAATCAAATTCAAATATGAACCTATGGAAGCATCAATCTCTTCAACATATACAAATTTATTGAAGATGGATTCCAAATCCAAAAATCTCTCCTCAAATTCTAAACTCAAGATCTCTCTCTTAATTCAAAGAGCCCCACTTAACATATCCAAATTGTTGAGTGTGGGTTCAAATTCTAGAAACAAATTGAAGTAGAAATCTGATTCAGGTTTGTTTTCCAAATTGCAGAAGTTCATCCCAATTTTAGGCAGTTCCTTTCAGTTCGATTCAGATCAATTTAAATGGTGGCTCAGAAGTACGTGTTTACTTTTTCTTTCGAGATGGATTTGGCCTTGGATTGGGCCAGCCTCCCATAGTCTAACTTCGCCCCTCTTTCATTTTGGCCGAGGTTTTGAGGGGGCTAGGATCACTTGTGAGAGGACCACCCTCACAACAGTCAGCAGGAGTGTGGTAAAGGGCAGAAGCCAGTCATTCACATAAAGATGCCATTAAGCTCAAAGTTTCCCTCACTGAAGAGGAAGGCTATGGAGTTCTGCAGTAGTAAGCTGCGCTGCATCTGGTTCCCCTTCGCCTAGATGGGCTAGCACCCACTCATTGGCTCCTTCTAAGGGGAAGGCTACCCTATCTTCAGGGATAGTCTCCCCCACCTACGATGTTGGGTCTAGTTCTCATGCTGCCCCTCCTAGTAGGACTCAATGCTATAACCGATGTTGTAAGATTAAGCTTCTTCATGACTGCATAGCCAAGGAGCTGAGGCACGCCTTTATAGTTAAGACACGGGATAGTATCTCCCATTATCACAAAGAACAAGTTTCACCCCCTCTCTGGATTTGATGGAGAGGAAGACATTAGGAGGATCTCAGTTTCACCTCCACCTACAATTCACTTTGAGGCTCTTACTATAGATAAGAGAAGGTCATATGCTGACCTTAAATCAGTTCTATGTCGAGTAGGCGTAGCTTACGGATAGTCAGAGTCCAGGACTTAGTTTGATTTACGTTCTATCATTCCTCGAGTGGGCGACACATCGACAGAGAGGGCCAGGAGGCCCGGTAGTACACATGTCACTACCGAGAGAGGCAGGAGCAGGCCGCCGCCTCCGTGGACTTTCCCGATCGGTGCGCTACCTACGCTGGTCATTCTGATAGTATTTTACTGATGGGTACAACCCACCATAGGAGAGGAGCTCCTACCTAGAAAGAGTCCGTGGTGCCTCCACCACATCGCTATACTCCACACCCACCATCTCTAGTACAAGTTCCATCAACCACTATTCTAGCAAAGGCCATGAAGGTTGCATCTGGGGAGAAGAGAGCAGCACTGGTGATCCGACTATGGCCAAGAGATCCCATTCCATCTACACCGCTGACTGAGGTGAGGCCGAAGCTCTCAGAGCATTAGTTGTTCCTTCACCACCACCACCACAATAGGCTATGGAGATAGTAGCAGTTGAGGGAGGAGGAGACAATATCACTATTCCCATGGCCATAGATCCTCCTATGAGTACTACTCCATCCAGTTCCAGTGATAGCCAGGAGCATCTTTCTTCTGATAAGCATATCCCTCACATGGTTAGCTCTCTTGTAGCAGCAAAGGGTAGGTGTATTTATGTACATGACAGTGATCCTACTACTGGTCAGCCACGATTGTTTATGCCCATGCAGTTGGACCGTTCTCTCGATGATATTGTAGCCTAGTATTTAGTCGAGAAGAAGGAGATCTTAGGATATGACTGGTCTGACTTAGAGGAGGAGAAGGTCAATTTTGATCCTAACAAAGATGATCTGTTAGAGGATTCAGTAAGTGTACACATGGTTGATACCAAGGGTACTCTCCTTCATGATCAGCATAATTTGGAAGGTGATGCGGTGAAAGAATGATATACTCGCCCAACACCTCCTTCAGCAACTAAAGCAAAAGGATGAACAAATTGATAGGATGGGGAAGAAGCTTGAGGATTTGATAGCAATAGTCTTGGCACTTTAGAACCAAGCCCCGATAGTGCATCCTACTATTGCAAAATAGGTCAGCCTAAGTTGTTGCATGTCTTGGATCAGCTTAAGAGTTTACCTTTGGTAAAGCAGGATAACACAAGCTTGTATAAGAAGGTAGTGGATAGTATCTCCATACAAGAGAAGGACATTAAACTCATTATTGAGAAACAAGTGAGGGAAGTGTTGGCGCAAGCCTGAGGAGGATCATCGGTTCCAAAGGGTAGACCCTACCCAGAGTAATTCAATGCCATCCAATATCCTAAGGGTTTTGTGCCACCTTCTTTGAAGAGCTTTGATGGAAACAGGAACCCACGACAGTATATAGTGCATTTTAAGGCCAATTGTTGCAATGATGGTGGTAGCTACACATTACTATTCTGGCTCTTCATCAGCAACTTAGCAGGCATAGCCTTTGATTGGTACGCTGAACTCCCTAACAGTTCAGTGAAGACTTTTGCTAAGTTAGAGCAAGTCTTCATTAAGAGATTTATTGAGCTCAAAGGGAGTAGAAGCTATCTCATTGTGGTTCAACAACACCCTAGTGAGTCCCTCATTGATTATATTCTCAGATGGCACAATTTGAGTATGAAATGCGAACCACAACTATTTGAACTGCATGTCATTGAGATTCCACTAGAGAATATCCATGGCCCGGTCGCCTTCATGCCCAAAGGTTTTACCATCAAGAAATTTGAGAAGCTAATCAACAAGGTGGCTTGCTTATAAGGAGAAGCCAAATAGTTACCTTTTCCATCAATCAACAAAGTCAAAGTCAGAAAGCTTATGAAGAAATGGAGCAACATAAACAAGGGGAAGCAACCGGTGAGAGAGTAGTATGAGAGACCTAGAGCTCCACCGTTGTCACTTCCACCTCATCTACCATAAGAATAAGATGATTCCATTCTCCCTTCATCAGTGCATCAAGTTCAGAAGGGATGAAATTGAATACTGTGTCAAAGGAGATGAAAAGCCATTTTTAGTCAGAGAGGTTGAGATATATGAAGATGCGACCTACTATCTTCCTCAAAATACCTTTTCTCATGAACTTGGTCAAAATTCAAATGCAAAAGAAAAGAAAAAGCAAAAGAAAAAAAGAAAAGAAAGAGAAAAGAAAATGAAAGTTCTAGTGAATAAGAAAAGGATATTAAAGAAGAAGTAGATCTGCATATCACATTCCACCCACAGTTCATTCCATCATATGAACATATAGGTAGGATGACTCGACCTCCACCGAGAATAGGAAAAAATAGAGGCTTGAGGTGGAAGACCCCTGGCGCCACCAACATGGGTTATGTTTGAGTTCACAGGAGTACCCCTACTATTCATATAGACTTGGAATCCAGCTCAGAGGATGAGTCTCATGTGATTAGCATGCTAGAAAACCTCTCTCAATGGGTTTCATTGGAGGTGACACTTGATCCAGACAGCGATGAAGACTGGGCCTCCAAGCAAAGGACGAATGTATTCAAATCAAGTTTATGTGAAACTATTAGGAAACAGTTAGGAACCTTAGCTCTAACCTCACTTTCCTCTCAAAAAGTTAAAGGTTTAGTAGTTAAGGAAGCCCCTCAACCTTCCATTGTATTTCAAGCCGAAGAGATTCCTATTGCGATCATCATCCTCAAGTCCAGAAGCTCACGTAGAACTTGAGGATAATTCATATAAAGAATTAATGGAATTGTCTTTTGATTGGTACTCACCTTGTGTTCTTAATCTTACAAAGAAAGGTTTGATTCCTTATACATGGTCTAAGCACATGTTATAATACTTTAAAAAGTTGTGGAACAAAAGAGGTAAGGATAAACAATGAAAATCAGGACTAGATTCGGTACAATGGGTCCAGTCGATGATGACGATCACTGCTTAGTTGTTACCAATCATCTGGAATCTGATAGGTTCTTCTCAAATCACATTAACTCTTATGAGGATGTTTGTTTAGAAACTTTAGATGATCCAGATGATCTCCAAATCAAAGACGCATTGCCAAAATTTGAAGAATAAATCCATTCAACAATCGACAAGCTTAAAGAAATCAATCTCGGGACAGAAGAAAATCCACGTCCGATATACATCAGTTCATTGCTGAATGAAGAAGAAACCAAAAAAACTTAGTTAGGCTATTGATTGAGTTTAAGGATTGCTTGCATGGATCTATGAAGAAAAGCTCGAATTATCTCTTGACATAGTAGTCCATAAACTAGCAATAGACCCTGACGCTAACCCTATCAAGCAAGCTCCTAGACGCATGCGATTAGAAATCGAACAACAGGTCATTTTTAAAGTCAATAAACTGATTAATGCTGGTTTCATGAGGGAAGAAAAAGACTCTACTTGGTTAGCCAATGTTGTACCGGTTAAGAAAAGAATGGCCAAATTCATATGCATCCATTTCGTGGACTTGATTTTAACCAATCCACCGCAGTATCTCATGACACTAACGCATTTGGATGTTGACATTGGTCCATGATTCTCTCATAGTTTGATATCTTAATCGTACCCCTCCATGCGGTGAAAAGAAAAGCACTAGCGGATTTCCTAGCAACACACCACTTCTTGCTGACTCCCCGCTTAGTGACGATCTCCCTGATGAACAAATCATGAACTTAGGGAAGGTTGACAATCGCCATTAGGAGATGTATTTTGATGGTACATCTTCCTTTCATAAAGGAGAAGAACCATGATCTATTCTTCCGTGAAAGTGGGTAGGATTAGTTCTCTTAACCTGCACATGAAGTGATGAGATTCTCATACTATCTCGCAATCGCACCAACAATGAAGCTGAATATGAGGCTTTGATTGTCAGTCTATAGTTAGCAATTAGAGTGTGTGTCAAGAGCATCAACATCTATGGGGATTCTCAGTTGGTCATCAACCAGATTGCTGGATCTTATAAGGTTCTCAAACCTAAGTTTCGCCACTACTATGACTACACCATGAAGCTATTGGCCCAGATCCCTGAGGTCACCATCTACAAGGTCCCTCGAGGAGAGAACATAGCAGTATATGCTTTGGCCAAACTTGCCAAGGAATTGGCATGTCCGGAAGATGAGTCAATTTCAATAAGGGTCCAAAACAGACAAGTCCTATCTCTTATTGATGTTAAACTCATCCAGAGACTTTCTCTTGAAGGGGAGATTGCTATTTCCAATAAAGATGAGGAGCTGGATTAGAGGCAATCAGTCATAGATCACTTGAACACCGATAAACTATCTCAAGAGAAGTCACAAGCACATCAGGTGAAATAGAGAGCTCTCTCTTATGCTCTCATGGATGACACCTTGTACCAACGGTCCTTCGATCAAATGTGGTTATGTTATTTAGACAAACATGAAGCCTGTAAGATTGTGACTGAGGTACGTGTCATGAGCGCACCAATCCGTCAAGATGAAATCCAAGATCAAGAGACTGATACTACCGCCTTCGATGATCCATCGCATGGATGTATTTAAAAGATGCCATCGTTGTCGTACTGGTGGTCCTACATCAACCACCCAACATTCTACATCCTACATCACCTCTCATGGCCATTTGAGTGTTGGGGTACCGACATTGTGGGTCCTATCGATCCTCCTTCTAAGGTCATCTTCATCTTGTCATCGACTACTTTTCTAAGTGGGTCAAGGTAATCCCACTCGAGAGGTCACATCTCAAAGATGTGCTCTTTTTTTTAGAACCATATCATATATAGGTTCGGGTGCCTCGATGAATTATATATGATAATGGTACTACATTCACCAAGGTCAACTTTTGTAATTTAGAGATTGAGATACTCCACCATCTACTACCCCAGAGCGAATGGCCTAGCAGAAGCATTCAACAAAACTCTCATTCAGATACTAAAGAAGACTCTTAATGACAACAAATGATAGTGACATGAGCAGTTAGTTGAAGCTTTGTGGGCCTACCGCACCACCTACATAACTCCAACTCGATCTACCCCATTCTCTTTAGTGTATGGATCTGAAGTCGTTCTACCATTTGAAGTTCAACCATCACTAAGGATAGTAATGGGTAGTCAAATCACCTGAGAATGGAAAGTTACGATTAGAAGAGCTAAGGTTTGGAGGAGAGAGCCTATGCGTAACCTCGATTTATAGAAAGCCAAAATGATTCAGCTCACACAAGTGGTCACCTAGAGCTTTTCAAGTAGGAGAGCTTGTTTTAATTCTAAGGAGACCAATTGTTGCCCGTTGAAAGATGGGAGGCAAGTTTGAACCCACTTGGGAAGGCCCTTTTGTCATAGAGAAGGCCTACCAAGGAGGACCATATCATCTTATTGATTGTAAGGGGGAACCTGATGCTTCCAATTAATGGGCTCTATTTGAAGAAATATTATCCATAAAATCATGTTTGAAAATAATTATCATCAAAAGAATAAAATTTCATTCCAATTCATCAAAATCTTCTCTTCTTTTGAAGCGTTGTTTGCTTATTTTGTGAATCTGCACAACGTGTTGTGTAAGAGAACCCAAGCGGCATCATATCCCTCTTTCACAACACAAACAATCAAACACATTTTCGGCTACTAGAATATGTGTGAGAGAACCCTAGAGACATCCTATTTCAATTAGCACAACTAAGTTAGGTGTATGAAAACCCAAGCGACATCCTTTCTTGGTAGGATTTCAATTGCCATTCATGACACTATTTCATCAAATTCCCCAACGTGTTTAGGATAGGTGTAAGGAAACCTGAGCAGTTTCCTATTTCCTTTAACACAAGCACAAACACAAGAACAAACACATATCTATTGTATCAGGCTATTTTGATGTGGGAGCAAGCCCTCCACTCATTAATTCTAGGTCAAGTTGACATGATACATTGTTAATGCATCACTCCAGTGGTCACTTGTTTGGAAGATGTGAGTCTCCATGCTATCTTCCTGACTTGACATTTGTAAACCAAAGAGCACCTTGTTAGTTTGGTAGACTTCACCACGCAGCCAGTAAGCTACCTCAAGTTGATTTTGTTTAAGAAGATGTGAGTCCCTGTGCTTTCTTCTTGAACTAACCACCATGCACTGACTAGGTTGAGTATATTTGAGGCTTAGGATAAGTCCCCCAAAGGCTCCTTTCCTCTTGACTACTTTTGAGCTGATCTAAGTCCCCCAATGGCATTCACTTAGTAGTCTCCCTAGGTTGGATAACACTTGTCAAGTCAAGGACATCCATGATCCGTTTTCCATAGGAGGATGTGAGTCCCGCTTTCTTTCTAAGCTAATTATCTCAAACCGATGGACACCTTAGGTTGGTTGATGTTCTCTATGCCGACAACAACTCACCGTGGATACACCACTCTTGGCAGATGTGAATCCCCACGCATTCTCCTTAAGTTGGCCATCGAATACCTATAGATATTATCCTCTCCTGGGTTTTGGATAAAGCCCTTAGTGGCCCCTTCCCCTATGGGCACTCTATTTGGATCATGCCCTTAGTGATCCCATTTAGACACTACTCGGGTTACTTTTGGATTGGACAGTCCCCATTTTCTAGTAGCTACCCTTATGGTTAGAGAATCACTCAAATGGATGATTCTCCCTTGGTTCAATAAATCTGAGATAGGTCTAGGCTGATATGAGCTATTTCTTATATGATCCCTCACAAACCAATAGGGTCCACAATAAATAAACAAAATAAACAAATTAATTTATTAGTTAATGGATTAGGAATTCAAGCCCCCAACAGCCCCTTTCCCAAGCAGGCATCCTATCTTTAGGGCGGTCAAACTCCCTTTAGAATTTCCCAACTACTCTGAGTAGAGATAAGTCCCTGGTCGACACTCTCAGTCGCCCTTAGGTTGGGTTCAACTGCCACAAAGGTTACCCGATGGTCATTTCACTTTGGAAGATATAAGTCTACTGCGCATTCTTTCTAGCATGACTATCGCAAACCGACGGACAGCCCTAGGTCGAGTTGACATGTTACCTTGTTAATGCATCACTCCAGTGGTCTTTTTGTAGTAGAAGATGTGAGACCCTGAACTTTCTTCCCTAAATTTAGTCACTGCAAACCAAAAGGCACCCCTTTGGTTGGATAGTTCTCCGCTCGGCCAGGAATCTACTCCCTTTCGATTAGTAAATCTGTGTTAGACCAAGGCCTACGTGGTCCCCACTTAGTGTAGTCCATCGCAAACTGATGGGATCCATAAAAAATAATTTAAAAATAAAATTAATCTTAACTATCTTCGAGCTGATTTAAGTCCCCCAACATTATTCACTTAGTACTAAGGTTTTTGATCTGTTCACCAATGGATCACCCCAAAGAATCGATCCTTACTTTGGTGGATGTAAGTCTACTACGCTTTCTTCATAAGTACAGCTGTTGCACAC
This sequence comes from Cymbidium sinense, assembly GCA_021442155.1. NCBI lineage: Eukaryota > Viridiplantae > Streptophyta > Magnoliopsida > Asparagales > Orchidaceae > Cymbidium > Cymbidium sinense. The sequence continues at coordinate 24,659,637 of CM038226.1, read as the reverse complement.
CAAAATGCACTCTTTTGGTTAGATAGTCCTACTATGTGGTTTGTAGATTACACCTTTGGATTGATTAACTGAAGTTAGGAGCCAACATGGCTCTACAAGCATCCATCGCATAGGGTCCATCTCAAAATTTTAAAAAATGAAACAAATCAATCAACCTCCCCGAAGTAAAGCTGAAACAAATTCAACTCTCCTAGTGGAGTCAAATCAAAAAATCAAATCAATCAAATCAATCTTTAATCAAATCACCGCAATGATTTTTTGCCTCTAGCGGATCCCGAATTCTAATCCTCAACGGATTTCAAAACCTCCTTTCCTCAGTGGATGATCTAAACTTGCTACCCTAGTGGATAGATCACGTTTTTCATCTCTAATGGAACACTAAATCCTAAATCAACAAATCAAATCAAGTTTCTCCCCAACGAGACTCAAATCAAATCAAACCTCTCATCCCCCAATAGATGACATGAACCTCATTCCTTAGTGGAAGGTTCACATACATAGTCCCTAGTGGATTCCACCTTTACTCTCTTATGTTATTAACATGAGTAGAGTCACATTGCACTAAGCTCTTGATTCCTTCTACACCTTGGGTTGGGAGTAGATCATTCATAGTGCTGTGATCGTTCATGTTGTTGATCTCTTGGTCAACACCATGCACGCCTCAGTCACACCACACTACCCTTTGTTGATCTCACTTTTTGAGTGAGCTTTCAACTTCTTCATCTTAGACATAGGACTCCTCTAGACATTAAGAGTTCCTTAGTCTTAAGAAACTTCTAGTGATTAGGTGAACACTTAACCTAACCCTAGAGACTTAGAAGAGTTAGCCATAGGAATAGGTTATGCCTTAGGGGTGTTACAAAAATTTCCCTACCCCATCGCTTGAACTAAATCCTTACTTCATTCTTTCAAGTCAAACTTCAACTTCAAATCAAACTTCAACTTCAAACCAACCTCAAATTCAAATCAACTTCAAACTCAAATCAACCTCAAATTCAAATCAACTTGAAATTCAAATCAAATTCAAATCCAAAATCTTTCTAAGCCATTTTAATTTCATGGAATTATCTCAAATCAATTCCATCAAATCTAAACCAATTCTAACCCAATGTATTTTCTGAAATCATGAATCAATTCCAAATGATTGAAACCCATGATTGAATTCCAAATCCAAAATTTTTCTGAAGCCCCTTTGATTTCATCTTATGGACTTAGCTAAAATCAAATTCAAATCACTTCAAACACAAGAGATTTTCTCATAACCCATTTATATTTTTATTTATATTCACAAGTATAAATGAAATATAAATTCAAATAACAACTAATTCAAACTCAAATCCAAAACCAAAAAAAAACCTATGCTTCTTCAAGTCAAATTCTTGAACTTAACCAAATCAAGCTCAAATAAAATCCAAACCCTTGGATTTTATTCATGATTCAATCAATCCTTCAATCATGAATCCAAATATAAACATAAACTTCAATCATCAAACCAAAACTAAATTCAAAACTCAAACCCAAATCAAACCTATGTTCAACCTTTGAACTTGAAATTGTCAAATGAATCAAACCCATTTGACTCCAAATCACTTGCAAATGGATTTATATTTCAATCATAAGTCCATATGTGAGTTCAACGAAACTTGAATCAAGCCTTGATCAAGCTAATTGACTCACTTAGGCTCACTTGACCCAAAGTGACCTAAACCACCCTTTTGAGCCAAATTCTAATCCTACCCAAATTGGATTGAACTAAGCCCATCTAAGCCTCACATTGTGAGCAACAATCATAATAAGATGATAAAACACTCAAATTGGGTCAAACCAAGTCAAACTAAGTCAAACCTAGCCTTTGACCAAGTCAACACTTAACCCAAATGAAACCCAAACTAGCCAAAATCCACCATAGGCCAAATTGATTGAAACCATTAATCAAAACCAATTCATGATCAATGATTGAACATGATCAAGCCATCAATTGAGCCAAACCTAGCCCAATTGGCCACTTGACCCAAGTTGACCCAACTTGACCTAAAAAGTCAAAATAGGTCAAATCTTGATCTAAGCCAAATTGATTGTAACCAATGGGTCAAATTCATTCTAAATCACTTGTTGAACTTGACCAAAGCCTCAATTGGTCAAATAGACCCAACCTAGCCCAATTGACCATGAACCCAACTTGACCTAAAATGTCAAATCAAGCCAAAATCAAACCAAACCAAAATTGATTGAAACCAAAGCACAATATATTTCAAGTGACCAACCAAACCTAAACCAACCCATGACCTAACCCAATTGGGTCAAATGAGTCAAATTGGTCAACTTGACTCATTTGACCTAAGTGAAATCAAATGAACCAAAACCAAATATAAACTAAATTGAACCAAGATAATGATACAAAAATATTTTAAATGGTGATATGAACTTGACCTAACCTAAGGTTTGACTTAATTTGGCCAATTGGTCAACTTGACCCAAGTTGACCCATTTTGACCTAAATGAGTCAACATGAGCCAAATGATATCAAATCAACACCAAATTCATTGAAAATTGGTACAACCCATTTTCAATTATTCCAAATCTTCCCAAATTGAAATCAAAGCCAAATGACCATTTTACCCCTAGGTCAAAGGGTAACCTATGGCCAATTCCACTTGGAATTTGGTCAAATCCTTTTCATGGCCACTTGGCATCCTCTTAATGGTCCATTTAGACACCAAGGGATGTGGTGCGCATGATGCAATGGGTTTGGGTCAACAAAACCCAACCCAAAACCAAAATGACCACCCAATGAGAAATGAGCACATGAAATCACTCCATACTCTCATTTAACACATGGGCAACTCCTCCACTATAGTCCCCTGCCAAAACTGAACTATGTGAAGCTCCTAACAACCTAACAAACCCATTTAATAGGATCAATTTGATCAAAATGATAAAGGACCTCACGGCCGCCGGATCCTAGTAGGGGAGATATACTCCCCCTAATTTCATTCCAATACACATCATTAGCAATCGATTGAACCCTAGGAACTCAAAGGAAGCTCCCCAAGCTCTCCCAAGAATTCCCAAGTTCAATTAAAATTCTCCATTCTCAGTTTTGCCTAAGCCGAAAATAGGGGAGGTGAATGAGAGTGCCAACTTACTTAATTATCCATAGAAGTCCAGTTCCTCTTGCAAGCACCATCAAGGGACCTAATCGAGCTCACCCAAATCAAATCCCAAGCTTTCAAGCCACGAGAAGGGGGAGTTTGACCAAAACCACAAGCCATTGAAGCTCACTTTGGCCAATAGGAAGATCCACTTCATCTCAAGCCTTCAAACCTTCAATAGGGCTTCGTCTCCACTAGAAGACTACCTCAATGTTTAGGAGCTCCGTTGATAGCCTTCAGGTATGCTTCAAAATTCCTAAGGAGAATTTATTTGGTCCTTGTGAAGTGAACTTTAATCCCAATCAAAATTGATTATTGGATGGTGTTCCCGACACCTCTTGATGGTTTGGTTGAATCGCTGCCCAATCTGAGCTCAGATCAAGCCATGGAGGCCGAATGGCCTCCATTTCCTGCAGGCGAGGATGGAGACAAATCATGGACCTTCCATCCCGCATATTTTAGATGGACGGTCCTGATTAAAATATTTCAGATCCTGTGATTAATCCCTTTGATAATGGGGTTTATCGACCGCTCGATCGAACGATCCAAGGAAAGTAATGTCATAACGACATTGGATATGATAACTTAAATAACCAATCCCGTCATGCCACGTGGAAAGCGCACGCTGGGTCAACGATCCACGTGGCGTCAATGAGATTAGTTATATAATTATGATATTTAATGACCTATTAAACACTGAAACTTCAAATATTTATAACTAAATGTAGAAAAATCCACAAAATGCAAACTCAACTTCATTTTAAAGATAATTAAAGGGGGAATAAAATAAAATTAATTTTGAATAGTATATTTCACTCAATTTGGGGTCTTTTTAATATAATTATGTTAATTACTCCCTAATTATTTCATTAATTAATTCCAAACTTCTCAGGTATGTTTGGTGGGATGACTTCTGCCTCCCCTAATTTTCTTGAAATTTATTAGTGGTTTAATTAGGATAATTGCTTGATTCATTCCTAATCACTCCCTTAATTAATTAAGTGATTAATTAATCTATTAAACAATGGTGAATCCATTTATTGGGCTTTCTAATCACTATGAAATGTTGAAGGGACAAAGGGAATGAGATTAGGATTCCTTTTACAATCTCTTCTCCCAAAGTTAACCCATTTGAAAAATAGTTAATCAAGTTGTAATTAATGGCCAATCACTTCATTAATAAATTCAATTAATCAAAATTCAAAATTTAATCATTCTAGAGCTCAATAATCTTAATTCTTGGGTAGATCCTTAGGTGTTCAAAAGCCTAAGGTAAGCTTAAGAAATCATAATTCAACTCACATGTGTGGGATGATTATGAAAGTACTTAATTAAACCCTTTAGCTTAATTAATCAATAATTATGAGCCAATTTTAGGCCCCTTTCTTTCTTAGGTGCATTTAAATTCAATGTGGTTGCATATCATATGTTGGCTCATAATTAGTTGGTTAATTATATTAAAGTGGTAGGTAAGTAATTAATGAATCTAACTTACACCTTAACCTAAACAAAACATAAAATCAACTTAATGGTTCTAAAAATTAAACTAAAATAATACTCACATGAGGGAAATGGGTTAGGACCAGCAAACACCCTTTTCATATTTCCTAAATCAGACTCAAAACAAAAATACAAAATCTCTTTAAGAAATGTTGATTTTCTTTAAATGATCTTATCTCATAGGATTGTCTTTAATAATTGATTAGGGTGAATGAAGTTATATGCTTATATCACTTAATTTTTTTTCCAAGCATGCTAAATGATTGTGTGCCATAAGAAAATTATGCATTCATATCTTTTGAAAAATCAAAATAAATGAAATGTTTCCTTTATGTCAAATTTCATGCTTTGGCTAAAGTAAAAATATGAATGGCTATTATCACTACTAAATCAAAAATTATTTTTAAAATCTATAAATCAAAGATTATAAATGAAAGTATGCTACTTATAAATATTTATAAGCTCACATGTGATTATAACATAAAATGTGTTGTGTGGTTTTCTTCTCTTTTCTTAACATAGTTTGTATAGATTTGCAAAGTGTATAGTTCATTTGAAAAGAACACAACACTTGCTTAAATCCATTTCTATACACTTCTATGTTATGGCTTAAGTAGAATCTTTACATTGCATATGTAAATTAAATAATCAAAATCAAACAAACAAACATAAACTTTTTGCATGATTCTTTTTCCATTAATTTCTTTTTGTTCATGCACATGTATTTAAGGAAAGTGGTATATTAGTCTAGACATCCCGGGGTTGCGAGGCTTTAAGTAGCCTCAAGTAGGTCTTGTACCTTATACCCCTAGTGTAGAAAATAATGGCACCATACTCACTTATGTCTTTCATACATGTTAATGTGCATTTGATTAATAGATAAAAGAATCCCTCTCTTTTCTAATTAAGAAAATCATGCATCATAAAACATCCAAATTTTCCTAAACAATATCTCTTAGCATTCATCATTAAGGTGTGCTAAATATTTGCATTGCATGTTTAGCTATGCTTAGGATACATTCATATGCATGATACACATGTTGAAAAGAAATAAAGAGTTGTGTGTTTTGTGATAGTAATTCACTTTAATTAGTCCTAAAATGCCTTTCTTATTGAATAGGTTTATTTAGAGTAAATCTAAACTTAGGATTAATTAAAACACACATAGTAAAACATTCATTAAAGAAAATCACTAATGAATCTATCTTAAAATTACTTAAGGTAGGGAGGAAAGAGAAGTTCTCTTCTCTTTTCTCTCTTACAACTTTAGTAATTAAGTGTAGTTCATTCAAACCAAATCAAATCATCAAATAAAATTAACAAATCAACTAAATTACTTAAATGAAACCATGCTCTATGTTGAACTCTTTCACACTTAGAAAATCTTAACCTTAAAGCCTAGCTAAGACATACCACACAAGCCTTAAATGACACACACATTAGGCAAAGTTATCATTTCTAGCTCTATGTGAGGACAGTGCATGGTTTGATGCCTAATTTTGTTTTGTGAGATGATATTTTAGTCTGGATGTTAGGGTGTATGTGCATAGACTAAATGGTAGGATGATTTTAGTCTAATTATTATCTTCAGAGGGAGATTATGCTTATATAATAAAATATAAATGCTTTCTGTGGTGTTTATACCCCTAAGCATAATCCGAAATAGGCCATGTGGACTTGGTTGCCCATGTGTGGGGTGCTAAATCCAATTTATTCATATACATGCTTGTGATTGTGTGGTTTATTTAGCTAATCTCTATTTTGTGTGATTTTAGTTAGATCTACTTTCTCTTTTCATGTAATTTTGCAATTAGATTTGGAATGAATGTTATGGGGATTAGATGAACATTGGTCATAAGACTATGTCTTATATATATGAATCCTTTGGAGTATCCATCTAACCAACCAAAAAAAAGAAGGAAGGAAAGAAGAAAGAAGAAAGAAGAAAGAATAAAGAAGAAAAGAAGAAAAGAAGAAGAATGAGACCCCATAACATGAATTCCATTTTGATTGTAATTAATTCTTTGTAATCGTATAAGAGTAGAGCTCTACCCATATTTCTTTTTTGGGTTTAAAGGTGGAGCCCACCACAAAGGCCTTTTATTCTTTTGTGCTAGCTTTATAAATTGTTTGATGTTTGTTTAGCTTGTGCATTAAGATGTCATATTTTTCTTAATTTCTTCCTTGCTTTGATGAATGGCCTGAATGCAATTAGGCTCTTAGAAAAAATATATTTTCTATCCAATTAATCAACTCAAAAATAAAAAATTAATAACTCATAACCCACATAAAGCCTAGGTTATAAGCCAAGATAAAAGATTTAGCTAGCTGGATGTTGTCACATCATGCATAAAAGCATCTTGCTTCACTCTTGTTTATGGAGGGCTTCCACCTTGCCAGAGAACTTGGATTGACCTTTGAGAGCCATGGTGGAAACACACCTTTTTTGTTGATTTTGGATACAACCAATCTCTCATGCATTAGGCATATGAATCACATAACCTGTCAAATAAATTGTCCAAAAAATGAAAATAAAACATAATAAGAATTTGCATTAGATTTGAGTCATTGTTCATATATAATCTCTCTTAGGGAGTGTGTTTAAGGACTTAGTCTCTTTCTAAATAATCAATAACTTAGCTATCTTACAAATGGATATGACTTGACTACATGTATTTAAAATTGTAGGAAGAGTTAGTTGGCTGCCACCCCCAGGCGGTTGTAAGTCCAATAGTCGGGTGATTTTTCCTCTCTTGTGAAGGTAAAACATATGCCCATTTTTGCCTTAGATTTAGGTCTTTCTTTGGCGCTCGCCAAAGCTCCATAGATTTAGGTTCCGAGGTTGCTATTTTCCTTTGTAGGATACAAGCATAAATCCTCACCTCTTGGCATTTCCATGATATTGTATCATGGAATTGTAAGTCCTAGATTTCTAATAAAAATTTAACTCAAATAAATAATTATCTTCAAAAATATAAAGCTGAACCATAAGATAGTCTGGGATGCTCTCTAGGCTTCCTAGCATCGTGAGCATCTCCTATTTATCTCCATTTGGTTTCGATAATAACTCCCTCCTTTTGATAAATCTCACTTGATCTTCCAAAAATAACCATTTGATTGATAGTCCTATCTTTGAAATCTTTGGAGACAATGATCATTTATCTTAATTGAGAGTATTCTTAAGGAATCTCATTCCTTATGATGTAATTAACTATGTGAGATTGCCTCCATAGGGAACTTAACAAACCCAATTTAAAATAAACCCTACTTTACTTTACCATGTAAAGTGGGGATGAATCTAGTACATATAAGTCCCATATTCCTTAGATTCCTTAAAGTGATTAGGTCCATTGTAGGATGGTGACTTCTATCTCTTGAGATAGCACATCGTTCCTCAATGTCATACCCGATCACCCTAATGAGAACATCTGTGGATCTACATGGTGTCCAACATAAGAAGTGTTATTTTTATTCTTCATGTATTTTTCTCAAAAAGATAGATGAAGAATAAAAATAATTCACCACATCATCCTCGCTAAGCGGTAGAGGAGAGTTGAATGACATCATCCTGTTCACAATACCTTCCTAATCGGTTGATCCCTTTGAAGGGACCCCTAGTATTGACCATGTAAACTTTTGTCAATCCTCAAGGAGATCATCCTCATCCGGATCGTCTCTTCCTCCTCATAAATTGAGCCCCCTAGAAGCTCCCTCTTCTCTGCAAAGTACTATGCCAAAATCTCATCTAAGGAATGATCTAACCATGTCAGTATGAATACACACTGCTAACCGGTGGAGGGGTTATGCTCACTGACAAGATTTACATCTAACATTGCCTATCACTAGAGTGTTGGCTCTGGGAGGGTCATGAACGGAAGAGATGTTCTCGATCGCCATGGGTGAGTAGTATCCAGAGATCCACGCCATGGGACTGAAAACTTCCCCTTCCCCTTCTACAGTTGTCACCGGTCTTGATGGTGGTGGTGGTGGTATGACTATAATGCTATGAGGTCGCCACTCCTTCTTCATCAAGACTAAAGCAAGAGGTCGAGTAGGTGAACTCGTCCTCACCTCAGTTGGTGGAGTAGATGAAGTGGGATCCTTTGGCCATAGCCGGATCCATAGGCATGGTGGATGGTGGGGAGTGGATGGGTGTGTGGGAGACAACAGCTCTATCCTCACCTTACCCGTGGTTGTATCAACACCATGCTATCAGTCCTATAGGCCCTGGTGGCCTGATGATTTGGAAAATCAACTAGAGCGAGGTCATGACGCTTGGTAAATCTCCGCTCCTACTGAATCAACTACTACCCGGCCTTTGATTCTATCACTGAATGCACGGTAACACTGATGACCTCAAGTAAAATAATGTCGACTCTAAACGCCCATGTACCTCCTACTATAATACCATATGTAGACGGCATAGGACTTCCGCCTCAGCCAAAGCATCATGGTATGTGGGAGGTGGAGGCAATGCAGCTATCCTCTGATAGTCCTCCTCTCCATCTGATGCTGAGAGGGATTGGAATTGGTTGCTAGTCAGCAATGGGAAAACCTCATGGGGGGAACCTTTCTTTATAATGTGGGATGCACATCCATCTCCTGGGCATCATGCTTGTGGTGCCACTTGATCTTGTGGCTCCTATTGCATCACTGTGTATGGCAGGCAAGGCGGTGTGAGAGCTAGATCCTACCTCGAAGGTAGGGGAGGCTATCTCTGAAGCTAGGATAGCCTTCCCCTTAGGGGGGACCATCGAGGAGGTGCTAGCACGCAGCGAAGAGGCTGTGGGAACAATTGACTGAGTAAGAACTAGATTGACTAGCAGAACCTTAACTGCCTTCCTCTTCAGAGAAGGATACTCAGTTTCAGAAGGTAGGTCGGTCCAGATGACTAGCTTTTGGCCAGCCATCTCATCCCGGCTAACAGTAGTAAGGGTCATACCCTCACACGTGATGTGGGCTCTCAAATACACCAAAGAACACTAGATGGGTGGAGTCGGTTGAGGGAGGCTAGCCTAATCCAGGTCCAAATCCATCCTAAACAGAAAGGTGAAAACAAACTTCTGAGAGGCAATGCATGAAATTGCAAAGACTGCATCGATTGATCTGAGTTGTATGTCTGCATTTGTTGAAATATAACTTATCGACATGCTTGAAATTTGTTCCACATAAGTAATAGAAGTTTGAATTTTGAACCCCCACTCAATAATTAAAATATGTTAAGTGGAGTTCATTGGAGAGATTTGAATGTTTTGAGGAGAGTCTTTTGCCATTAAATTTTTGATTTTAGAACCCATACTTAACCGAATTTAGGTAGGGTGGGTAGGGTTCAAAATTTTGAGGAGAGATTTCTTTCTTTTTAAGAGATTATTTGTGTTTTATATTTCTTGTCTGAAAATATGGATAGTTTGAAATACCCTTACTAGAAAATTTGGGCATGCTAAGAAGAGGTTGTGATTGTGTGTTTGAAATATTTTTTTGCTTGAAAAGATTTGATTGTGTGAAATTTTGATTTGGAAATGGGGTTTCCTACTTAACAAGTTTGGTATGTTAAGTAGGAGCCACATGCATTTGATTTGTAAGATTTGTTTATTTTTCTTTGAAGATAGGAGTCCCACTTAACAAATTTGGTATGCTAAGTGAAAGTCTCAAATATGTTTGAGATATGTTTATTTTTCTTTAAAAATGAGACTTCCACTTAACGAATTTAGTATGTTAAGTGGAAGCTCAAGTGTGCTTGATATGAAAAATTGGTTCCTTATTCAAAAAAATTTGGTATGTTAAACTAGGGATCGAGTGTTTGTTGAAAAGAGACCCTCACTTAATAAATTTGGTATGTTAAGTTAAAGCTTAAATATGTTTGATATATTTTTGAAAATGGGACTCCCACTTAACAATTTGGTGTGTTGAGTGAAAATCAAAGTAAGATATGACTTGAGAGTGGGATTCTCACTTAACAAATTTGGTATGTTAAGTGGGAATCTAATATGGTATGATTATGTGGCTCTTACTTAACAAATTTGATGTGTTAGATAGAACCAAACATATGCTTTGAAAGTGAGATTTTACTTAGCAAATTGGATATGCTAAGTGAAAGCCTAAATGTATTTTCTTTAAAATGAGACCTTCCCTTAACAAATTGGAATTGTTAAGTGAAAGTCAAATTTTATGTTTTGAAGACCCCACTTAACAAATTAGAATTGTTAAGTGAGAGTCAAGTTTATATTTTGAATGAGACCCCACTTAACAAATTGAAATTTAAGTGAAGGTAAAGTTTATGTTTTGAAAATGAAACTCTCTTAACAAATTGAAATTGTTAATTGAAAGTCAAATTTTATGTTTCGAAAATGAGACCCTCACTTAACAAATTGAAATTATTAAGTAAAGATCAAATTTATGTTTTGAAAATGAGATCCCCACTTAACAAATTGAAATTGTTAAGTGAAGGTAAAGTTTATGTTTTTAGAAATGAGACTCTCACTTAACAAATTGAATTTGTTAAGTGAAAGTCAAATTTTATGTTTTTGAAATTGAGACCCCCACTTAACAAATTGAAATTGTTAAGTGAAGGAAAAATTCATGTTTTGAAAATGAGACCCCCACTTAACAAATTGAAATTGTTAAGTGAAAGTCAAATTTTATGTTTTTGAAAATGAGACACCCACTTAACAAATTGAAATTGTTAAGTGAAGGTAAATTTATGTTTTGAAAATGAGACTCTCTAACAAATTGAAATTGTTAAGTGAAAGTCAAATTTTATGTTTTGAAATGAGACCCCCACTTAATAAGTTGAATTTCTTAAGTGAAGGTCAAATTTTATGTTTAATTCAAATAGAGATTCTTACGTAACAAATTTGGATATGTTAAGTGAGAATCAATTATGGAATAATTTGCTTTTGAAAAGAACCGCCATGTAGCAATCATTTAAATTCTATGGTGAACCTTGATTTTGTGATTTTGTGATTTTGTGAAAGGTGTTTTTGGAAAGTGTCATTTTTGTGAAAGGAATTATTTTCTTTAAATTCTATGGTGAACCTTGCCTCAACAAGCTAGTGGTGAGGAGGTTCTAAATTTTTATTATCTCTCCTTTTATTGATAAATTATATTTTCACATATTGGGGAACCTAATAGGGGTTTCAAGACCTACACAGAGTGAGGTCCTAAAATCCAGAGGATGTTGGCTAACTTTGCTTAAGAATGAAATAAGCTAAGTGCCAATGGAAAGAAAGATAGTCTTGTACTCACGTGAAATGAAAGTCCACTATCGATGTTTGGAGACAACAATCATCTACTAGAAATGGAGAGAGGAACCATCCCTAGCAAAGGCGCCAGAAAAATCTATGGTGTTTATTTTTGTGTTTGTGTATGTTTGTGTGAGGGGACTCCACGCAGATCCGCAGATGTATTCATTAAGGTGATAAGATATAACATTAAGGAATAGTGTACTATCTCAAGAGATAGAAGTCACTACCCTATATTAGACCTAATCACCTAATGAGGACTCCTAAGGCATGACGGGTCATACCAGAGATCTTTCCCCTACTTTACATGGAAAAGTAAAGTAGGGTTTATTTAAACAAAGTTCATTAAGTTCCATATGGAGGCAAGCCTTTATAGTTACATTTAAATGGAAATGAATCCCTTAAGAATACTCGATTAAAGTAGGTATTGTCTCCAAAGAATTCAAAGATAGGACTATCAAAGGATTAGTTTTATTTTTGAAAATCAAGTGGGGGGAGATCAAAAGGGGAGAGTTCTTATCGAAACCAATGGAGATGAGTAGGGAGTGCTGATGATGCTAGGAAGCTTAGTGAGCACTCTAGCCTATCCTATGGTTGGGATTTATACATTTGAATTTGAGAGGATTTATTTATTTGAGCTGAATTTTTATTAGAAGTCTAGGACTTATAATTTCACAATACAAGATTGTGAAAATACCTAAGAGGTGAGATTTATGCTTGTAGCCCACAAAGGGAAACAATGACCTCAAATCCTAAATTTAAGGAGCTTTGGACCAAAGCATGACCTAAATCTAAGGCAAAAATATGGTTTACCTTCACAAGAGAGGATAAACCACCCGACCGGGTTATTATCGCCTGGAGTAAGCTTAACTCCTCATACACTTTAAATCCATGTAGGCAAGTCATATGCTTTGCAAGATGGTAGGACTATTATTTAATTAGAAACTAAGTCTTAAACTCACCCCTAAGAGACTAGATCATGAAGGGAATGAGTAATGACTTAAATCTAATGCAAATTTTGTCGCTTTATTTGATTTTTTGGACTTTTATTTTGACACAGGCTATAGGATTCTGTATGCCTAAATGCATGATAAATTGATTGTGGTTCAAATCAAAAGAGAAAGAGGTGTCTTTCCATCAAAGGTTCTTACAAGTTAAGCCTTTATTCTCTGGCACAGATGGAAGCCCTCTCTTAGCAAGAGTGAAAGAATATGACATGCATGATGTTATACATTCATTAATCCAGCTAAGGGGTTGCTAAAAATTTTATTATCTTGATTTAATTCATAGACTTTTATTGAGGTTATGAATTATTTTAAAATTTTAGTTATGAGTTGTTAATTGGATAGAAAATTTATTTATTTATTTTATCTTATGAGCCTAATTGCATCTAGGCCACACATCAATCACCAATCATGAAGGAACTATGAAAATACATGCTATTTCTAATGCATGAGCTAAACAAAACATCAAACAATTTTATAAAACTATCATAAAAGAAAAGGCTCGTATTGCACAACCCGAAAAGAAATGTGGGTAGAAGACCCTTATACATCCGACAATGAAAGAATAATTATAATTATGAAATGATAAGTGTTATGTGGGTCTTCATTATTCATCCTCCATTCTTCACTCTTCATCTTTCATTCCTTAATTTTTTTTCTCCATTCTTCCTTTCTTTAGGCTTGAGTGGGATGAAGTTTGCTCCAAAGGTTTCACATGGTATATAAGAAATGGCCTTATAACCAATGCTCACCCTAACCCCCATAACACTTATCCTAATCTTAATACAATGGTTACATTAAAAGGAAGGAAAGTAAATCTAGCTACACATGCAAAACAAATGTTAGCTAAACACACCATACAACCCAAAAAAGTTATAGAATAATTGACTTAGCACCCAACACATGGGTAATCAAGTCCACTTCTAACTTAGGCTATGCTTAGGGGCTAAACAACCTACATAACTATTGACCTCACTTTTGGAGTGAGCTCAACTTCTCCATCTTGATAGGACTCTTACACTAAGAGTTCTTAGTCTTAAGACACTTCTAGTGATTAGGTGAACACTTAACCAACACTAGAGACTTAAAGAGTTAGCCAGAATAAGTTATGCCTTGGGTAGGAGGACTTGCACCCTATAGTATGAACCAAATCCTTGCTTCCTTCTTTCAAGTCAAATTTCAAATTCAAATCAAACCTGAAATCAATTCCAAATTAAATGATTGATACCCATGATTGAATTCAAATCCCAAAATCTTTCCTAAGCCCTTTGATTTCATCTTATAGACTTAGGTCAAACCAAATCCAAAATCACTCCGAACTCAAAAGATTTCCAAATATAAATGAAATATAAATTAAAATAACCAAAATCAATTCAAAACTCAAATCCAAATCCAACTTATACTCTTTCAAGCCAAATTCTTGAACTTAGCAAAATAATTTTCAAATCAATCAAAACCCATTTTCTCTTCAAACAATCACTTCAATCAAATATTTTAACATAAGTCCATTTTGATTTTAATCAAATCATCAATTGACCAATTTAATCCATTTAGGCTCACTTGACCCAAAGTAACCTAAAGCATCTTTTTGAGCCAAGTTCTAATCCAACCCAAATTGGATTGAACTAAGCCCACCTAAGCCTCATATTATGAGCAAATCATCTAGGATGATCAATCATCAAATTGGGTCAAACCAAGTCAAACCTAGCCTTGACCAAGTCAACACTTAGAGTGAAACCCAAATAAGCCAAAATTCACTATAAGCCAAATTGATTGAAACCATTGATCTAAACCAATCCTTAATCATTGATTGAACATGATCAAGCCATCAATTGAGCAAAACCAAGCCTAATTGGCCACTTGACCTAAGTTGACCCAAATTGACCTAAAAAGTCAAAAATAGGTCAAATCTTGATCTAAGCCAAATTGATTGAAACCAATGGGTCAAATTCATTCAAAATGATTGTTGAACTAATTAAAGCCAAAATTGACTAATTGGACTAACAGCCCAATTAACCATGAACCCAACTTGACCTAAAATGTCAAATCAACTTGAAATCAAACCAAACCAAAATTGATTGAAACCAAAGCTTGTAATACATTTCAAATGATCAACCAAGCTAAACCAACCTGAACTAACCCACTAATAATCAAATTGGTTAACTTGACCCATTTGACTAAATGAACCCAAATAAACCAAAACTAAATATAAACCAAACTCAACCAACCAATGATACCCATAGCTCCAAATGACCATTTGAACTTGATCAACCTATGGTTTGATCCAATCCCAATTAATAATCCTAACTCCAAATTGACCTAATAGAGATTAGCTAAACACACCACACATCCCAAGCATGTATATGAATAAATTGGAATTAGCACCCCACACATGGGTAAACAAGTCCACTTGGACTATTTTGGATTATACTTAGGGGTATATGCAACCTGCATGACAAAAGAAATTATATTTTTATTACAGCTCCCCTTAAGCACAATCCTCTGTAGAAGATAATGATTAGACTAATATCATCCTATCATCTAGTCTACGCACATACAACCTAACATCCAAACTAGAATATTACATCACAAAATAAAATCATACATCAAACCATGCACGACACTAACATAGAGCTAGAAATGGTGACTTAGCCTAATGTGTGTGTGCCATTTGAGGCTTGTGTGGTATGTCTTAGCTAGGCTTTAAGGTTGATATTTTCTAAGTGTGAAAGGGTTCAACTTAGAGGGTGGTTTCATTTAAGTAATTTAGTTGATTTTCTAATTTTATTTGATGATCTGATTTGATTTGAATGGACCTATACTTAATTACTAAGTGTTATAAAGAGAAGAAAAGAGAAAAGAACTTCTCTTTCATCCCTAACTTGAGTAATTATTAAGGTAGATTTATTAGTGATTTTTATTTAGTAAATGTTTTATTATGTGTGTTTTAATTAATCCTAAGTTTAAATTTGCTCTAAATAAACCCATTCAAAAAAGAAAAAAAATTTAAGATTAATTAAAGTGAATTACTATCACAAAACACACAACTCTCTTTATTTCTTTCCAACATGTGTATCATGCATATGAATGTACCCTAAGCATAGCTATACATATGAATGCAAATCTTAGTACACCTTAATGATGAATGCAAAGAGATGTTTGTTTAAGAAAATTTGAATATTTCATGATGCATGATTTTGTTTAAGTAGAAAAGACTCTTTTATCCATTAATCAAAGGCACATTTACATGTATGAAAGACATAAGTGAGTATGGCACCATTGTTTTCTACACCAAAGGTGTAAGGTACAAGATTTACTTGGGGCTACTTAAAGCCTCACAACCCCAGGATGTCCAGACTAATATACCACTCTTCTTAAATACATGTGCATGTACAAAAGTAAATGAATGGATGAAGAATCATGCAAAAGATTTTTGTTTGTTCATTTGGTTTGATTTATAATTTACACATGCAATGTGAAGATTCTTCTTAAGCCATAACATAGAAGTGTATAGAAATGGATTTAAGTAAGTGTTGTGTTATTTTCAAATGAACTATACACTTTGCAAATTCTATACAACTCATGTTAAGAAAAGAGAAGAAAACCACACAACACATTTTTTGTTATAATCACATTCAAGCTTATAAATATTTATAAGTAGCATACTTTCATTTATGATCTTTAATTTATGGATTTTTGAAAATAGTTTTTAATTTAGTAATGATAATAGCCATTCATATTCTTACTTTAGCTAAAACATGCAATTTAACATAAAGGAAATATTTCATTTATTTTGATTTTTTTAAAAGATATAAATACATGAGTTCACATGACAAACAACATTTAACATGCTTGGAAAGAAATAAAGTGATGTAAGCATGTAACTTCATTCACCCAAATTAATTTCTAAAAATAATCTTATGAAATAAGATTATTTAAAGTGAATCAACATTTCTTAAAGAGATTTGTATTTTTATTTTGAGTTTAATTTAGGAGAAGTGAGAAGGGTATTTGCTGGTCCTAACCCATTTCCATCATATGTGTATTATTTTAGTTTAATTTTTAGAACCATTAAGTTGATTTTATGTTTTGTTTAGGTTAAGGTGTAAACTAAATCCATTAATTACCCCTTACCTACACCTCCTTGACATAATTATTCAAACAATTATGAGCCAACATATGATATGCAACCACGTTAAATTTAAATTAGTAATGTATCTAAGAAAGCGCGATGAAAAAATTTCTATAAGGTCGCATTTCAAAATCTTTTGGTTAGAAAAGAGAGGAAAAAATATAGAAATTTATCTTTTTGGGATGCCACGTAGATATGCAGATGCGCTTATTAAGGTGATTGGGTGTAGCATTAAGGTGAGGTGTACTATCTCGAAAGATAGAAGTCACCAACCTACAATGGACTTAATCACCAAAAAGAAGGACTCCTGAGGACGTTGGGTCTTCGAGGTGTACCAGAGATTCTTCCACGCTTTATGGAAAAGGTAAAGTAGGATTTATTTTAAACTGGGTTCGTTAAGTTCTCTTAGGCAAGCCCCATAGTTAATTACATCCTAAGAAATGAGGATTCCTTAGAAAACTCGATTAAGGTAAATGATCGTTGTCTCTAAAGATTGCAATAGGAAAAGACTAATCAATTGGTTTATTTTGAAGATCAAATGGGATTAATCAAGAGAGAGAGAGAGAGAGAGAGAGTTATTATCAAAGCCAAAATGGAAGATATGTAGGAGATGATCCACGATGCTAGGAAATCTAGCGAGCATCTCAAACTTTCCTATAATTTGGCTTTACATTTTTAAAATTGATTTAGTTTATTTTAGTTACATTTTTATTGGAAATTTAGGACTTATGATTCCTTAATACAAGATTAAGGAATACCTAAGAGGTGAGGAATTATACTTATGACCCATAAAAGGGAGAAGCAACCTCAGAATCAAAATCTAGGGAGCTTTAGCGAGGGTCGAAAGCACAACCTAAATCTAAGGCAAAAAATAGGTAACTAATTTGCCTCCATAAGAGGGACAAACCGCCCGAAAACTTGGAGTTACATCCACCCGAGGGTGGTCGCTAATTAACTCCTCCTATGATTTTAAATACATGCAGGCAAATCTTTATGCTTATGCAAGATAGCTAGGCTGTTATTTATTTAGAAAGAGGCTAAGTCCTTAAACTCACTCCCTAAAGAGACTAGATCATGTAAAGGATGTGCTTCAAATGACCTAAATCAAATGAAATTAAAATTTCATTTTATTTTAATTTTTGGACAATCATTTTGACTCAAGCTTATAGGATTCATATGCCTAATGCATGAGAAATAAGGTTATTAGCCAAAATCAGCGAGAAGGGAGGAGGTGAGTTTCCACCATTGCTCTCAAAGGTCAAACCAAGTTTCTCTGGCAAAGGTGGAAGCCCTCCAATCAAGAGTAAAATAAGATACTGTTGTGGATGATATTATAAAAGAAATGCTCATCCAGCTAAGGGGTTGCTAATTCTTTTATCTTGATTTTAAACCTAAGCTTTAGGTGAGATTATGAGTTCTTTATTTTTAATTTGAGTTATTAAGTTGGGTAAAAGATTTATTTTTTCCTAAAGAGCCTAATCCACATCTAGGTCATACATAAAGCAAGGAAGAAACTAGGAAAATCATAACACTTAATGCAAAAGCTAAATAAATCATCAATCAATTTATAAAGCTAATAGCAAAAAGGATAAAAGGCCGTTGTGGTCAGGCACCACCCACAAACTGAAAAATATCAAATTAGGTAGCCGAGCTCCACCTTATACAACCCGGGTTACAAATGAATTAAATTACAATTAAGCAAGGAATTCATTATAATGGGGGTCTTCATGATTCATTTCTTCTTTCTTCTTCTTTTCTTCTTTTATCTTTGGTTCTTTCTTTTGGATGGTTGGAAGGTAGATGCTCCAAGGTTCACATGGTGCATAATATAGGATCTTATGACCAATGCTCATCATAATCCCCATAATAATCATTCCAAAATCTTAATTGCACAAATTTACATGAAAAGGAAAAGAATGGAAATCTAACTAATACCTGCAAAATAGAGATTAGCTAAAATAAATCACATAAATTCTCAAGCATGTATATTGGACTCATCACCCCACACATGGGTGACTAAGTCCACCTGGCCTATGGATTATGCTTAAGGGTATAAAGCACTTGCAAGCAAAAATATTTATATTTTTATTTATGATAGTGCCCCTTAAGCACAATCTCTTGCAGGAAATAATGGTTAGACTAAGATCGCCCTACCATTCATTCTACGAGCATACACCCTAACATCTAGTCTAAAACATATATCACAAAACAAAAAAAATATATCAAACCATGCACCACCCTAAGCTAAAGATAGAAGTGGTGACTTAGGCTAATGTATGTGCTTTGAAGGTTTGTGTGGTATGCTTTGTTATGGCTTTAGGTTCAAATTTTCTAAGTGTGAAAACATGTTCAACTTAGAAGAGGGTTTCATTTAATTTGTTTAATTATTTTGGGTTGATTTTATTTCATGTTTTGATTAGGTTCAAGTGAATCCTATAATTAATTACTAAGTTATAAAGAGAGGAACAAAGAAGAGAACTTCTCTTTCCTTCTAACCTAAGTAATTTCTAAAGTGGATTCACAATTTTATTTTGTTTAGTAAATGTTTTAATTAAATATTTTAATTAATCCTAAGTTTAGATGAACTCTAAACAAACCTATTAAAAAAAAGGCATTTTAAGATTAAATAAAATGAACCAAATTCACAAAACATACATCACTTCATTTCCTCCCCTAATATGTATAACATCCATATGAATAAATCCTAAGCATATCTATACATACAAAATGAGAATATTTAACACACTTTATGATGCATGCTAAGTAATCCATTTAGGGAAATTTGGAAATTTAAGATGCTAAGTAAAAGAGGGTTTCTTTATCCAATTTTTTACATGCACACATGAAAGTAAGAAAGGCATAAGTGAGTATAGCATCATTGTTAACGAGAGGTGTAAGGTATAAAACCTACTTAGGGTTACTTAAAGCCTCGCAACCTCAGGGTTGTCCAGACTAATATACCACTTTCCTTAAATACAAACATATGTATAAAAGAAATGAATTAGAAAGATAGATTACAAAAGTTGTATTAATGGATTCATTTGATTTATGTAATTTATATATGCAAGTATAGGTAGCCCTTCTTAGATGATAACATAGGGATGAATAGGATATGAAATTTAGTTAAGTGTTAGGTTCTTTTCAAATGAACCCTACATCTTGCCAACTCCTATTCAAAACTATGCTAACATAAAAGAGGAGGGAAACCTATGCTAAGCATACCTTTATATTCTTTCACATGCAAGCTTATAATTAAAATATAATTAATGTACCTTCAGACTTGTTAATTGAATTTATATGTTTTGAAAATAATTTGAATTTAGTAGTGATAATAGCCACTCATATTTTTTACTTTAGCCAACATATGCAAATTTGACATAAAGTAAATTTCATTCTTAAATTTGAATTTGAAAAATATGAATGCACAAAATTACATGACATACAAATTTAACATGTTGGGGAAAGAATCTAATTAATGAAAGTATGTAAAAACATTCACTTTAATTAAATCCTAAATACATTCTTATGGAATAAGAAAGTTTAAATTAAATCAAAGTGTATTCAATGTGATTTTTGTTTAGTTTGGAGTTTGATTTAATTTTAAAAAGGTGAGTTGAGTTTGCTGTTCCTAACCCATTCCCACATGTGTTTGATATTTTTGTTTAATTTTTAGATGATTCAATTCATTTTTTATGCATTAATTAGGTTAAGGTATGAATTAAGAAAATTAATTAACCCTTACTTGCACCACCTTAACATAATTAACTAAATAATTATGAGCCATTGAGATGACATAAAAACTCATAAATAATTTAAATTTGCAATGCACCTAATAAGAAAAAGGCCTAATGCAATTTGGCTCATAATTAATGGTTAATTAAGCTAATTTAGCTTTAATTTCAAAACACCTCTTCATGCATATGAATTGGGTTTTGATTTCCTTAATTGAACTTAGGCTATTAAACACCTAAGCATCTACCCAAAGTAGATTGATTAAGTTCTTGAAGTTTTTAGAATTTTTAGAAAATTAATTAGGGGGATAATTAATGAGTTAACCCTTAGTTAAAAGATGATTAAGGAAAGAAAAGGGGGTTTAGGGAATAGCTTAAGGCAAATGCCCCAAAATTATTTGTTAAATCTTCTATCTACTGGATCTAACCTTAATCAACTCTAATTATGGATTAAAATCACTAATGACACCTTAATTATCCTTAATTAGGTTAAGGGAGTAATTAGAAAACCCATATGAAATTCTCCTAAGTAAGCCTTCAATAAATCCCAGGAAAATTAGGATAGGAAAAAGTCATCCCCTAAAATATACCCAAGAAGTTTGGGATTAATTAGAGCCTTAATTAAATGATAATTGGCAAAATGAAATTTCCAATTAAACATAAAATCATTGAAAAGCATAATTCAAAATCCATTAAAATTATTTTTAAAATATTTTAGGTTGAATTAACTTTTCATAGAAAATTATTACATATTTTTCTAAATTTTATTGAGAGATATATGATTTTTAGAAGATCCATGGATTAATTAGAATTAATTAAACATCACTAACTAATCCGTCTGCTCACAGTGCGACGTGTGGCAGCGTCAGTCAACATGCTTTATAAGCATCACATAGTGAGGGATTCACTTAAGTGTCATGTCGGGGTGACAGCAAGATGCGCTTTGATCTTTATCGTCCTATCAAAGATCAGATGGCCAGGGATCTCCCCGTAATTTTAAAAGGAATAAAAGAAATTCTAAACTTGGGAATAATCTTGGCCGTCTAACCAAACTATGCGGATGGATGACCAAGATCTCCCCAGTTCTTTCCCTTAGATCAATAGAGACCGTCCGTGATTTAGGGGAAGATCCAAGCTCGATTGAGCTCAGATCAAAACCAAACTTAACCCACACCATCTAAAGCCAATAAGTGGCACATCCAACAGTGGAATTTGCATGAATTGAAAATCCCTTACACAAAGGACAAACACCTCCTATTCTAGGTGGTCAAAAATTTTATACCTCAGCTCGAGATCGATGAGGTAGCTTCATCATGGAGAAGCTGAAATTCTTAGGCCTTGGGGTTGAGTGGTTTGCTCTATGGACCAACACGACTTCAAGTTCCTTACGGCTTTGATCCAATTGCTCCTCTCCTTGCTATGGGAACTCCAATGGACGCTTGAGTGTGCTCCGATTGGTCTTTAAAAGAAGTGTGGAAGAGGAATTGGAGTGGTTTTTAGTGTGGAGGAAGTTCAAGATTGAATTGAGCTTCCCTATTTTCTAATGGAGAAAATTGAGAATTCTCAAATTCAAATCCCTCTGAGAATGCTTAGGAAGGCTCTCTGATCTTTCCTAACACTCTCTAGGGCTTAGTCGAATTGAGGAATGATGGATTTGAGTTGAATTAGGGGGAGTATATCTCCCCCTTGAAGGATCGAACGGTCGTAAGCTATTTTGCCATTTTAATCCAATTGATCATAATGGGAAGGTTGTTTGATCAGTTAGATGTTTACACATGTTCGGTTTGAGGCCTTGAGTGGATTGCCAACCTCCCATGTGCTTGAAATTGAGTGGAAGAGGGATTTTAAATTAGCCATTTTGACCCATGGAGTCGGGTTTGGCCCTAGGGCCAATTGGGCTGACCAAACCAATTGGGTTCTATATGCACCACTCTTCATTAGGTCCCCTTGAGCTATTAGGAAAGCATCAAGTGGATATGAAGAGGGTATGACCAAATTACCCATGGATTAGGCCAAAATTTCTTCTATGGCCAAGGGGTAGAATGATCATTTTGTTAATTTTTAATTTGGATATGTTGGGTATGTGGAGAAACTAGGTTTGGCCAACTTTTATGAGATTTGGAATTCATTTGATAAGGTTTGGCTCATGTTGACCCATTTAGGTCAACATGGGTCAACTTGACCAATTGGTCAAATTGGGTAAAACCAAGGGTTGGGTCAAGTTCATATGACCATTTGAAATATTTTGGTCTCTTTGGTTTGATTCAATTTGGTATAGTTTTGAATTTGGCTCATAAGACTTCATTTATGTCAAATGGGTCAAGTTGACCTATTTGACCCATTTGACCTATTTGAGGTAGGTCAAGTGTAGGTTTAGGTTAGTCATATGGAGTGGATTGGTATCTTTGTTTCCAATCAATTTTGGTTATGTTCAAATTTGGCTCAACATGACCCCTTTAGGTCAAGTTGAGTCCGAGGTCAATTGGGCTAGGTTAGGTCTAGTTGGCAGATTGAGGCTTTGGTCAAGTTTGTGATTTGGAATGAACTTGACCCATTGGTTTGGATCAATTTGGCTTAGATCAAGTTTTGACACATTTTGACTTTAGGTCAAGTTGGGTCAACTTGAGTCAAGTGCCAATTCTAGGGAAACTCAAATGTTGGCTTGGTCAAGTTCAAATATAGGTCATGAGTGAACTTAGATCAATGGTTTCAAACAATTGTCCTATGGTGGAATTTGGCTATGTTAGGTTTCATTTTGGGCTAAGTGTTGACTTGGTCAACCCTTAGGTTTGACTTGGTTTGACCCAATTTGATTGATTGATCATCTCACGATGATTGTTGATCATGATGAGAGGCATAGGTGAGTTTGGTTCAATCCAATTTGGTTAGGATTAGAATTTGGCTCATAAGGGTACTTTTGGTCACTTTGGGTTAAGTGAGCCTAAGTGGGTCAAATGGCTTGGTCAAAGCTTGATTTGAGCTTGATTGAACTTGTATATGGACTAATGATTGAAATATAATTCCGTTTACAAGTGGTTTGAAGTCAAATGAGTTTTGATTCATTTGCTAATTTCATATTCAAAGGGAGAATATGAAGGGATTTTGAGTTTGATTTTTGACTTGGGTTTTGATTGAGTGATTGAAGTTTGTATTTGTATATGAATTCATGATTGTAGGGTTGATTGAATCATGAAGAGAAATCAAGAGTTTGGCTTGATTTGAAGTTGATTTGGCTAAGTTCAAGATTTTGACTTGAAAGGCTTAGATTGGATTTTGAATGGATTTGAGTTTGATTTATGAAAAAGGTTTTGATTGTTTGAATTTATATTTCCTTTATATATGTGAATATAAATGAGAATATAAATGGATCATGAGAAAATTTCAAGGTTTTGAAGTGATTTGATCATGATTTAGGCTAAGTCCATTAAGAAGGATTTAAAGGACTTAGAAAAATTTTGGAGTTTGGAGTTTAAATTTTTGAATTTGGTTTGATTGGTTTATATTTATACTTAATTTATATATGTGAACATAAATGAGAATATAAAATAATTATGAGAAAATCCCATGAATTTGAATTGATTTGATGATGATTTAAGCTAAGTCCATTAATGGAAAATTAAGGACTTAAGAAAGATTTTAGATTTGGAATTAAATTTGAGGATTTGATTTGATTAATTTGAATTTATTTCTCATTTATATATGTGAATATAAATGAGAATAGAAATGAGTTTTGAGAAAATCCCATGAATTTGAGGTGATTTGATCATGATTTTGGATAAGTCCTTTAAAGGAAAATTAAGGACTTAAGAAAATTTCATGAATTGATTTTGAATTTTGAGTTTAATTTGATTGGTTTGAATTTATATTTCATTTATATATGTGAATATAAATGGGAATATAAATGAATTATGAGAAAATCTCAAATATTTGAATTGGTTAGAGTTGATTTAGGCTAAGTCCTTGAAAGGAAGGTTAAGGACTTAGGAAATTTGAACTTAGGAATTTTGATGGATTTTGATCATGGGTTTCAATCATAGATTTTGATCATGAATTTCAATCATGGATTTCAATCATGGAGTTTGATTTGGGTTTGGATAAAATAAATTAAGATTGATTTGGAGTTTGACTTGAAGGAAGGAAAGTGAGGAATGGTTCAAGCTAATGGTAGACAAATTTTCCTTACACTTCTAAGGCATGACCTATTATTATGGCTAACCCTTCTAAGTCTCTAGGGCTAGGTTGAGTGTCTACCTAATCACTAGATGTGTAAGGAACTCTTAAAGTCTAAGGAGTCCATGTCTAATGGAGGGGTTGAGAGCTCATTCTAAAAATGAGGTAAATAGAAAGAAATGGGCTAATGCGATTGGATCACAATTATTTATTAATTAAGCTAAAGGATTTAATTAAGTACTTTCATAACCTTCTCTCACATGTGAGTTGGAAATGATTTTCTTAAATTTACCTTAGGCTCTTGAACACCTAAGGATTTGCCCAACAAAGGATTGATTAAGTTTAGATTGATTTTGAGAAATTGATTAAGATAATTAAGAAGATTATTAGTGGATTAATCCTTAATTAGGTTTGGATTAAAGAAGAAAGGGGGTTTAAGGAATAGCTTAAGGAAAATATCTTAAAATTATTCCATAAACCTCCTATTCCCTTAAACAATGTTCAAATATTTTAATTAAGGGATTAATTCACAGTTTACATGCTTAATTATCCTTTATTACATTAAGAGGGTGATTAAGGATTCATTAATTGATTTCCCTAATTAACTCATTAATAAATTCCAAAAAAATTAGGAGAAGCAGAAGTCATCCACCTAAATATGTCTGAGAAGTTTAGAATTAATTAATGAAATGATTAGGGAGTAATTAGGGTTATTAGATTTTCAATTAAATTCTAATTAAGGAAAATCCACTATTTAAAATTAATTAGAAATAATTTTATTGGATTCCCCTCTGAATTATCTTTAAAATGAAGTTGAGTTTGTATTTTTTTTGATTTTGCTATATTTAATTATGTATTTTTAAAGTTTCAGTGATTAAAGGATAATTAAATACCCAATTATATAACAAATCTCCTGGATGTGGACGTGCAGCTTTCCATTGGCATAGATTGGTTATTTAAGTTGTCACATCTTATGCCACATCGGTTAAACTTCTGCGTTTTCTCCTTGGATGATGTGGTGAAATTATTATATATTCTTGTCTTCTATCCCCTTTTGGAAATAGGATAAATGAAAATAGAAATATAAAACCTTATTTGGACACCACGCAGATTAGTAGATGTTCTTATTAGGATGATCGGATATGCCATTGAGGAGAGGTGTACTATCTCGAAGGAATTAAGTCACCACCCTACAATGGACTTAATCACCTCAATAAGGACTCCTAAGGACTATGGGTCTTAATGTACTAGATTCTTCCTACTTTACATAGAAAAAAAATAGGATTTATTTTAAATCAAGTTTGTTAAGTTCCCTCAGGCAAGCCCCATAATTATATCATAAGGAATAGGATTCCTTGGAATTCTCGATTAAGGTAAATGATCGTTAAGATGTAAGGTTAGACTA
Source organism: Cymbidium sinense (assembly GCA_021442155.1). NCBI lineage: Eukaryota > Viridiplantae > Streptophyta > Magnoliopsida > Asparagales > Orchidaceae > Cymbidium > Cymbidium sinense. The sequence continues at coordinate 24,633,302 of CM038226.1, read as the reverse complement.
TCAATTGATTGGTTTATTTTTAGATGATCAAGTGGGTTCGATCAAGAGGAAGGAGTTCTTATCAAAGCCAAATGAAGATAAGTAGGAGATGCTTATTAGGAAGTCTAGTAAGCATCCCCTACCCTATGGTTGGGCTTTATTTTGAAATTGAATTGATTTTGAGTTGAATTTTTATTAGAAATCTAGGGCTCATAATTCTATGATACAAGAGGTGAGGATTTATGCATGTAGCTTGTAAAGGGGAAAAGCAAGATCATATCCTAAATCTAGGGAGCTTTGATGAGGGCCAAAGCACGACTTAAATCTAAAGCGAAAATGGGTATATGATTTGCCTCCACAAGAGAGGATAAACCACCCGACTATTTGTACTTACAACCACTTAGGGGTGGCTACCAACTAACTCCTCCTACGATTTTAAATACATGTAGGTAAGTCATATGCTTTTGCAAGATAGCTCGGTTGTTATTTATTTAGAAAAGAGGCTAAGTCCTTAAACACACTCCCTAAGAGACTAGTTCATGTTGGGCATGATTTAATGACTTAAATCTAATACAAATTTTGTTACGTTTTACTTTCATTTTGGACAATCAATTTGACACAGGCTTTAGGATTCATATGCCTAATGCATGAGAAATTAGATTATGGGCCAGAATCAGCAAGATAAGGAGGTGTGTTTCCACCATGGCTCTCAAAGGTCAAGCCAAGTGGCAAAGGTGGAAGCCTTCAAATCAAGAGTGAAATAATATGCTTTTTATGCATGGTGTGAGAAAAGTAATACACCATCCAGCTAAGGGGTTGCTAATTCTTTTATCTTGATTTATAGCCTAAGCTTTAGGTGAGGTTATAAGTTATTTTATTTTTAGTTTGAATTATTTAGTTGGATAGAAAATTTATTTTCTTAAGAGCCTAATCATCATCCAGGCCATACATCAAAGCAAGGAATAAACTAAGAAATGATGTCATCTTAATGCATAAGCTAAACAAACATCAATCAATTTATAAAGCTAGCGCAGAAGAATAAGAGGCCATTTTGGTGGGCTCACGAAAACAAATTGGGTAGCGAGCTCCCTTAGACAACGATTATAAATGAAAAAATTACAATCAAGAAGGAATTCATTGTTATGGGGGGTCTTCAGTCTTCATTTCTTATTTCTTCTTTTCTTCTTTCTTCTTTCTTCTTTTGGTTGGTTGGAATGTGATTGCTTCGAAGGTTTCACATGGTACATAAGATATAGTCTTATAACCAATGTTCATCCTAATCCCCCATAACAATCATTCCAAAATCCTAATTGCAAAATTACATGAAAATGGAAAAAGGGAAATCTAACTAAAACCTGCAAAATAGAGATTAGCCAAACAAACCATACAATCCTAAGGATGTATATATATATAAATTGGACTTAACACCCCACACATGGGTAACTAAGCCCACTTGACCTATTTTGGATTAAGCACCTGCACAGCAAAAGCATTTTATATTTTTATTACAATGCCCCTTAAGCACAATCCCCTGTAGAAGATAATAGTTAGACTAAGATTATCCTACTATTCAGTCTATGCACATACACCCTAACATCTAGACAACAACAATACATCACAAAACAAAAACAAACATCAAACCATGCACCGCCCAAACCTAAAGCTAGAAGTTGTGACTTAGCCTAATGTGTGTGCTATTTAAGATTTGTGTGGTATGCTTAGCTAGGCTTTAAGGTTGAAGTTTTCTATGTCTGAAAATATTCAACTTAGAGGGTGGTTTATTTAAGTGATTTGATTGATTTTTATTTTGTGATTTGATTAGGTTAGAATGAACCTACAATTAATTACTAAGTGTTGTAAAGAGAAAAAAAGAGAAGAGAACTTCTCTTTCTTCCCTACCTTAAGTAATTTCTAAGGAAGATTTGTATTTGATTATTGTTTAGTGAATATTTTATTAAGTGTTTTAATTAATCCTAAGTTTAGATTTTTCCTAAACAAACCTATTAAAAAAAGAAAGACATTTTAATATTAAGTAAAGTGAAATACTATCACAAAACACACAACATTTCATTTCTTTTCCCATATGTGTAAAATACATATGGAATGTTTACATGATGCATGATTTTGCTTAAAATTGAAAAAAGTGATTCCTTTATCCACTTTTCATATGCACATTTACAAGTATAAAAGATATAAGTGAGTGATGCCATTGTTAGTACTAGGGTATAAGGTACAAGACCTATTTGGGGATACTTAAAGCCTCATAGTCCCGGGATTGTCCAGACTAATAAACTACTTTTCTTAAATACATGTGCATGTACAAAAAGAAATGCATGGAAAAAAGAATCATGCAAAAAGTTTATGTTTGGTTATTTGATTTGTTTATGCAATTTACATATGCAAGTGTGAATATCCTTCTTAAGTGATAACATAGGAATGAATAAGGATGGATTTAAGCATGTGTTGTGTTGTTTTCAAATGAACTATACACTTTGCAAAATCCTATTCAAAATTATGCTAAAAGAGAAGAGAAGGAAAGTCACACAATGCACATCTTTATATTTATATTCACATGCAAACCTATAAATAATTATAAGGAGCATACTTTCTAATTATGATGTTTGATTTATAAGTTCTAAAATTAATTTTTGGATTTAATAGTGATAATATCCATTCATATTCTTACTTTAGCCAAAACATGCAATTTGATATAAAGGAATCATTTCATTTTTAATTTAATTTTTAAAAAGTATGAATGCATGATTTTCATATGACATACACATTTAGCATGTTAAGAAAGAAATAAACTGTAAAGCATGTAAATTCATTCACCCTAATTAATTTCGGATTATTTAAAGTGAATAAAATTTATTTTAATGGGATTTTAATTTTATTTGACTTTGATGTGATTTTGGAAATGTGAAGAGGTTTGCTGGTCCAAACCCATTTCCCACATGTGTATGTTATTTTAGTTTAATTTTAGAACCATTAGGTGAGTTTTATGCTTTGGTTAGGTTAAGGTGTATATTAAGTTCATTAATTACCCCTTACCTACACCACTTTAACATATTTAATCAAATAATTTTGAGCTAATGTATGACATAAAAACACATAAGAATTTTAAATCAACAATGCACCTAGGAAAGAAAGGATCTAATGCAATTGGCTCACAATTAATGATTAATTAAGCTAAAGGGTTTAATTTAAGTACTTTCATAACCCTTCCCACATATGTGGGTTAGATTTTGATTTCCTTAAGCTACTTAGGTTATTGAACACCTAAGCACCTGCCTAAGATGAGTTGGTTAAGTTCTCAAATGTTTTGAAAATTTATCAAGTTAATTAAGTAGATGATTAGTGGATTAGCCCTTAATTAAATTTGGATTAAGGAAAGAAAGGGGTTTAGGAAATGGCTTAGGGAAATTCCCCTAACCCATTCCATAAATCTTTTCTTCACTTAAGTAAGGCTTAATTAACTTAATAAAGGGATTAAACCACTGTTCATATGCTTATTACCCTTAATTACATAAAGAGAGTGATTAAGGATTCATTAATTGATTTCTCTAATTAACTGATCAATAAATCCCAAGAAAATTATGGGAGGTAAGGTCATCCCACTAAATGCATCTGAGAAATTTGAAATGAATTAATAAGTAATTAGGGAGTAATAGGGTTATTAAGTTTTTACTAAAATCCTAATTAAGGAAAATGCACTGTCAAAATCCACTAAAAATAATCTTAGTGAATTCCTTACAGAATTATCTTTATAATGCATTTTATTTTGTATTTTTTTTATTTTTTTACATTTAGTTATGAATATTTGAAGATTTCATGATTGAAACCTAATTAAATAGTTAATCATGTAAACCGTGGGCAGCGGCGGTGCTTTTATGCGATGAGATTCTCTATTTATATAGTCACATCCCATGCCGCATCAGCGGTGGTGCTACACGCTTTGCTCTGGATCATTCGATCAAAGATCAGATGGTTGAAATTGAGCGGTTCTTAAGGTATAAATCCATGGATCTTAGTGATGACCATCCAAAACACGTGGATGGATAGTCCATGATCCGTCACTGAGTTTTAATTCATTTAATAATTTCAAGTTCAAAAGATGAACATGGGTTTGAGTTTTGAATTTATTTTTGGTTTGATGATTGATGTTTATGTTTATATTTGGATTCATGATTGTAGGATTGATTGAATCATGAAGAAAATCAAAGGGTTTGGATTGATTTGAGTTTGATTTGGCTAGAAAGGGAATAGGTTGGTTTTAGGTTAGATTTGGGTTTGAGTTTTTTGAATTTGGTTTGATTATTTGAATTATATTTCATTTATATTTGTGAATATAAATGAAAAATATAAATGGGTTATGAGAAAATCTTTTTAATTTGAAGTGATTTGAATTTGATTTGAGCTAAGTCCATAAGATGAAATCAAAGGATCTTAGGAAAGATTTTGGATTTGGAATTCAATCATGGGTTTTAATCATTTGGAATTGATTCATGATTTGAGAAAATCCATTGGGTTAGAATTGGTTTAAGATTTGATGGAATTGATTTGAGCTAAGTCCATAGGATGAAATCAAAATGGCTTAGAAAGGTTTCAAATTTGAATTTGATTTGAAGTTGATTTGAGGTTGATTTGATTTGAAGTTGATGTTGATTTGAATTTGAAGTTTGACTTGAAAGAAGAAATTTGGTTCAAGCATAGGGTAGGCAAGTTTTCCTAACACCCTAAGGCATGACCTATTCCTTTGGCTAACTCTTCTAAGTCTCTAGAGTTGGGTTAAGTGTTCACTAGAAGTGTCTTAAGATTAAGGCTCTTAATGTCTAAGAGGAGTCCTATGTCTAAGATGGAGAGGTTGAGAGCTCACTCCAAAAGTGAGGGTCAACAAATAAGTGTGGTGTGACCCGGCATAAGTGTTGATCGAGTGATCAACATCACCAAATGATTATAAGCACTAATAAAACGATCTAGATGTAGAAGGAATCAAGAGCTTAGTTCAATGTGACTCTATTCATGACAACAACATAAGAGACTGAAGGAGGAATTCACTAGGGACTGGGTATGTGAACCTTCCATTAAGGGAAAAGGTTTAAGTCATCCATTGAGGGATGAGAGGTTTGATTTGATTTGCATCTCACTGGGGAGAAATTGATTTGATTTGAATTCACATTGAACTAAGGTGGTTGATTGGATTTATTTTATTTGTTTGGTTTATTTTATTTATTTTGTTTGACTCTACTGGGGAGGAGGGTTGAATTTGTTTCAAATTTTACTCCACTGGGGAGGTTGATTGATTTATTTTAGATTTTTTAAATTTTGAATTCTGAGATGGACATTTGGTTTATGATGGATGCATAGTAGAGCCATGTTGGCCTTAGATTTACCAATCCAAAAGGCGGTCTACCACATAGTAGGATTATCCAACCAAAAGAGTGCCTTTTGGTGTGCAGCAGCTGTACTTATGAAAAAAGTGTAGTAGAATTACATCCTCCAAAATAGAGATCAGTTGCTGGGGTGATCCACTTGCGAGGCAACGGATCAAAACCGAACCTATGGTTGACTATTGAGTGAATGCCGCTGGGGGACTTAAATCAGCTCAAAGATAGTCAAAGATCAATTTTAATCTTAATTAATTTTGACGGATCCCATCAATTTATGATGGGCTGCACTGAGTAGGGGTCGTGTTTGCCTTAGTCTAACACAGATTTACCAATCCAAAGGGAGTAGCTTCCCGACCGAGGGGAAAAATATCCAACCAAAGAGGTTGCCTTTCGGTTTGTAATGGTTAATTCAGGGAAGAAAGTATGAGACTCACATCTTTCTTGAATAAAAGAACACTGGGGCAACACATTAGTGAGGTAACATGTTAACCCGACCTTAGGTTGCCCGTCGATTTGCGACAGTCATTCTAGAAAGAATGTGTAGTAGACTTATATCTTTTAAAGAAAATGACTATCGGGGTAACTTGCTTGTGGCAAAAAATAGATTGAACTCGACCTAAGGGTGACTTCTGAGAGAGTGTCGACCCAGGGACTTATCTCAACTCAAGCATAGTCAGGCAATTCCTATAGGGAGTTCTGCTGACACTGCCATAAAGATAGGATGCCTGGTTGGGAAAGGGGTCATTGGGGCTTGAATTCTTAATCCACAAGCAAATAATTTGTTTATTTATTGTGGACCCTGTTAGTTTATGAGGGATCATACTGAGAAGGAGCTTATATCATTAGTCACATCTCTATTCTTGAACTAAGGGAGAATCTGTGCATCCGCTAAATGGATTATCCAATCACAGGGGTGGCTACCAGGAAAGGGGGACTGGCCAACCCAAAAGTAACCTATGTAGTGTCTAAATGGGGTCGCTAAGGATGTGATCGAGATAGAGTTCCCACAAGGGAAGGGGTCACTAAAGGCTTTATCCAACACCCTGGCGAAGATAATTTATAATAGTGGCCAACTCAAGGAGAAAGCACTGGGACTCACATCTACCAAGAGTGGTGTATCCACCGGGTGAGTCACTGTCAGCATAGCGAACATCAAGCAACCTAAGGTCCCCGTTGGTTTACGACAATCAGCCAAGGAAGAAAGCATTGGGGACTCACATCCTCCTACTATAGAATTGATTGTTGGGATAGTCTGTCTTCGGAACAACAGGTGCTATCTGACCTAGGGCGACGACTGAGTGAATGCCACTGGGGGACTTAGATTAGTTAAAAAGTAGTTAAGAGGAAAGGAGACTCTGGGAGACTTACCCTAAGCCTCAAATATACTCAACCTAGTCAGTGCATGGTGGTTAGTTCAAGAAGAAAGCACTGGGACTCACATCTTCTTAAACAAAATAAACTTGAGGTAGCTTACTGGTTGAGTAGTGAAGCCTACCAAACTAACAAGGCACTCATTAATTTGCAATGGTCATGTCAGGAAGAAAGCGTGGGGACTCACATCCACTGGACAAGTGACCACTGGAATGATGTACTAGCAAGGTAACATATCAGCCTGACCTAGAGCAGCTAATGAGTAAGTGCCATAGGGGGCTTGCTCTCACATCAAAATAGCTTGAGATAAAAGATATGTGTTTGCTTTTGTGATTGTGTTAAAGGGAATAGAACATTGCTTAGGTTCTCTTACACCTATCCTAAACACATTGGAAAATTTGATGAAATGGTGTCGCGAATGGCAGTTGTGATCCCACTAAGAAAGGATGATGCTTGGGTTCTCTTACACCTAACTTAGTTGTGCTAGTCAAAATAGGATGCCTCTTGAGTTCTCTCTCACCTATTCTAGTAGCGCTAGGGGAATTATGTTCAACTTGTGTTTATGTTGTGATAGAGGGATAGTATGCCTCTTGGGTTCTCTTACACCTACCCTAAATATGTCATGATGGATTCATAAGACAACCAAACAACACTTCGAATTAAGAAAAGATTTTGATGAATTTGGAATGAAATTTTGTTCTTTTGATGATAATTATTTTCAAATAAGTTTTTATGGGTAATATTTCTTCAAATAGAGCCCATTAATTGGACGCATCAGGTGTTCCCCTTTGCAATCATAAGCTGATAAGATCTTCCTTGGTAAGCCTTCTCTATGACAAAAGGGCCTTCCCAAGTGGGTTCAAACTTGCCTCCCATCTTTTGACGGGCAACAATTGGTCTCCTTAGAATTAATATAAGTTCTCCTACTTGAAAGGTTCTAGGGCGGACCAACTTGCTGTGAGCTTGAATCATTTTGACTTTGTATAACTTGAGGTTCTGGCATGCTCGTAGGTGTCTCTCCTCCAAACCTTTGAGCTCTTCTAATTACAACTTGGAATTATGCTCTATAGTGATTTGACTACCCAATGCTATCCTTAGTGATGGGAGCTAAACTTCTAATGGTAGAATGGCTTCAGACCCATATACTAAGGAGATTACGTAGATCTTGTTGGAGTTTTGTATGTGGTGTGGTATGCCCACAAGGCTTCAACCAACTTCTCATGTCACTATCATTTATTGTCGTCAAGTGTTTTCTTTAGTATCTGAATGAGAGTTTTGTTGAATGCTTCTGTTAGGCCATTCACTCTAGGGTAGTAGATGGTGGAGTATCTCCAATCTATATTGTGTCTTCTGGCGAAGTTGTTGATCTTGGTGCTTTTGAATGGAGTTCCATTATCGGATATAATATACGACATGGTTCCTGAAAAATTAGAGCACATACTGAGCTGTGACCTCTTTGAGTGGGATTGCCTCTGCCCACTTGGAAAAGTATTCGGTGGCGGTAGATGAGGAGAATGACCCACTTGGAAGAAGGAGGATCAATCCATTGGGACCAATGCCGGTACTAACACAAATGGCGAGGCCAATATAGAATGTAGAATGTTGGCACCATTGATGGAATCTCTAGATACTTCAATGCAATCACTGAAATCGAAGGTGGTAGTATCCTAGTCTCTTGATCTTCACTTTTATCTTCGGATTGGTGTGCTACATGTTGTAGTACCACCTGATTACACATGTTTGTCAGCATTACCACATTTGATAGGGACCCTGGGTGTCATCCACAAGAGCATAGGAGAGAACTCTCTGCTTCATCTAATGGGCTCGTGACTTCTCTTGAGGTAGTTTGCCAGTGTTCAAGTAATCTATGAACGGTTGCCTCTAATCCAGCTATTTGTCTTTCTCGATTCCCTCTAAAACCAGAAGCACTCAATTCGACTAAGCTTTAGGAATCAAAACTAAGCATCCCTAAGCTTCCCAAAGCCATTTCCAAGCTCCCTTTATTTCTCTTTCTCGATTTTACCCAAAGCCAAAATAGGGGAGGTCAATCTAAAGCCAAACTCATCCAATTCTCCATCAAAACAAAATTAACCTCATAAGCACCATCAAGGGACTTCATCGAGCTCAATCAAGTTATTTCCCAAGTCACCAAGCCACGGGAAGGAGGACTTTGAACAAGGACGATCACCATTGAAGAGGAGCTTGGCCAACCGAACCATCCACCCCAAATCAAGACTTGATACCTTCAACAGGGCTTCGTCTCTACTAGAAGATGCTATATCCTACTTTGGAAGTGCCGATGATAATCTTTGGTGAGGTATGCCATTGAACTGCTAAAGGAAAAATTGCTTGGTCCTTTTTGAAGGAAAGTGTTATCCCTTGAGATCTTGATCATTGGATACTTTGCTTGTGCTTCCCCGAAGGTGTGGGGTGAGTTTGAGCTCCATCCGAGCTCGTGTGAGCTCAGATTGAGCGATGATCGACGAACGACATCTGTCTCTCGCCGCTCGGGAGGAGACATATCACACACCATTCGTTCTGCATGATTGGAATGGATAGTTATGATTAAATTGTGATAGATCCCTCTCTGATTTAAACATAAACCATGGGATTAATCGCGATCATCCAATCTTAGATTGGACGGCCCATGGAGAAAGTGCATTCGTCACCGACTAACTCAGCAATGAATGTGACAACTTAAATAACCTATCCCGTCATGTCACGTGGAAAGCGCAGCGTGGCGACAGATTAGTAGGTTTAATTAATTCATTTTTAATGTTGAAACTTTTAAAATTTATAACTAATTATAAAAAAATTTATAACATACAAAGTCAAGTTCATTTTAAAGATAATTCAAAGAAAAATAATATAAAATTAGGATCAATTGATTTTGACCAATAGCTTTCACTCAATTTGTGTTTTATTAGAAATGTAATTAGATTACTACTTACTTAATTGCAATTAATTCTAAACTTTAGGGTTGATTGATTGGGGATGACCTCTATCTCCCATGATTTTCTTGGAATTTATTGTTGGATTAATTAGGAGAATTAAGTATTTTATCTTTAATTCCTTTCTTAATTAATTAAATGATTAATTAACCTATTAAACATTGATAAATTCATTAATTAAGCTTGATAATCATCATTAAATAGTGAATGGACTTAGGGAATGAGATTTGAACTTCTTTCCCAATCTTTTCCCCTAAGGTCATTTCATTTGGAAAACACTTAATTAATTTGCAAATTAATAAATGGATTAATCACTTCATTAATAAATTCAATTAATCAAGCTTCTAACCAAATCATTCCAGAACATAAATAACTTAATCTTTTTTAGATTCTTAGGTGTTCAATAACCTAAGAGACTTCAAAGGAAATTATGATCAAACTACATGTGTAGGATAGTTATGAAAGTACTTAATTAAATCCTTTAGCTTGATTAATCAATAATGGTGAGCCAATTGCATTGGGCCCCTTTATTTCTTAAGTGCATTGTTGATTTAAATTTCACGTGGTTACATATCATATGTTGGTTCATAATTACTTGAATAATTATGTTAGTGGTATAGGTTAGGGGTAATTAATGGATTTAATTCATACCTTAACCCAGACAAAACATAAAATTAACCTAATTGTTCTAAAATTAAACTAAACCAATTCACATATATGAGAAATAGGTTAGGACCAGCAAACCCTTTTTCATATTTTCTAAGTCAAATCAATTCCAAAAATACAAATCTCTTTAAAGAATTTTGATTCATTTTATATGATTATCCTTAGGAAGTAATTAGGGTGAATGAAGTCATGTGTTTATATCCCTTTATTTCTTTCCAAGCATGCTAAATTTTATTTGCCATATGAAATCATGCATTCATTTCTTTTAAAAAAAATCAATTAAATAAAATGTTTCCTTTATGTCAAATTGCATATTTTAGCTAAAGTTAAGGATATGAGTGGCTATTATCACTATTAAACCAAAAAATATATATTTTTAAAACCTATAAATCAAAGATTATGAATGAAGTGATGCTGCTTATAAGTACTTATAAGCTTGCATGTGATTATAGCATAAGATTGTATTATGTTATTTTCCTTCCTTCTCTTAACATGGATTTGAATAGGATTTGCAAAGTGGATAGTTCATTTGAAAAGAACACAACACTTGCTTAAATATATTCCTATGCATTTCTATATTATCACTTAAGAAGGATCTTCACATTTACACATGTAAATTATACAACCAAATTAAACATAATTTTTTGCATGATTCTTCATCCATTTGTTTATTTTTGTACATTTATATGTATTTAAGAAAAGTGGTATATTAGTCCCCAGACTCAAGTGAGACTTTAAGTAGTCTTGTACCTTATGCCCCTAGTGTAGAAAATAATGGCGTGGGACTCACTTATGTCTTTTATACATGTGGATGTGCATTAAATTAATGGATGAGAAATCCCTCTTTTCTACATAATAAAAACATACATTCATGGAATATTCAAATTTTCAAACCATATCTCTTTGCATTCATCATCAAGGTGTGTTAAGATTTGCATTGCATGTATAGCTATGCTTAGGATTATTCATATGCATGGTATACATGGTGGAAAGAAATAAATGGGTGTGTGTTATGTGATAGTAATTCACCCTAACTAATCCTAAGAGGCCTTTCTTATTGAATAGGATTATTTAGAGTAAATTTAAACTTAAGATTAATTAAAACACATAATAAAATATTGACAAAGAAAATTCATCAATCAATCTACTTTAGAAATGTCTTAAGGTAGGGATGAAAGAGAAGTTCCCTTCTCTTTTGTTTTCTTCATAATATTTAGTAACTAAGTGTAGGTTCATTCAAACCAAATCAAATCATCAACTAAAATTGACAAATCAACTAAATCACTTGAAATGAAATCACCCTCTAAAACTTAAAAAATTCCAACCTTAAAGCCTAGCTAAGACATGCTACACAAGCCTTAAATGGCACACACATTAGGCTAAGTCACCATTTCTAGCTTTATATTAGGGCAGTGCATAGTTTGATGCCTGATTTTATTTTGTGATGTAATATTTTTAGACTGAATGTTAGGGTGCATGTACATAGTCTGGATGATAGGGCGATCTTAGCCTAATCATATATTCTGCAGGGGATTGTGCTTAAGGGGCACTGTAATAAAAATATAAATTCTTTTGCAATGAAAGTTGCTTATACCCCTAAGCATAATCCAAACTAGGATAGGTGGACTTGGTTACCCATGTGTGGGGTGCTAAGTCCAAATTATTCATATAACTGCTTGGGTTGTGTGGTATGTTTAACTAACTTTTATTTTGTAGGTTTAGTTAGATTTACCTTTCCCATTTTGATGTAAATTTTGCAATTAAGAGTCAGAATAAATTATGAGAGATTATGATGAACATTGGTCATAAGACCATATCTTATGTAACATGTGAAACATTGGAGCAAACCACATCCCAAGTCAAACCAAGAGAAAGAAAGAAATGAAGAAAGGAAGAAATGAAGAATGAAGACCCCCATAACATAAATTTATTCTAAATTATAATTATTTAATTGTAATCCAGGTTGTATAAGGGTAGAACTCGTTTACCCATTTTTCTTTTGGTTTGCAGCGGAAGACCCATCATCTTATTCTCTGCTAATTTTATAAATTGATTGATGTTTTGTTCATGATTATGCAATTAGGATGGCATGATCTTCCTAGTTTCTTCATTGTTTGATGAATGGCCTGGATGAGATTAGGCTCTTAAGTAAAAATAAATTTTCTATCCAATTAATCAACTCAAAATTAAATTAAATAACTCACAACCTCACCTAAAGTCTGGGACATAAATCAAGATAATAAAATATTTAACAACCCCTTAGCCAGATGTTGTATGTCTCTCATCATGCATAAATCATATTGCTTCACTCTTGCTAATGGAGGGCTTCCACCTTTGCCAGAGAAAATGGCTTGATTCTTTCTGACCATAACCAATTTTCTTATGCATTTGGCATATGAAATCCTATAGCTTATGTCAAATAAAAATGTCCAAAAATCAAAATAAAACTTAACAAAATTTGAATTAGATTAAGTCATTACTCATACCCTTCATGATCTAGTCTCTTAGGGTGTGTGTTTAAGAATTTAGTCTCCTTTCTAAATAAACAACAGCCTAGCTATCTTGCACAGTATAAGACTTGCCTACAAGTATTTAAAATCATAGGAGAAGTTAGTTGGTGCCACACCCGTTGTAAGTCCAGTGGGTGGTTTATTCTCTCTTGTGGAGATAAACCATATACCTTAGATTTAAATTGCTCGGCCTGCCAAGCTCTCTAGATTTAGGATCAGGGTTGTTGTTTCTCTTTCATATAAGCATAAATCCTCCCCTCTTAGGCATTTTTTTATTGTATTGTGGAATTATAACAGATTTATAATAAAATTTCAACTCAAACGTATAATCCTCTTCAAATTTCAAAAAAAAATGTAAAGCCCAACCATGGGATAATTTGGGATGCTCACAAGGTTTTCTAGTATCATGAGCATCCCCACTCATCTCCCTTTGGTTTCAATAATAACTCCCTCCTTTTGATCAAACCACTTGATTTTCCAAAGAAATAACCAATTTGTTGATAGTCTATCTTTGAAATCTTTGGACAATGATCATTTACCTTAATCAAGTATTCTAAAATATCTCATTCAATAGGATGTAATTAACTATGGGGAATTGCATCCATATGGAACTTAACGAACCCGATTTAAAATAAACCCTATTTTACTTTTTCATGTAAAGTAGGGGAAATATCTCTCGTATATTCAAAGACTCATTGTCCTTAATAGTCCTTATTAGGTGATTAGGTCCATCTGGGATGGTGACTTGTCTTCGAGATAGTACATCATTCCTTAATGTGGCACTCGATCACCTAATAAGTACATCTAAGGATCTACTTGGTGTCCCTCCTTCAAAAAATAAAACACCATAACAGCAAAAAGTATTTATATTTTTATTACGACCCCTTAAAAACTTGCATATATGATTAGGCTAATATCGACCTAACATTCACGTAACATCATCTAAAATAATACATCACAAAACTAAACATTCATCAAATAATATGCCGCCCTAACATAAAGCTAGAAATGGTGACTTAGCCTAATGTGCATGTGTTAGAGCTTATGTGGTATGTCTTAATTAAGCTTTAGAGTTATGATTTGCTAAGTGTGACAAATTTAATTCATAAAGGGTTGATTTTTCTTTAAGTAGTTTAGTTGATTTGGGGATTTTTACTTAATGTTTTTTTTTTCATATAGCCTACACTTAGCAACTAAGTGGTATAAAGAGAAGGAAGAGAGAGGGAGTCTCTCTTTTATCCCTATCTTAAGTCATTTATAAGGTAAATTGATTAATGAATTTCCTTTAGTGAATGGTTTATTATGTCTTTTAATTAACCCCAAGTTAAGATTCATTCTAAATAGCCTTATTCAATTAGAAAGGCATCTTAGGATTAATTAAGGTGGATTACTATCACATAACATACACTCATTCATTTATTTCCATCGTGTATACCATGCATATGAATAATCCTAACCATACCTATACATGCAATACAAATCTTGGCATACTTTAATGATGAATGCATAGAAATATATTTTTGAAATTTAAATACTTCATTTGTCAATTGAATCATGAATGCATGTCTTTATTATGTAGAAAATAAGGATTTTTCATCCATGAGATAAATACACATCCACATGTATAAAAGTTATAAGTGAGTATGGTGCTATTATTTTCTACACGAGGGGCATAAGGTACAAGACATACTTAGGGCCACTTAAAACTTCGTAGCCCCGGGATATCCAGACTAATATACCACTTTTCTTAGATACTTATAAATGTATGAATAACTATAAGGGTAAGAAAATCCATGCAACAATTATTTTTTAATTTTTTTGATTCTTTATTCATTGGCCACATCACACATGCATATGTATGAGAATTTTAAGTGAGTATGATGCCATTATTTTCTATACCAGGGGTGTAAGGTATAAGACCTACTTAGGGTTACTTAAATCCTCGCAGCCCCAGGATGTCCAAACTAATATACCACTTTTCTCAAATATATATGAATGTACAAAAAGAACCAAATGGATAAGAATCATGCAAGAAATTATGTTTGACTTAGTTGTATGATTTACACATGTAATATGAAAACCCTTCCTAAGTCTTAACATAGAGATTCTTATGAATGGATTTAGGCAAGTGTTGTGTTCTTTTCAAATGAACTATACACTTGAAAATCCTATGAGAACCATGTCAAGAGAAGGAAAGAGGACTTTATAGCACACATATTATACTATCATCACATGCAAGCTTATAAATATTTATAATTAGCATTACTTCATTTTAATCTTTGATTTATAGGTTTTAAAAATAGGTTTTTGGTTTAATAGTGATAATGGCCACTCATATTCTTAATTTTGGTCAACACATGCAATTTGACATAAAAGGAAATATTTTATTTAATTAATTTTTAAAAGAGATGAATGCATGATTTCATATAGTAAATAATATTTAATATGATTGAAAAGAAATAAAGGAATGTAAACACATGATTTCATTCACCCTAATTAATTCCTAAGGACAATCATATCAAATAAGGTTATTTAAAATGAATCAAAATTCTTTAAAACATTTTTATCTTTGAATTTGATTTGAGTTAAGAAATATGAGAAAGGTTTGCTAATCTTAAACCATTTCCCCATGTCTGAATTAGTTTTGTTTAATGAAGGATATTTAAGTTGATTTTATGTTTTGATTAGGCTAAAGTATGAATTAAATGAATTAATTATCCCTTACCTATATCACCTTAAGTTAATTAACTAATTAATAATAAGCCAACATGATATGCAACCACATGAAAAGTAAATTTTCAATGCTCCTAAGAAATGAAAGGGGCCTAATGCAATTGGCTTATGATTAATAGTTAATTAGGCTTAAGGGATCTCAATTAATTACTTTTATGATTTTTCACACATGTGAGCCAATCATAATTTCATTCTCTCTCACCTTGGGTTATTGAACACCCAAGGAGCAACCCAAGATCAATTAAAGGTTGTTTAGATGTGGGTGAATTGATTTTTAATTTTAATTTCCTTAAGCTTTTAATGGATTGATTAAATATTTTGGTTGTGTTTTAATTTGAATGATAAAATTAATTTAAGGGAAAGGATCAAGGGCAAGGCCTCAATCCTAATCCATAAATCATTTAAACAATTTAATTAGATTTTGATTTCCATATTTTGAAGATTTAATCACTTAATTAATCAATTAACCATTCCATTAACCCATTAATTAATTTGATTTTTAAAGATAAAGAAGACTTAGGAAATGAATTAGGAAAAATATTCCCAATCACATTTCCTAAGTGATCTTACTGTTTAACAAGGATAATTATGTTCAAATGATTAATCAAGTTCTTTGTTCATTCAATTATAATTAATTGGATTAAGAGAGTGATTAGGGCTTACTCAAATGATTTTGATAATTAAGCAATCAATAAAATCTTAGAAAAATAGGAGAGGTAGAGGTCATCCCTCTAAGCATCCACAAAAAATTTTAGATTAATTGAGTGCTTAATTAAGGTGTAATTAAGCTAATTAGATTTTTGATAAAACCTTAATTAAGCCAAAATCACTATTATAAATTAATTAATTATAATTTTTCTAGATTCCCCTCCAAAATATATTTAAAATGAGCCTAAGTTTATATTTTTGGATTTTTCTACAATTAGTTATGATTTTAAGAAATTTCAGGATTAAAAATTAATTAATTAACCCTAATTAAGCCACGAATCTCAGACACGTGGTGGCGGCGGGGCTTTCCTTGTGGCGAAAGGTTGGCTATTTAAGTAGTCACATCTACATGTTGTTGACTTTGGATGTGCTTTAGGCTATTCGATCTAAATGACCCGCGATTTAATCTTTGGGTTAAATGAAAAATCAGAGGATCTACCGCAGGATTTGATCAGAGCCGTTAATTCGATAATGCAAGATGGATGGCTAGTGATCTATCTCATTCACGAGTGATGAAAGACGAGCACAGTCCATCTTTCTTCATTCGATTCGAGCTCACCCGAGCACGGATTAGGATCAAATGGATCCTACACCATCTAAGGAGCAGATCACATCCATTAAAATCTCGACATGGAGATTTCTTTTACAAAAGACCAATAGAGGCTAAAGCTATGGTTTGAGATATTTCCTCACCTAATGTCAGGTGGTGCAATGGAGGTAGCTTCCTAGTGGCGAGCCTGTTGAAGGAATTTGAGCTCAATTTGGTGTGGGAAGCTTGGTTGACCAATCCACGCACACACACGCCTTGGCTTCAATTGAACTCACACCTCCTGTGCTTTAGAAGGCTTGGAAACGGTTTGATTGGCTTCGATTGGGTATGAGGATGGTGTGGGTGCAAGGAATTTGAATTTGGTTTAGTGGAGGGGGAGTATTGCTTGAGAGAAGGGGTTTCTATTTTTTTGTACGAGAATGGCAACTGTCGAGGAGAGGTTAGGGATCTTATATTTACTTAAGGGAGTTCAAGTGAACTTCTCAGAGCAATGTGGTGTCTTTTTTCAAATTAAGGGAGTATATCCCTCAATTAAGCTAAGTGGACGGACAAAATTTTTAAATCCCATCGATTGGTCGCCGTCAGGCCGTCGGAGGTGTCACTGTCAGTGTCATGTGGCTCGCTTGGGTTGGTCGAAGTAGTGGAAGGATCTCCAAGGGAAGATATGGAGTGGTGGGGTGGTATTGCTCTTCGTTATGTCCATGGGTTCGACCATGGATGAGAGGGAAGAAGCATGGGTCCTTTGGTCCATGGCAAAGGCTAAGGGGGTTTAGAGTGGGCTAGGAGGCTATAGGGATGCTTCATTTGGCATCTTGATGGCTGTTATGGAGATAACAAAGTAGACTTTTCCACTTATGGTAAGGATCTAATGCAAATGGCTTGGTACATTGATCAATCCCCTTTGGCTTGGTTTCAAATGAGTTTAGGTAGATTTGAGGGTGTTTTGGGGTTGATGTGGAGTGGGTTTGATCAGCCAAAGAGGTTCCATAAGGTGGTTTGAAGTGGTTTAGCTCATTTGGAGTTCAAGGTTCACATTTGGGTCAATTAATTGGCCAAATTGGTCAAACCAAGGCTTAGTCTAAATCATGATTTGAATATTTTGTGTGACTAATTTGATATGGTTTGGCTTAGGTTTGAATTTGACTCATTTGGATTCAAAAGGGTCAAATTGGTCAAGTTGACCAATTTGACTAATTTGACCAAATGGTTAGGTGGAGTCAAGTTCAATTGGTTGATTGAAAAATTGTAGGCTTTGGTTTGGTTTAATTTGGAATTAATTTGAATTTTGGTCAATTTGACCTTTTAGGTCAATTTGGGCTAGGTTGGGTCAAGTTAACCAATTGGTCAACTTGGGCTCAATCATGGCTTTGGTCAAGTTTAATAAGTGATTTGGAATGAACTTGAGCTATTGGTTGCACCAATTTGATTAAATCATGATTTGACCCATTTTGGTCAATGATTTAAATCAACTGGCATATGATGAGTTTTGGCTAGTTTGAGTTTCATTTGGCTAATCAATTTGGTCAAAGGCTAGGTTTGACTTGGTTTGACCAATTCAAGGTGGTTGATCACCTGATGATTATTGATCATGATTGAGGTTTAGATGGACTTAGTTCACCAATTTGGTTGGATTAGAACTTGGCTAAAAAAAGGTCCTTTAGGTTTTGGGTCAAGTGAGCTCAATTTGATCAAGGCTTGATCAAGTATGACCTCACATATTAAGTCAAGGGTTGACAAGTTTAATTGAACTCACATATGGACTTAGGATTGAAATATAAATCCAATTGCAATTGGTTTGGAGCCAAATGGGTTTTGGTTCATATGATAATTTTAAGTCAAAAGGGTCAACTTGGGCTTGATTTGGGTTGACTTGGATTTGGTTTGATAATGGTGGTTTATGTTTATATTTGGATCAATGATTGTAGGAATGATTGAATCATGAAGAAATCCATGAGTTTTGAGTTGATTTAGGTTTCATTTAGCCAAGTTCAAAATTTTGGCTAAAAGGGAAAAAATTGGAAATTCGATTTGATTTGAGTTTGGTTTTTGTCATTTGAATTTATATTTCATTTATATTTATGAATATAAATGAAGATATAAATGGGTCATGAGAAAATCACTTGAGTTTGGAGTGATTTGGAAGCAAATTTGATTAAGCTTAGGGATGTAGGTTGAAAGGGCTAATTTGTGTTTTGATTTGGTTTGATTTATTTTTTGTCATTGGGGGGTGGGTTTCATTTATATTTATGAGTATAAATGAATGAATGATTGATTTATAAAGAAATCAATCACGTTTGAGTTGATTTGAAAGAATTTTGGCTAAGCACATGAAGGTGGCTCATATGGCTTAGGAAGATATTTTTGGAATTTGGAGTTGATCATGGTTTTAATCATTTGGAATTTGGAATTGATTTATGATTTGGAATTTGATTTGAGATTGGATTTGATAATTGAGAAAATCAATTGGGTTGGGGTTGATTTGGATTTGGTTAAGGTTAAGTTCATAGGCTAAAATCAAAAGGGCTTAAGAAGAGATTTGGAGTTTGAATTTAGTGATGGATCTCAATAATTCGATAGTAGGATTTGGATTTTGGAATTTGAATTTCAATTTGAGATTTGGTTTGAAAGAAAGAAGCAATGATTGGGTTTGGGCTATAGGGTAAGCAAGTCCTCCTAAATCCCTAAGGCACAACCTATTCTTATGGCTAACTCTTCTAAGTCTCTAGGGTTAGGTTAAGTGTTCACCTAATCACTAGAAGACTAAAGAACTCTTAGTGTCTATAACATTCCTAGACCTATGATGAGGAAGTTGAGAGCTCACTCCAAAAGTGAGGTCAACAATCACTGGTTTATGTGCACCATCAACACAAACATTTACCAACATTATCACATGTTGTCAACAAGAGTATTGACTCACACCATCACATATAACATTGATGTGTTATTGACATCAACGGTAATGCCTGCTTACTTCATCTATCGAAGTCATTAACAACATCAATGCATGTCATCAACTATAAAGTTAATGCCTTTCAACCTCATCGTCAATAGTATTGATCCATGTGATAATCTATAAAGTTGATGTATACTATCGACACATAATATTGCTTAGAAGATGGACACACACTATCATATTGTTCTAACACTTTCTCAAATTATAGTGAAAGATATTATTTATAACTAAGGATATTCTTTAGTAAAATAACTACAACTAGGCCGAATCACATGTTTTTTTTAGATTTTTTCACATAAAACTTTCAGTCACTATCGAAATTCTTTGTGCTAGATTTAAGTACAAAATGAAGACGTTAATCACTAATAATGCAAGGGTTTTTGGGTCCTATAAAACTACACTCACCATTAATTTGTCTTTATATCACTTAATTTTAGTTAATCTTTCAGGAAAGAAATGAAAAAAAAAAATCCCACAATGATGTGTTATTTGACCTTTAGCTCTTATGTCAAGTTGATTTTTGAAAAAAAATTTCTTATTGCGTGCAGGAAGATTCGAGTCGGTAGAGTAAAAGAATTTGATGTCTTAGCATTGCACAAAGTTTTGCACACATAGCAAAGGAGTTTGAGAGACACTAGGATTTTTATGTGGGAAACCTAAGAAGCAAAAAACCACAGGGATAGTCTACTTATAAATAATCTTACTATATCATTATTTATTATAATTATTATCCTATCTCCAAAGTTGGAGAAGGATAGCTTACAAGAGTATATTTTGCGAGAAGTTTCACTAGATCAACGATGAATGCTTGGGTGGTAGTTGATGACAATAACGATTTCGCATGGTCCATGGTGATTGAGGTGGTCCATTGCAATAATAGCGATGTCGACCGGCCAACGTTGCTGTGATATGATGGGATAGTGGTCCAATGGTAAAGTGGCAATCCGACGATGGTGGTGGTGACTAGTGGCGCGGTATGTGGCGGTGATCCGATTGTCGCTATGGTGGTGACCGACAAAGAATGGTTGACTAACAAGATCCCTGATCGCGATGATGGTGATTGATTATGATTTTAGATTCTTCAAGTATGAGAGCTCTCTATTCTCTCTATCTTTAGTACTCCCTTGTGAAGAATGAGAGGCTATTTATAGATTATGAGAGTATTTTTTATAAATATAGTCAAAACCTCAACCACTCCATCCAACGGCTCAAAATGATCTCCTTGATAATGAGATATATTTTAAGTATTTAAATGCTAAAATAAAATCAGAATTAAGAGATCTCAGGCTTGTTAGATTCGGCTCGTCAAGACGCTCGATTTGACTATAAATATTCTATATTTAGAAGCTATTCAGGGATTCAAATGATATATCAAAAATTTTAATTATTTTAAGTGTTTGCTAATTGGATTGGGATTACTTTTGATCTAATCGAGATATCTTATATCTAGGGGTGTATTCCATTGACGGATTGGATGATTTTTTTTAATTTGCTAATCCGTCGGTTTGAAATTCATAATCCAAAAATCCAAGTATAAGATTTAATATAATCCAAACCAATAATCCAAAAAAAAGTTCGATTTTCGTCGGTTTTTTTAAAACCAAAATAATTAAAATAAAAAAAATATTATTTAATTAAAATGATATATTTAATGAATTGCTTTTATCTTTTATGAATATGATATATATTTTGAAATAGAATACTCATATTTTTCAAAAGGTTTATTTTTTGAATTATGATTTGAAAGACTGTCATTTTGTATTTAATAAAAAATAATATTAAATTTATTACTTAAAACTTAAAGGCACTAATTAATTTAACTCACATAACACCAGTAATGTAATAAAATATATTTCTTAAAAGCTTCTTCAAATATCTTTTCTTTCACACTATTTTTAATAAAATAACACAATTTCCAATAAACCAATAAAATTTATATGCTAAAAAAAGAAAATTTTCAATTGCAATATTAGTATATTACAAACATTCATAAACATTCCACATTTAAAAGAATTATAATTACATATCACAATAAACATTCATAAACATAAAACATTCATAAACATTTCCAATTTCTCTAATGACTAATTCTCTTTCACATTTACAAAAGGAAGCATGATCAAGATTGCCCATTTGCCGCATTCGATGAAAGAGTTTCATTTTAAC
Source organism: Cymbidium sinense (assembly GCA_021442155.1). Lineage (NCBI taxonomy): Eukaryota > Viridiplantae > Streptophyta > Magnoliopsida > Asparagales > Orchidaceae > Cymbidium > Cymbidium sinense. The sequence goes on along the minus strand of CM038226.1, from coordinate 24,611,325 downwards.
CTTGCATATTTCTTTTCAGCTAAAATGATAATCTACAAAACGTCCGTAAGAGTTTGTTTAAGGAATAAGAAGTGATGGAAATCACTAGCATTGCATTCTCATGAACAAATATCACAAGATATCAATTGAATTCGATTGTATTCCCAATATATTCATAAAACAATGCACGATGGATCATATTTGTGATCCATTAGCATCCGAATGTTAACTTATGAGATCACAAGTAACCTATAATATTAATCTTTCTTGGGATATCATACCATTAAAATCAAGATAGAACTTTAGTGAAAAAACGTACACATTTGCAGTTATGACATCTTCCAACACAAATCAAAAGCACTAGAGTAAGTCCCTAAATAAAACAAATGTATAAGGATAGTCAAAAGTGAATATCTTCTAATAAAAAAAGAAAAAAAGAAAGAAGCGTAAATTAAAACTTTAAAGACAAGCATCGGTTTGACTCTCAATTTTAGCACAAAGATCTTCCCTGTCTATAAAAAATCCATTTCAGGAATTATTGAGCAAATAGTAAATTAGTGGTTTGAGAGCTATACTTACTATGGATGGATTTAAGCAAAGATGAAACACAATACTCATAGTAGTAAAACACGACAATCATGTAAAATAGAATGGCGTGATTCATACCATTATCATCTACCAAATATCGTCCGTGGACCGTTACATTCTGCATATAAGTTTTTAGGTACCTTGTTCTCAGACTTCTCACAAATGATATAGTTTTAATCAATTAGACATTTATAAAATTCAAAAGAAAATAAAAGCTCGCTCCCAAAAAATTACTAAGAGCAGAATATGTGAGCATCCAAACTCAGAGGGTTACAATCACATACAATGCTACCAGTAGTAAATGAAATATAACATCAAAGCCATCATTGCAAATCGCCAAACATTCCCAAATCAATGACAATCGCCTGGAATTTGGATTAGTAAACATTAAAAAAAACTCCACCAAATCCAAAGATAACAAATTACAAAATAATTCAAGATCTCCATTCACTTATTAAGAGAGGAAACAAACAGAAAGCATAATCTATAGAATTAGAAAACAACACCTACAAACAAAAAGAAATAACCATCAAAGCTTAAGAGGGCATCCACCAAATTAACAACCAACAAAGCTTGCTTAAACCCAACAGAGAGCCACAACCAGAATCATCAAAGGTGAGTAACTAATTTTAAATTGTTCCGAACAAACCAATTTATCAAAAGTAACCATGCAAAGTCACAACACCTACACCAACAAATTTAACACCACAAATAACTCAACAGGCAACACCCATCAACTGATCAAAGAGAGGAAACAGCCAAACAGGAAAGCATAATCTATAGGAATTAGGAAAACAACCAACACCTAACAGCCAGCATGTAGAAATAACCATCAAAAGCTTAAGAGGGCATCCATACCAACAACCAACAAAGCTTAAACCCAATAGAGAGCCACAACCAAATTAAAACCATCAAAGGCTTGAGTGTAACTAATTTTAAATTGTTCCAAAGAACTAAACAAATTTATCAAAAGTAACCATGCAAAGTCACAACACAAAAAGTCAACACCCATAACACCCATAGTACCAACAGGCCAACACCCATCAACTGATCAAAGAGAGGAAACAACAAAGAAAACATAATCTATAGAATTAGGAAAACAAACAACACCTACCAAAGATGTAGAAATAACCATCAAAGCTTAAGAGGGCATCCAAACATTAACAACCAACAAAGCTTGCTTAAACCCAACATAGAGCCACAACCAAAAAACCATCAAAGGCTTGAGTGTAACTAATTTTAAATTGTTCCAGCAACTAAACCAATTTATCAAAAGTAACCATGCAAAGTCACAACACCCAAATGCCAACACCCAACAGCTAACACCCAACAGCCAACGGCCCAACACCCATCAACTGATCAAAGAGTGGAAACAGCCAAACAGGTTAGCGTAAGCTATAGGAATTAGGAAAACAGCCAACACCCAACAGCCAACATGTAGAAATAAGTAATAACCATCAAAGGCTTAAGAGGGCATCCAGCCAACAGGAAAAACAATATAATATAAGCAGGAAAATGTTCATTTATGACATGTATAATATAAGCAAGTTGTCACCAATCCATGCAGTCCGAGAGAGCCACAAACAATAAAACCGTGAAAAGGAAAACAACCAAACAAAATTGAAAAAAGAATAAACAAAGAAGCCGCTAACTTATAGAGTATATTCAGATCAGAGGATCAGAATTTCAATTCTTCACCAAAAGTTTGGATCATCTATAACCTTTGATAGATGAAAGAAAAGAATTAAAACATAATATAGTATGGTAGTGATGTATGGTCAAAAAAAAGTATTGTAAGTAATTGGAAAAGTCCATAAGATACAACAAATACAATACCTTCATCAAATTTATCAATGTCAATGTTTCTCCTCAACATTGACTCTCATTTGTCCACTTTGCTCTCATCCAATCCACAAATAAGAGCTTGCACTATTTTAGAGATAAAGAGCTCTAAAAGTATCTGTAACACTACCACCGACTAAAAGTAGAATTCGGTTACAAATATAGGAACAAACCAAAATATCTCTAGCCATTTGAGATAAAATGGGAAACCTTGGAGCATTAACCTTCCACCATGTTAAAATATTAAAGTCATCTTGCATAATTTCAGAGTCTTCAGCCAAGTATTTATCTAATCTTTTACTCTCAAGATCATCTCTCCCATAATTATGCCTCTTAAACTTCTCAACCATCATGTACTTTCTCCCCTTCCCTTGGATCATGATGGCTTAATTAGCTTTCAACAATAGTATGTCTTATCTCGTGAGCAATTTCTTCTCTATTCTTTAACTAACTTCATCTTATAATCATAACATATCGTAGTTTAGACCTTATTGCTCGTGCCAAATTCCCTCCAAGCCGTGATACATATCAACTACAAAGAAATTCAATATATCTAAGTTTGAACCTAGGATCAAGTACAACTGCAAGATAAATATTCATATTCATTTTATCAACACAACCCCAATACTTATCAAACTTTGCTTTCATTTTCTTTGCCATAAGTAACTTCAATATCATTATGTGATTCCCAACTTTGAAGCACACATTGGACCTCACAATCTCATGAAAGAAAGTGTTTGAAGTAACATATAAGAACCAAAATGCAGAGTAAGCTCATAAAATCTTTCTAAGAATGTTACAAGCCTTCTTGCATTCTCCCAATCACCATCACATGGAACTCCATCTCCACCATCCACTTCCTTCTCCAACTCTATTCTAAATTGAGGATCAACCTCTTCATATCTCTCAAAAGCTTTTTGAAACTGAATCGCAGAATTTAACATCAGATATGTGGAATTCCACCTTGTAGGTACATCCAAACACAACAAGCTTTTGCTTTGTATTTTTCAATTTCAATGCATTCTTTGAATTTTTTAAGTCTTGAGTACTAATCACCGCCGCTTCTACACGTTGTACGATCTACCAACCTCCTTAATTCCATCTTGAACAATAAGATTTATAATATGTGCACACATCTCATGTGTAAGAACTTACAATCAAGAACACTTCCTCCCTTAGAAAATTTTTCTCAAAAATGATTGATAATACCATTATTGGAGCATTATCAATCTATTGTAATCGCATACCCCAATCAATCAAACATCTCTCTACCTCCTGGCCAACAATCTCCCCTCTATGACTATATATAGGACAAAAATTAATGACTCTCTTATTTAACTTCCAATCTTCATCAATATACACATATAATTAATTCTCTGAATTGATGTCCATGTGTCGGTTGTCAAGCAAACCCTAGTAGTTGAATCTCGTAATATTTTTTTCAAAGCATTCTTCTCATCTAAGTAAAATTGAAAGCCAGTGAGTGTCCAACGGAAGGTATTTTAAACATTGGGCAACATTGAGTCATAAAATATTTAAACCCATATCCTTCAACATGTTTGAATGGTAATTCATCCATAATAATCATGGTCGCTAAAGCTTTTCTAAGCCTTCTTGATCAAACTTCCAAGCTTTGAGACTTCCACATTTTGTTCACCTTTGTCACTAGGTTGCAATACTAGTAGAGTTTGATTTTTTTCCATGTTATGAGGATTCTTCTGACATACAGATAAATGTGTCCGTAAAGTTGTAGTACCATTAAGCTTTGTATCACTATGATATGTCTTCCCACAGTAGTTACATTTACTCATCTTTTCTCCAATGGAACTATTAAATTTAGTAAAAGTGATCCCGCATTTGATCGTGACGCCTTTCTTGTTCTATTTTCAAAAGATGACTTGCTACTTGAAGCACTTGCAATACAATGGATATTATCTTGATTGATAGGTGTTTGATTTTGGGAAGAACCCATCATGCTAGAACTCTCCACAATGAGACATCTAATCAAAGTGTAAAGAGATCAAGTAAGAATAAGCCAAATAGAAGGATTAATAAGACTTAAATATGATGCTACCTTATTATAATCGTAATAACAAAAAAATGACGTAAGAAATTTTAAAAATAAGACATATCAAATAATTATATTTTCAATAAATTATGTATCAGTATAATTACATTATTATTGTATACATTGAAAAAGCTAATTTTACATAATATAAAAGTAATCCAAATTATAAAGATTGGAAAGAATACTACATATAAATATTCTCTCCGAAATGAGAATTGATATAAGGAAGATTGACCACTCAGATTAATCTCAAACCCTCTCTTCCACTATTGTGACTTTTGAAAGTATAATATTAAAAGAGTATTTGGGTGAGGCCGAAAACTGCTAAGACTTAAGAAGGCCAAAAAACTATAAAAAATGTTAAGAAGGCCGAAACTCCTTATTTAACAAAAAATTCTATTTGATGATCACTATGCCCATAAGCCACAATGAGTCATATTATAGCCTTTAAACGAGTTGGGGGACTACATGAGGTACCCTCTTCATTGCTTGATCGTTTAGAATCAGATAACACATGCTTTTATAACTTACACCTTTATTGCAGAACAAATCGCCCATAACGGTAGAGAACCTTAAGTTGAAACAGTAAACATAATTTATAACAAAACAACAAAAGTCACGAACAAATCGCCCAAAGAAACATAACAAAATAATCCAATACTCCATTCAGATTACCAATAAGAAATAAAATAGAACGAGAACTTCTGCACCGACACCACGCCTAAATAATACCACAGAACTCCCTAAACAATTCCAACTCCAACTGCAACTATCCAAGTCTCCAAACTTCCAAAGCGTACAAACAAGACACTAAACAAGTAAATGTAATAAAAAATCCATGATATCGAGACAAAACCTATTGCATTGCTGAATTTGAGAAGAAGAGAGAACCAAAGCTAAGCAACCATGCTTAAAACGAAGAGAGGCAGATTCGGGGAGAAGTCGAGAAGAGAGTGAAAAGATAACGTAACGCAAAACATCCACTGATAAATATAACGAATACCGAAGTCAGCCTTACAAAAAGTCAAGACGAAGACGTCAAGAGAATTAGAGAAGTAAGTAGAGAGACAAGTCGACACATCGCGAAGGGGAATGCAAATGCCTAGCCAATAGGGATTGGAGATTGCCATTTGCGGTTTGCCGATTGAATTGAATGGGGATTGCCCTTTCGCCTCCTAGTTAGACTATTGGGATGACGACGAACGAGCCACGAACACTATCCGAGTTCCGTCATGTCACGTTCGTTATTATTTCGAGGTTTTTTAATATTACAAAATTTTAAATCCAATCCATAATCCAAAAACCGAAATTAGCTAAAATTAAATCCATAATCCAAAATAAAAAATAAAAACCGATCCAATTAAAAAAATTCGGTTCGGTTTAAATGGATTTTCGGTTTAATCCGAATTATGCACACCCCTACTTATATCAGCTCTATGATAATCAGAAAAGAGAATTTGAAAAATTAAGATTTTGATCCTAAGTAATATTTAATAACACATATATTAAGATTAATATTTTAATTAGGGAATTTTTCAAAGATATCAATTTTAAAAGTTACGATCTTTAAATTTTTTTACATACGCACGAATCAAAATATAACTAGAAAAAATAGCTGAAACTCACAAAAATAACATAGCCTTCAATAAAAATTATAAATAAATCCTCTATCAAAAATTATTTTCAACATTTTATCTGAATTTATGCAGCACTAAAGCAAATTTGGCATTACGAAGCTGATTGATAGTTCTATCATTCCCCTCAATAATTGCCACTGAGCTGCTTAAATGCTGCGTGCGTAATTCATATTTGTTCTTAGGGATTATTTTTAAAATAGGCTTAGTACTAATGATTATTAGTTATTTAGACAAAAGAAAATATATAATTAGTAAATAGGCCTACAATGTCTGTCAAACGGACGACTGGCCAGACTTTTTTTTTTTTGTATTTTCTGGTTTGTAACGGTGGGAGAGAGAGAGAGGGGGAGAGAGAGAGAGAGAGAGAGAGAGAGAGAAAGAGAGAGAGAGAGAGGGAGATTTTATTTTTATTAATTTTTTTAAATAATATAATTATTTAAAATATATAATTTAAAAATATTTTTTATAAAATATTTAATAACTAAATATTTATATATTTAGTTATTAATTTTTTTATTTATATATAATTAAATATATAATTTAAAATATTTTTAATTATATATAAATTTATAAATTTATTTAAAATATTTTTATTAATTAATATAATTATGTATAATATATAATTTTTTATTAATTTTGTTAATATATAATATAAAAATATTTAAAATATATAAATAAATAAATAAAGAAAAGAATAAATTATATAAATATTTTATAAACTATATAAATAAAGTAATTATATATATATATTTATAAATTTATTTAGTTATTTATATATTTAAATTATATAAATATTTTTAAGTTATATAAATAATTTAAAAATAATTAAAATATATAAATAAATAAATAGGTATATATATATATATATATATATATATATATATATATTATATATATATATAAAACTAGTTATTTCATATTTATACTGATACTGAAAGGGCATTTCAGGGATCTCATGTGAGAATGGGCATCATGTGCATGTGAGATTAGGAGATGTCAGTTTTAACAGCTTAGATATTCTTTTTCATTCATTCAATTATATATATATTAAAAATAAAATTAAAGCTATGCTATAAAAATAAACTAATTTTACTTTTCACATATGGGACACTCACATACAAATAATAAAAAAATGATGTTTCCACTTAAGCTACATATATATTACTCATTATGATTTGATTTGTGGCATTTACCTTTTCTTGTCTATTTTTTATTATTTATATTTTTAGATAAAAGTATTTTATTATTTATTTTAAATAAAGGTGCTTTTTAAAACTTATGAGTGATGGCCACATGGAAGGGTCATGAGCTCATATATGTATATATATGCTGTGATTATGCTGATTTTGATATTAGCAATCATGTTAATTATGCAGAAAATTTACCTCAATATTAATCATCAAATTTGCTTTGGGTGATTGGATTTAAATGAGCCTAATCTTGTTTTATAAACCTCTGACATTAATGATGGAATTCAAGCCTTCTAAACTTAAATGAAAGACATTAATGCATCATTTGTAAGCACAATTTTCATGATAATTAGTGTGATTTCGCTTCATCCCTGAGATTTAGTTATTGCACTTTGGAAAAAAAAGAAGAAGCTATTGTTGATAAGATTTGTACAGGAATTCCCACCAACCAGCGTACTCGATCCTTCCAAGTATGGCAATCAAAATAGCACAATAAAACTAAAGCATATCGAGCACAATCTAGATGGCCTTTCAGTCCAACAAGTAAGCTAATCATTTTAGTTTGATTTTTACTGCTTGCCTAGAGTAGAGATGATGCAGTGCAGTTTTGATAACAATTATACTTATTTAGTTGCTTAAAATTACATTAAGCAATAGTTAGTTATCTTAATTAAGGATTCTTATTATTTTGTTTAGAGTGTGGTGCACTATTTGATTAACTAGTTTACTTCTCTATTGTCCAGGCACTTGACCGCAATAAGCTCTTCATCTCGACCATCATGACTCCATTATGCCATATCTAAGACGCATCAACGCCACTGACCGGAAGGTCTATGCCACGAACACTTCTCTTCCTCAAAGATGACAGCACTCTGAAACCACTAGCCATTGAGCTTAGCCTCCCGCATCCGGGCGACGATGCACTTGGTGCAAGCACCGTGTACACCAATGAACTCTGGCGTTGAGGGATCCATTTTGGGCTAGCCAAAGCCTATGTCATCGTCAACGATTCGTGCATTCATCAGCTTATTAGCCACTGGTATTTGTTCTTTTATTCATGGAGCTTTTCCATTATCTACTCTATTTTATAAGAAGGCGAATAGTCGGTTCAAATTTATTGAATTAAATATATTTAGATTTACGTTTGATCATGTATTCATGTTCAAGCTAAGTTAAGAAAGATTGGAGTTAGTTATTCTCTGCAGCTTTGTTTTCCAGTATTCCTTTTTTCTCCTGTTAATATTTCCGTGTCTTCTATGCCAGGTTGCGAACTCATGCAGTGATCGAGCCGTTCGTGATCGCAACAAATCGTCACCTGAGCGCGATGCATCCCATCAATAAGTTACTGTTGCCACATTACCGCGACACCATGAGCATAAACGCTCTCGCTCGGCAAAGCCTCGTCAATGCTGGTGGCCTTCTCGAGCTCATCCTTTTCCCTTCCAAGTACGCCCTCGAAATGTCCTCCGCAGTTTACAAGAGCTGGACTTTCGTCGAACAGGGCCTTCCGTCCGATCTTCTCAAGCGTGGAATGGCGGTGGAGGACCCGTCTCGGCGGCACAAGCTTCGGCTCCTGTTCGAGGATTACCCTATGCAGTGGACGGCCTCGCCATCTGGTCGGCAATCGAGACTTGGGTCTGCGAGTACTGCGCCATTTACTACCTCGACGACTACCGTGCAGTGCGACGAAGAGCTTCAAGCATGGTGGAAGGAGGTGCGCGAGGTAGGCCACGGCGATAAGAAAGATGAGCCATGGTGGCCTAAGATGAGCAGTGTGCTGGAACTGGTCAACTCGTGCACCACTATCATATGGGTTGCCTCCGCCATGCACGCCGCTGTCAACTTCGGGCAGTACCCATACGCCGGCTACGTGCCGAACCGGCCAACATTGAGCCTCGGGTTCATGCCGGAGGTTGGCTCAGATGAATACGAGGAACTGCAAAGAAACCCGGAGAAGGTGTTCTTGAAGACGATAGCGTTCCAACTGCAGACGATTATTGGGATATCTCTGATTCAATTGCTGTCGACGCACACAACCGACGAGGTGTATTTGGGCCAGCGGGTGAACGTCGAGTGGACCAGAGATGAACTGGCGATCGATGCGTTGAGCCGCTTTGGCGCGAAGCTGAAGGAGATAGAGAAGAAGATTGCAGAGTTGAATAGCGATCCGAGACTGAAGAATCGGTGTGGACCTGTGAAAATGCCTTACTCGCTGCTCTCTCCTTACAGTGGCGGTGGGATCACTGCGAAGGGCATCCCAAATAGTATCTCAATCTGATGGCCCTTTCAAGTTTGAATTTAGACACTCTCTTAATGGTTTTTATTTGTTCAGTCGATGTTTGCTGTTTTAAACTAGATGAGTGTGGATGATCTTACGTTATTTGCTCACTTATTGTTCTTAATAGAGATTATTATGTGGAGTTTATGTGTCGTTATGTATTAGCTGTACAATAATAAATAAGGGCTTTTAGTCATCCTATTCTTCTATATTTATAAATTAATCACCTTCAATATTAATTTTTCAAATTAACTTAAAAATATTGAAATTCATAACAAAAGCTCAACCTGTATTTTTTATTTTTATAAAATTTATAACAATTTGATCTTAACATATGCAAATACATGAATCCGGTAGTTTAAAAAAAATAGAGAGAATGATTAAATTTTAAATAACACTTTATAGCGAATACACAGTACTTTTTAGCTAATATATATTAGTTATTTATTGGCTGAGTGCCATTTAATATTATGTTATTAGAGTTTGGATGTAACTTTCTACATCTAGACTCTACATGTAATAAATTTTTTAAATATACAACACCAAAATTTTATATAATTATGATTTAATCATCTTTCTATTTTAATTTTTACGTGGAAAATCAAAAAAGGGAAAAATCACGGGATGTAGCCCACTTAGAAATAATTTTACTATATCAGTATTTATTTCAATTATTATGTCTCTAAAGTTGGAGAATGATAAACAAAGTAGGTTTTGCTTCATTAGATCATCGAATAAAGCGGAGATGTTCCGATCGGCGATGGTTTATTTGCATTTGGTGGCTACGGCAATCAACTGAGGCAGTGGTGAGCAATAGTGTATGGCGGTGGTCCCATGATCATTGTGGTAGGTATGGTCGGCGCCAGTTACCAATAGTGGTGGTCATGATCTGACGTAATGATAGTAGTTATCGTGACCGGCATACATATGGTGGCGATGATTGGCGACGCGGTAGTGGTAGTGGTGACCAGCATGGTGACCAGCATGATCTCGCGGAGCGGTGGTGACTAACGCACGGACAATGACCCTGATGGCGGTAATATGGCGGCGGTGAGCGGCGGCGGCCGTCATATGACTAATAGTGGTGGCGATGATGATCCTGGCGGTTGGGTGATGGCCTGACCTCCACATATGTCATAAATACAAACCCACAAGTTAAATTAGATGGACTTTAAGCGGCAGTCGCAAATCGGGTTCAAAATACGCATGTCACGAAAATATACCCCGATCGATGAAACTTCGTCAGCGTTAATGTCGAAATCCAAATATAAATATTTCCAAATCTAACAATCAATTAAGCTTTGCCATATGTCGACACGCGCGAGTTGAGAACGCGATGATAATAAACGACCTCAATTCATAAAATTGATTGTATACTTAAAACATCGAAAACTATCAAATGAGGTATGCACTCAATTTGGGAGTGCAAATATCGAATGATTTGAAGTGATAAGCATGCAAATCGAGTAAAATGCAACATCATCAAATTAACTCAAATGACCTCACAACGGCTTCTCCATTGCGTTGAATGTTGAAATGGTCATGATATAGCCGACAATGATCAAGATCGCAGTGTAAACATACTTGCACATATCGGTCGGGGCTGCCGTGCAAGCCAAACGACCTCCGTTCATAAAATTGATTGCACCGTTAGCTTCCAAACATTGATATCAATCAAATGAGAGCCGCCCTTGGATGACTATGCAAATGTCGAAGAATCATAAGTGGTAAGCGCCGTCGGTGAAATACACCAGACGTCGCCAAAATCAATCCAAAGGATCTCCGATCGATGAACGGACTTCGTCATCGCATTCAAAATGTCGAAACTGGTTAGGATATAAATATTACACGACTTGATGATTAACCAATCAAGCGCTCGACTCATCAATCGCCGCATATAGTCGGTTTATCAAACGATCTGAAATTGATCATGTCATTGGCTTCAAAACAGAAATCTATCAAATAAGGTATTATCGAATTGATGAGTCATTAATCGGCGGTTGAAAGCGACGCATTTTTTGAAATTGACTCAATTTGGCCGACTTAAATAACCTCCGATCATAAAATGACACCATTGCGTTCAGAATAATAGAATTACCCTAAATCGATATATATATATTGACTATGTGTGTTTACCGGCGTGAAATCCAAATAAAAATAATTTAAATTAATTTAAAATTAATTTAAAAATTCCTAAATTACTCCTATGCTCAATCATTCCTCCCTATTTTTAGTTTTCTGAAAAAGCTCTTATTCAAAAAAAAAAAAAAAAAAAATACTCTCTCATTATTTGGCGTTTTCCGCTCCGTCTCATTTTATCTATTTTTTTTTTGCATTTCTCCCATTCTCTCTCACTCTCCTCTCTCCTGCAGGGGGAAATATTACGTCCGGAGTCCGCACGTAGCTTTACGTCGGACTCAATCTGTCAGCGTGCACAATTAATCGCCAAAAAATGACGCCGTAAGACGACGCTTTTTTTAGTTTATGGCCCGACCAAGCTGGGAATGAGTATATCGCGGAGAAATTAAAATATCTTCATTTAGGCGATTAATACGTATTTTTTTATTTCGGTGGCGAGAGCATTCTGAAAAGCTATGAAGAAGGAGAATGAATCGAAATGGGCGTTGAGGAAATAGGCGATGATGTCGTAAATAAAATGGATCGGTAATCTTTTAAGGAGTTGTAATCCCTTTTATTCATATTTATTTTCATGATTAAAGTTCGGAGAAAACATATTCAATGTAATCCTTCGAGGAAATGGTGGTTGTTTGATTAATTTTTAGTGCTTTTTACATATGTACTCTCTTGTGTCTTTCGGTGTAGGCGATTTTTTCAGTTTTGTTTCACTTTCGTGCACGGTTGTTCGGATCATGGTAACTAAATCCCAATCAAGCAATGATGTGTTACGATTTAGGAGATTCACCTGTGCATCACGTACCTCGTACCCTCTCTGTGCCTCTATACCTCTGTACCTCTGCTCATGCCTCTGTGCCTGTCAGACCTCATGCCTTCATACCTTCATACCTATACCTCTATACCCTTTGATACCTCACGTACCTCTTGCCTCGTACCTCTTGTGTCTCTCGTACTCTCTATATCTGTACCTCTATGCCTTCAGCTATACCTCTATACTCTACCTCACCTACCTCATGCCCTCATGTACCTCGTCTCTGTACCTCACTCTTGTCGGTACCTGGCTTGGTGGGTTTGTTGAACGATTTTTTGGGTATTTTTTTTGTGTATACTCTGGACTAAGCTGCCTCTATGCTCTCTGTACTCTCTGTTTCATCACTCTCTATTATCGTGGCTTTGGACTCTATGTTTTTTCATGAGATGAATGTGGTGAATGAGCAATGCGATGATGAAGTTGTTTTATCTAATGACCCAAATTTGGGGTATCTGAAACACGGTTGTGCATAATGAAAGCTTATGCACTCTTGTGATTATGCACATCAAAGCAGCCTGTTAGAAAAGACCATACAAGTTATTGGCCAAACTCTAAGAAATTGAAATCGAGAGATTTTACTGTGCAGTCGGAAAAAACTCAATCTAAACCATATAACAAAATTCAAGAGAAGCGTCACAGTGGTTGTCCGGTGATGATTCGATTATGGATTTGGAGGATTGGTCGATTAAAAAATATATAGAGAGCCATAATCATTCCTTGGAAAAGGCGGTGATCGCATCTTCTCAGATCCTGAATTCGTTCTTGATGAGAAGGCATCGTTTGAAGAGCGATGATAGAGGCGGCATTACAGCAGCGTTATTTATATGAGGAAGTTGGTGGGGTAGAATATTGGATTCACCAAAAAGATGCTTTCAATTTCATCGAGAAGCGAAGATCACGGATTCAAGCGGTGATAAGCAATTAATAGCTTCAAGGAAAGACAAGCGTGGACGAGATGTTTGCATGGGATGTTGATGCGTCGATTGCTTGGTGAGTTTTTTTGGAGCAATGGTATGTCTAGGGTTGAATTTGATTGTTTTGGGGATGTGATAATTTTGATACTAGCTACGGCTCAATAAATATAATCTTATGCGTACTCGTTGGAGTGAATCATCATTGGCAAAACGTCTTATTCGGTAGCTTTTTTGTCGGAAGAGACCATCGAGTCATTCACATGGTTATTGTCGGACATTTCTTGTTGATGGGTGGAAGGCATCCTGTACGATATTCTTGATCAAGATCAGCTATGGCGAGATCGAGAATGTACTACCGCATCTGGCGTCATAGGTTGTGCCAATGGCATATCTCAAAGAAAGCCCCCCTCAAGGTCCATTGCTTTAGTAGTAACAAGAGAGTTCAAATATGCATGCATGAGCAAATGTGACCAGAGGATGAGTTTGAGGATGCAGTGCCATGCTAGAGGAGGGCAATCTGTATGATCATGCTTGGCTATCTGAACTTTACAAAATTAGGCAGAAATGGTCCACCGCATTCAACAAAGATAGATTTTGTATTGGCATGTTGTCCACTCAGCGTAGTGAGGCCACAAATAGTGTGTGTCATGGTATTTCGAAGCCAACAAGTTCCCCATTGTTTCTTGGGATTGGAGAAGGTGATGGAAACATGGCGAAATGAACATGATGAAGACTTCAAGTGTATCCAACAATTGTTCTTGTTGTTAGAGTAGTCCAATTCTTAAACAAGGCTGCTTTGTTTTATCTGAGGAAGCTTTACTCTATGTTGAAGAGAATTTACATGGAGTTGGGGATTATCATTCTTGCGTCGGATGATGGCCCATGGAGTACTTGGTGAGGAACTTAGAGAAGAAGAATGCATCAAAACGGATTGTCCACTATGATGTGTGTCTTATGGATATTTCTTGTAGTTGCGAAATTTGAAATGATGGGCATACTTTGTGCACCTTGCATTAGAGTTCTTAGCTTAATGATGTACTGCGCATTCCGGATAAGTACCTCCTTATGCGGTGGTCTACCAGAGCAAAGAGGGACATCTACATCGATGGTTCATATAGAGGGTTAGTACATGGGAAGCGAGATGGGGTGGCATTATTTTCGGGAATCATATAAGTCGATATGCATATCAAATTAGCTCCGACGCAGGTAATAAGATTCGAGGATTACATGCTTGCATCTCTTAGCGACTATCTGATGAAGTGGACTCCGTAATAAGTGGGAATTCTCCACCGATTGACAGATCAGTTAAGAAGAAGAAGGCGACCACATCATCAGCTCAGGATAAGGACAATCTGAAGGATCCAATCAGAGGCGTCAAAGGGTGTTTCCAAGGCTCAAGGCTTATTGGGAGAAATCCAAAAAATCCACAAGTACTTATGCTACTTGCCTCACGATGTTGCTATTACTTATAGTTTCTGTAAATTTTAATTCATTATATTTTCTTGTCTTAGAAACAAAAGTGAAGCCCAAGAGTCTTTGTAGAGCGGGATGCGTCAGGTTGCGACTCCACTCTGTTATGCCCCGATGCTTTTTTAGCGGTAAGCCTAGAATATTGCACATTGGCGATGTCAAATATTCATCCATTACTAAGATGTTGTACTATTACTACGATATTGTTCCACAATTCAATTCGACCTCTCAACCAACATCTTTGAAGGGTATACTAAGCTCATGATGGATATTATTACAAGCCGGCATTTTGATGCATGATATTATCCAAGAAGGCATTTTTTTAGTTTCATTTTGTATGTTTTAGTCATAATGCTTGTATTTTTTGGTATGTGAAACTGTACAATTATTTCCGGGCAAGAATGTCCTCAATTTTTTTTTGTTATTTTAAGTCTAGAACATTATTTGGTGAAGAATTGTTTACCTCTTGAGATGAGGTTTAATATTTAATTGTTTTGTAGGTCTAACTGTTCATGCCTCCTTTTCTTACGTAGAATGATTTTTATGGTTGATTTGTTTTAGTAGGTCTAAATTTTTTTAATCCGTTCTTATACGCATTGTAATGCTTGGCATATATTCTTTGGTGTCTTCTGTTTTTTTCCATTGAGTTCTGTTTAAATGCTATCATTCAAATCTAATCTTTTATTTTTTTATGTGAGACTAAATTTTACATGCAATTACATTGCATGTCTATCTCGTCATTTACATGTCCAACTCAAAATATTAATATTTATATAAATAACTCAAATCTTTATTATTACATCATTGAATATAATCATCATTATCTTTTAAAATAAAATACATGACACCTTGATGAATTTATTAGAAAAGAATGCTATATTAGAAAAGAATTGTATTAGATGTATGTAATATTTAGATAGAATTGATTTTCTCGAAAGAATTGTATTGTATGTTTTTTTTTTAAACATATTTTCTCAGCTGAATTTATTTCTCTCAAGATAAAAGCGAAGCATCCAACTAGATGCATTTCATGTATTTAAGGTTATTTTTTTTTTACCTCAGATTAAATTTATTTATAAAATACTATTTACCATTTCTCTCATATGGAACATATATTCAATGATTAGCACATATTCAATTCAATTATGTATTGTAAGTCTATTGTGGAGCTCAAATGTTGGCATAGAAGGCTCTGCAATATATATAATATTCAATGATTAGCACAATATTCAATTGATATGTATTCAACTAAATTTTAATTTTTTACATATAATATTTACTATCATCAATCGACTTTTTTAAAAATAAATCTTTAATTTGCATAAAATTGTCTATTAAATTTGCCAAAAATAGCGTACAGGTATAGTACAGGTGCAGAATGCAGTGCAATGCTGAAATGCTGAGTATAGTGTGCAGTGCAGTGCTGATGCAGAGGTACAGGTATAGAATCTGAGTACAGAGGAGTGCAGGAAGTGCAATGCAGTGCAGGAGAGTCTGAGAATGCAAAGATGCAGATGTCTGAGACGAAATCTACTAAAATTCGAGCGACCACCTCATTGCCTCATTAGGGATTTAGTTACAATGTTCTGAACAACCAAGCAACAGAAAGTGAAACAAAACCTGCACAGAGAGTACAATTACCAGAAATCTACTAAGATTCGACCAAGCATAGCCACCTCATTGCCTCATTAGAGATTTAGTTACAATGTTCTGAACAATCAGACTGCAGATAGTAAAACAAAACCTGCACAGAGAGTACAAATAAATACCAGGAATCTCCTAAAATTTGTCGACAGACTTATTGCTTGGTTGGGATTTAGTTGCCATGATCGAACAAACTCTGAAAGTGAAAAAAGCGGAAAAAAATGTCTAACCTCGAAATGCAAATGAACATGCCTAAGAATGTCGATTACATGGAACAACGGAATTATCACTACATAAACCCGAAATAACAGTTTTATCCTACCTAAAGCGAACAACTAAAGGCATCAAAATTTTATTTAATTGTTTTTTGAGGCCAAGCAAAAATTCGCATAAACAAAATCGGCCCTAAATCTATTCATTTTTTTGTCCCAGTCCTTGTTCAGAGCCCAGTTAATTGTGGGCTTCTCGATAACTGCTTCCATGTATTTGCAAATGAACATGCGCGGTCGACAACTGTTATGGGTAGCAACCGCTCACCGTTTCAAGCGGCCATTTCTTGGGTTCTTTGTCAAAATAATGGCCGATATCTGAGCAGAATTTAATCACGGGAAGATGGATAAGGTATTAGTGTGATCCCAGGAGAACCCAAAGAAGAGTGCATACCATTTTCGTGAATGCCTTTATGTGTCGGTTTTGGCAATGAGTTAAAATGACCACATGCCAAGCTTGATATTACCAAAGAGTCGTCGCGATTATGGATAATTAGTAGTAAAGCATTTCGACGGATGCACCTTATCTGATGACATCTTTGGATATACATCTTGCTTTCTTTTAGCAAACCATCTGCATAATTCTACAAGGATGCGGGGATAACATCTATAAGACACGGACATACGGGGAATATCAAGAATGAATTGCGGAACTAGTAATTTTGGAGGAGTAACTCACCCAATGTAAGCATGAAATGTAAAGGAATGGGACATACAATCACAGGACGAGTACTTCTCAGTACCAGATATCGACGCGCTCGGCGTGTGCATCGGCGGAATCTTGGTCCATCGAAATCGTCAATCGCCCTCATGAAATAATAATATTGCCGGTGCGAGCTTTGTATCTCCCGCATTATCGGAACGGTCATTTTTTAAAGCAAAGAAATGAGCAGTACTTAGAATGATATGAGGAAGATGCCGGGTGACTTACTTGTCTGGAAGCGAGCACCGACAGTCTATGAGTTGGAGCATCGGGGAGGCATGCCATCCCTAGATGGGAAGTCCACAACCTAGCGTGCCTCGGTAGTAATATAATTATTTAGGTGAAATTAATTGGTAAAATCTATATCCATTGTCATAAGATTGAGCATCGAGAACTTACCTTACACCGGTTGGTGCTCCTCCACTCTGATAGCCTCGATGGCTCATCAAAGGAAAGGCTCGTGACGACTGCAAATTGAGGAAGGGTGAAAGCAGAACAAGCGGTCATCTATTTAATCATATTATTCATTAAATTAACGTAATACACTGCCATTTGCTTTCGGGTGGGGTGGATGGCGGTCGAGCGACCACTCTTAGCCGCGTACTGGTGGTGAGCGGAGAGAACAATTTCCTCTTCCTCGTCTGCAGTTCAGGCGTGCCGGCTACGATGAAGGGGCGATAGCGGTTATGCTGGGTGGGAGTCTCCCCACCCGGCCGGCTTCAGCCGGATCTTCTCGGCACAAGACTCCCCAGGAGGAGCTTCCATATAAGGTCTCTGAGAGAAGATACCCTGGTCTCCTCCAGCCTTCCACTCACTGGGATGGGAGCACTTCGCAGCAAGGGTAACTTCCATAGCAAGAACTGCATGAATATCATCCAGCCTCTCCCGCAGATGGTAGATGCCACAACTTCCTCAACTCCTCAAACCCGCAAATAACTTATCTACCGCAGATCCTTCGATTGGGGGGTAGCATTACACCGCTGGGGAATATCTGGAGAGATATACGGGAATCAAAGAATATGGACCGCACGGACCATGTCGAAGTTCGCTATGGAAGTTTCATGGGGATGAGAGGATGATTCAATGAGCCGCCTCTTCGATAAGTCCTCGTGTGAGGACCCGTGTTAAGCCAAAGATAGATATGACGACCTAAACATATGTAAATGCATCACTACACTGAAATGAATGAACATAACTAATGTCCTGTACCTGGTCTCCTCCCAAATCGTCGAAGGCAACATCTGCAAACTTTATTTTAGGCCAACGCAATAATCGGGTCGACAGATGGAAATGACTACTAATAATGTGCTCACCGCATCTACAAAAAAAATGTATACAAAGTTAAATTGCTCACATCAAGTAAAACTAAACTAACGGGTGAGCATACCATAAGAAGAGGCACAAAGCCACTCATGTAGCCAGCGCGTGGTTCAGATCTTTCTTTGTAATGCTATCAAATTGTGACACTAAGAAGGCTAAATGGCCTCACCCATTGTACTCGACAAATTTTTTTGATATTATCGGCATAGGAAATTAAACTAGAAATCTATAGTTGTGGTATGCAAAGAACAAATTTGAAATAAGAAACGTATGTACTAGTACAAACTGTCATGCGTGCGAAGTATCCGATTGCTCGAGCTTATTCTTATAATCGTGAACTATCGTGACAATGGGGATTCATAAAACTTTCTCCCCTTTGTTTGGCATCCCAAAGATCACATTTACTTCATCAGGGGAAAGAAATGCACCCAAGAAAAAGGCTTCTTGTCGATGTCCCAAGATAGGATAGATTATGGCAAGTCTTCGTAGTCAGCAATGTGAATTGGTTCAGGTGAAGCCGCTTCAATATTTCAGTCACTTCACTAGTGAAGCGAGCTGTAATATTATCAAATAATGCTCTGATGGCACTCGGCCTGCATCTACACGTTATCCTTTTTGCAGACATGCTGAACTTCAAAATAAAGCTAAGGTAATCAGAATATTAGCAGCATACTGGATTGCAAGCACCTTAATATATATCGAGGAGGTACAGTGCAGTGCATTTTTTCTCCACACATCCAAACCGGCAAATCTCAAGAAAGTATAGAGGTGCAGGAGGTACAGGCGGTTGGTGAGTCCATTTTGCAAACAAGCATCTAAATTAGCTTCCAAACAACCTCTAAACTACTTCCACAGTTAAGCCATTGTCTCAACAATCGAGAGCAATCAAGAAAACATCCCAAAATGTCTCTATCGAGGGTGCAGTGCAGGAGTACAGGAGGAATGCAGTGAGGTACAGAGGTACAAGTAAAGATTCATTTTCTCCACGAGAACACCAAACACAAAATCTCAAGAAAGTATAGAGTCAGGAGTACAGTGCAAGAGGTATAGATCTGAGAGGTATAGAGGTATGGAGTGCAGAGTGCAGATGCAGTGCAGTCTGAGGAGTGCATAGAGTGCAGAACATGCAGGGGTATAGATGCAATTCATTTTCTCCACAGAACACATCCAAAGCAAAATCTCAAGAAAGTAATGCAGAGGAGTGAGCGGTTCGTTGAGTACATTTTGCAAACAAGCATCTAAATTAGCTTCCAAACAACCTCTAAACTACTTCCAGTTAGCGAGACATTGTCTCAACAACCAGAACAATCAAGAAAAATAAAATACGAAGTACGAGGAGTGCAGAGGTGCAGTGCAGAGGTGCAGAGGTATATAGATACAGAGGTATAGAGGTATGGAGGTGCAGTATGTACAGTGCAGTGAGTGCAGATTCATTTTCTCCACAAAATACACCCAACCAGGCAAAACACAACCTCCCAGTTATTGAGCGGTTTTATCCATAGTATGCCCTCAAGCGGGGAAAAATGGGTGAAAAAATGCAAAATCTCAAGAAAGTAAAGAGGGTACTGTTGGGTTTCGGAGAGTCAGTTGAGCGAACAATCAACAAAAACAGCACAAAATCATCTTTAATATCGAGGGGCGTCTGAGGAGGTGCAATTGAGCAAGAAGGGTAGCCATCTTGAAAAAACACCATAAAGAAACCTAGAAACACTTCGATGGATTGTAATGGACAAAGACAAAGAAAACCCTAAAATCTCTTAGAAGCATGTGGAAATACCTCATAACCAACTAGAATACCTCAATTTGAAATCTAGAAATACAAGCCGGTGGCCAGAACGACGGGGTGGGCCGAACGGAGAGCTCGGAAATTCTCGCAAAGCCCATCTGGTATTACGAAGAATACGACGGCAGATATTTGGTTCCCGAGGTTTAGGCAGGTAAACGGTGGTCGGGCGGGCGAGGAAAATGCCGTTCGTCTTACGGCGTCATTTTTTTGGCGGAGTAATTGCAGCGTCGATGCGGTGGAGTCCCGCAAAAACTCGTCGTCAGGATAATATTTCCCCTCCTGACCCTCTCACGTTGGAAAAGTTAATTTTGAATTCTCCTCCTCCTCTCGATTTCAGTCAGGAGTAATTATTATCGTCTCTATTACCCAAAATCAGCCCGTAGACCAAACATGCGGTGAAGGGATGTCCCAGGCGCGATCGCGAGACTCGGGCTCATCAGCGTCCGTTCTCCGATCCTGAGCGACCGCTCTGGACTGACCCGTAGACCCAGCGGCCGCTCATGGTTGACTGACCGCGATCGATGCAAGCGATCTCCGTGACCATTCTGTCAGACCCACTCCTCTTCCGTTCCATTTGAATAAGCGATCCCGACCGAGATTCAGCCACCGCCTTGATCCAGGCCATGTCCGTGAACCGGAGTAGCTCACTCTTTTCTCCCTGGCCGCTATGCCGTCCATCACCGCCAGCCGATGAGACCACTTTCGACTGCGTTTTTTATATCAACCCGCTCCGCGCTGCCGTAGGCACGCTTCGCGCATCCATCAGATTAGCCAAGCACTGTTGCGCCCGCCATACCAACCGCATTGACCATCTTTGCGCCGTCGCGCGAAGACAAACTTGGACGATTCTGCGCAATCCTTCCCACAAGCCCGCTACCCATCTAAATTTCGTCATTTTCGCTTCGCCGCAATTGGGAGAAGAACATCATCATCAGACGAATTTTTCTTTTGATTCCTGGCATCGCACTCCTCACTTTAGCATCCCATTTTCATTTCAAACATAATCATCGTCATTAGGCAAATTCTTCTTGATTTTGGTGCACTCCTCACTTTGATCTGTTTTAAATTAATCGAGGAAGAACATCATCATCAGGCGAATTCTTCTTTCGATTTCCAGCGTCGCACTCCTCGCTTTAGCCATCCCGTTTTTGCTTCGCCGCAATCGAGGGAAGAACATCGTTATCAGGCGAATTCTTCTTTCGATTTTCGGTGTCGCATCCCTCGCTTTAGCCGTCCCATTCTCGCTTCTCCGTAATTGGGGGAAGAACATTGTTATCGACAATTCTTCTTTTCGATTTATTAATCTTGCCTTACATTTCCAATTACCTAAGCCCCATTCCTTTAACTCATTTAAAAAATGTGTTAGAACATGTGCGATCGGTGAATGTGGAAATATATATATATATATATATATATATATATATATATATATATATATATATATATATATATATATATATATATATATATATATATATATATATATATATATATATATGCTTCTTCATTGAAGACTTTTTTGTGTTTATCAAGGTGTGACGAGATGATATTGGCTATGGCGTCATAAGACATTTTCTTACGCTCATCGATATGCAAGTAAGCCAACACTTGTTAAATGTCGCTCCCCTAGGCAATGCCAAAATTTTGTCTAATATTTAGACTTAGAAAAAAAAGGGTGGACAATTATATATTGCATTGTATATTTTCTTTCATGTCTAAAGACCTCGTTGTGCTCATCAGTGGAGGTGATATCCATTGTGGTGTCATTAAGACCTCATCATTGATGTACCATGTAAGAACACCCCGATGCGACTCTATCTGGAGATGATGCGAGGCTCTTTCATCAAATCTTTTGACTTAGAAAAAATAGGAGAGTTGAATGAGCTGACCTAAGAACGCTAAATAGTGAAACCCGTAGCTAATTTTAAACTAAAGAGCGTCAAACAAGAAAAAAAAAAGGGGGGCCCTTTAAAACAAATTTTGGGAAGAATAGAATGTTTATTTAAATCTAAGTGAAACTTGGGAGAGGAGAATATTAAACTCATAAAATTGAGGGAGGCGAATATTAAACTCATAAATTTAGGGGGGACTAATACCAAACTCATAACAAACTTGCAATAAACCTAAAATCTAAGGATGAATCTAAATTAGGTTTAATAATTTTTATATGAATGTGGAGGTGATTACTATGCTAGCTAATAAGCATGAGTAAGGCTAAAACAACAAACACTGAAATCAGCATAACTTATCAAAATTGATGTAAATTGAGTATAATCAAGTTGGAAAAATTACAATAAGTAAACTAAGTGTGTAGTGTTTTAAACTATAAATCAAAGCGCCTTTTCACCCGGATCTGTAACTCTTTATACAAGCTAAGAAGGTGATACTAAATCAACAACAACAACAAGCCTTAATCCCACTAGGTGGGGTTATTTTATGAATCCTTCGTCTCCATTGTGTCATTATGTGTCAAATTCTCATTTAATTCAAGTATACTAAGATCATTTTTATACATCTTACCAAGTCTTTTAGGTCTACCTCACCTTTCTTAACATAAGAAAAATCTAATGCATCTACTCTCCTAATGGTCATCGGACGGTTGGCGCTTTATGTGTAAACCATCTAAGGCTCTCCTTAATCTTATCTACCAGCTACTCAACTTTTCCCGAACATACTCATTTTCATTCTATCGTAAGAGTAAAGCCACTCATCCACAAGCATCCTCATCTTTATAACACTTAACTTAGTCTTATGCTTCTCTTTTATTGGCCAACATTCGCACCATAAGTCATTGCGGTGTACCACCATCTTATAAAATTTTTCCTTAAGTTTAAGTGGAACTTTTCTATCACATAATAAGCCAGATGTGTTCCTCCACTTCAACCATCCAACTTCAATTCTACTAATAACATCTCCATCTATTTCACCATCATTTTGAACAATAGAGCCTAAATATCTGAATCACTCACTCTTATTAATGACCTGTTCACCTAATGTCATAACACTACTACTAGAACTTCTACAACTAAAATTACACTCCATATATTCAGTTTTAGATCTACTAAAATGAAAACCTTTAGACTCTAAAGTTGACCTCCATAATTCAAGTTTTTGTTGGACTCCCTCTCTAGTCTTATCAACAAGAAGAATGTCATCAGTAAAAAGTATACACTAAGGCACATCTTTTTGTAGATGCCTAGTAAGAACATCCATAACTAAAGTAAAAAAAGATAAGGGCTTAAAGCTGATCCTTGATGTAATACAATTGAAATAGGAAAGTATTTTGTTAATCCTCCTTGTGTTTGGACAGTATTGACTAGTATACATATCCTTAATGACTTGAATATAACCAATATTAACTCCTTTCGTTCTAGAACTCTCCAAAGAACATCTCTTGAAACTTTATCATAAGCTTTCTCAATAAATAAATATCATATGTAGATCCTCCTTACTTTCTCTATGCATCTCCATCAAACCTCTTAACAAATGTATAGCATCTATGTAGATCTACACGGCATGAAATCAAGCGATTGTGAGAAACTTACGTATCATGTAACCTATGCGACTAATTACTCTCTCTCCCATAGTTTTAATGTATGGCATTAACTTAATTCCTCATAATTTGCACACTCTTGTGCATCACCTTTATTCTTAAATATAGGAACCAACAAACTCTTTCTCCACTCATATGTCATCTTTTGGTCTTTAAAATAACATTAAAAGATTTGTAAGCCAAGAGATTCCTTGATCTCCTAAACATTTCCACATATTGGAATATTATTTGGTCCTCTTGTTTTCCACATTTCATTTTTTTAAAGATCCACTAACTTGATTTATTAATACACAATAAAATGTAATTCTATTTTTGTTTAGGGTATTAAGGTTGCTAAAATCAATCGTACTTTGATCCTTCATTGAAAAGTTTATCAAAATACCTCATCCACCTATTTTCAATATCCTTTCTAAGAAAAGCACTTTATTATTTTCATTCTTAATACACCTCACTATGTCTCTTTAGTTGGCTTATACATACATCTTTCACCTTCTTTGGTATCTAATCTATTGTATAAATCACTAAAAGCTAAATTTTTTTGCATCATATATTGCTTTCTTAGAATCTCTGTCATTTTATATCTTTCCTAATTCTCCAAGTTTTACATATAACCAAATTTTATAACAATGCTTCTTATTTCTTATCTTTTCTTTACACTTTTACTCCACCAACTATTCTTATTAAAAGAAACTTTTCCTTTTGACTCTCAAGCACATCTTTAGCAACTTGCTTAATTTCACTTTATTTTTTCCCACATAACGTTATCTTCCTTATGAGCATCCCAAATTCTAATCTCTTGTAGCTTGCTCTTAAAAATATTTTTATTTGTGTTCTTTAAGTGTCCACATCTAATCCTAGGATAATAATTTGATTTATTTTTTCTCTTATAACCTTTCATCTTAAAATCTAAAACTAACATTCGATGTTGGGTAGTTAAATTTTCACTTGGAATGACCTTACAATTTTTACAATCTAAACGATCTATTTTTTTATCGAAAATAATCATCGTGTTTTACTAGATCCATTTTATAAGTAATAATATGTTCATCTCTTTTCTTAAATAAAGTGTTAGCAACTAGAAAATCATAAGCTAAAGGCAAAATCTAATATAGTCTACCTTCTTCATTAGTCACCAAATCCATAACCATGAATACTTTTAAAATATTCTACCACTCTACCAACATGTCCATTTAAATCTCCTCCAATAAATACTTTTTTTCTTCAAGAGGTATCTTTTGTATTAATCTCTAATTCATTCCAAAATTTTCTTTTGAGCTTACCTCCAAACTTACTTGAGAGCATAGACACTTATAACATTGATAATCTTAGAATCAACAATAATCTTTAAAGCTATAATTCTATCTCCACATATTAATATTTATAACATTATCCTTCAAACTTTTATCTATAATCACACTACACCATTTTAGCTCGACTTTTACACGAATACCAAAGTTTAAAACCTAAGCTATCAATCTCCTTAGCCTTCTCCCCAACCCATTTAGTTTCTTGAACACATAAAATATTTATCTTTCTATGAACCATAATATCTATTAATTCCATTAATTTACGTAAGAGTACCTATATTCCAAGATCTAACCTAATTCTAGTTTCATGGACTAACTTTGTTGCCGCGTCCATAATGTGGGAACCCTTACTTATTTAACCGCACCCAGTAGCCGCTGGCGACTCTAGCATTTTTCAACGTATTCAAACCATACAAACGCTCAGGGATGCCTAACATTAACACAATAATTTAAAGGATTCATATCATGATTATTTCGATAAGTTTTACGCTGGCTGTCGACTACCTAACGCAACCCTCCACTTTTTATAAGAAGGCGATACTAAATCCAATTCTACAAAAATCATGGAGCTTTCCTTCAATACAAAAATTAAAGAATTTCATTCTAATTATGATTTTCAAAATTAACAAAATCACTAATTAGGTGAAATTATCTAAGTTTTAAATTCCTGCATGTGCTCGGACATAGAGATTTCAAGTGCGAATTTTAATATATGAAAAGGTTGTGCAGGCTAAAGTTGGAATTAAATGAAAAATCTGAAACCAATCTCATAATTCAAACATAAAATCACCTAAAATTACTATACACATGACGACCTATCTTTGAATGCCTAAATTCAAGTGTGGATGTTCTTGATGCTTCCGGTTTAGTCTTAGGGGTGGGTCCGAGTTAATAAAGCCTAAAAATCTATTGAGTCCAAGTTAGTGGAATATCGAGATCTTTGATTAGTCATATGGATGATCTAATCCTCTAAGAGTTAAAAGCAGTTGACGGATCTAAAGCAAGTAATATTTTAAATTATAATCTAAGTCAAAATGCCTTACCACTACATCATAGCACAAGTGAGCGAAGAAGCGTTAATTAGGCAATTCTTAAATACACGCATGGGCCACGACACTATCTTTGAATGCTTAAATTCAAGTGCGAGGATCTTTGAATGGGTTGCTTCCGGATTAGTCTTAGGGGCTGGGTCGGATTAACAAAACCTAAAAACCTATAAAATGAGTTTAAAATCAATGAAATATCTGAGAAATTGATTCTGTCAGGTGACAGTAGATCTAAGCCTCTATTAGCAGCTAAATAGAGTCGATATGATCTAAAGCTCTTAAACATATTCAAATCAAATCAAGTCAAATAAAATATCAATATGAAACTGCTTAAATGGAATTATATCATTAAAAACTTAAATCAAATTAAATCTATCCACCTTCCGCAACTATTTATCGGGGGTGACAAATTAAGAAAACTCTAACTCACAAAGGAACCAATGTCAAATCAAGTGTTCCACTATGTTCACTCTCAATCAATCTCTTGCTAGTAGAGCGTGGCGTGTTCTCATTTGCGTGGCAAGAGTAGGCTCTGATGAAGCGGTCATGACCGAGTCCTCGATCGGTGGTTTGGCATCCAACTCCATTATATTACGATCACGGTATCAGTATGCTCCCAATGGCTTTGCCTTTTGAGTTGTTAATCATAGGATATGAGGACCTCCCTGTCGACTAAGGACTTAAGCTGTCTCCCGCCAAACACCAGTCTACAAGGATTTCTTAGATGGCGTAACCCATGTGTTCTTGATGAGGATCCTTCGGGTTGTTTACCTCCTCGACTAAGTAGACTAGGGATCGTGCGGGATGGCGGAACCATGAGATCTCTAGACGCGTCATCATTCCCCAACCATCGTTTAAGCTATAATGATGAATTTCATATCTCAAATTCTAAAACTCTACATCTTCTTCTTGTATGCTACACTTTAAACCATCTAACGACTAGCCTTGTCGAAAGTTCTCTCTCACTTGTGAGAGGGATAATTAACTATAGGGGCTTTGCCTATAGGAAACACAGAATCGATCTAAAGTTCTCACCAAATGAGGACGAAATATCTGGGTAGTGTCTTATCTACTATTTCATCTGTCTTCTGAAAATTACACTTGTTGCGTGCTAGAAAACCAGTTGCGGTAGAGTGAAAGTTTACACCTTAGCTTTGTTGCGAAATCGAGCACACACACATGTATTTAAAGAGTGAACAAGAAAACTCCAGAATTTTTACGTGGAAAATCTCGAAACGAGAGAAAAAATCACGAGGCCTAGCCCAGTAAAAATTTTTCACTAGTATCTATTTTAGAGTACAAAATCTTCCCGATAGGATTACGATTACATATGAAGGAAACAACAACTATGTAGTCCGCGTTGGTGTACTTGATTCTTGAGTGGTAGCGAGATGATGGTGAACGTGAGGGGCATCGGCATGAAGGTCGTCATGATTGAGGCAAACGAGAGATTGTGCGGGGATCGGCGTGCGGCGGTGGTTGGCAACCGTCAGTGGTGGCGAGTTGTGCTTGGAGAATCTTCAAGCTTTAGAGCTCTCTCTCTCTCTTACTTGGTCTCCCCTCATGAGGAATGAGGCTATTTATAGGTGGAGGAGTGGCGTCTTAGTAAATACATGCAAAATCCGAACCACTCCTCTCCATTGGACGGCTCATGATGATTCCCTTGATCATATGATGTATTTTGTGTATTTGAATGCTCAAATGAAGTCAGAATTATGAGATCTTAGGCTCGTTAGATCCGGCCAAGACGCCGATTTGACTATAAACACTCCATGTTTGAGAGGGATTTAATTTAACATCCCGAGTTTCCAAGGATATTTTAAGTGCTTGATCTCGTTCAGTTTCAACTTCGGATCAGCTTGCTTTTAGCATCAAGATTCGTGCTTCAACTAGTAGTATTTTAAGTGCCATATCAACACTGACACTTTTAAAACACTATTTTCATTGAAGAGGTCAGTGACAAATTTTCGGAGCCCATATGGCCCTATTATGTTTTGAGATTTTTCAAGTATTAGAACTCTCTCTCACTCATTTCTTAAGCTTATGTCCCCCATGTGAAAAATAAGAGGCTATTTATAAATATGAGAGTATCATTTCTTATAAATACAGATAAAATCTGAACCACTCCATCAGACGGTTCAAAAATGATCCTCTAGATCATCTAATATATTTTGAGTATTGAATGCTCAAATAAACCTAGAATTAAGAGATCTTAGACTTATTATATTCGGCTCGTCAAGACGCTTAATTTAACTCTAAATATTTCATATTTAAAGGCTATTCAGGGAATCGAATGATATCCAAAAGTTTTCAATTATAATTTAAGTGATTGATCTGGGCTAGTCTAGACTCATGATCAGATTGTTTTTGTTCTAATCAATGTATTTAATATCAGCTTGTGATGATCAAAAGAGAGTTTAAAAGATTAATATTTTGATTCTAAGTGATGTTCAATAACACATATATCAAGATTCGTATTTTAACTAAGATATTTTCAATGACATATCAATAATAATCAATAAATTAATTGAATGATTGAGATTAGAAAAAAAATCGGAGAGAGCTCATTTGTTTTCGTGACAAAATGATTTCGATAGAATAATAGTCATTCAAATTTATGAGAGATCAAGGATACTGTCAAAGTGATGATTAATGCCATATAAACGCTATTATGTATTTAAGAGATGATAAATTTCCATTGGCTGCTACCATTTATGATACAGGAACATTGAAAATAAAAATTTCTTTCTTTAAGTGAGGATTCACATACATACCAGACAATTTTTATATATTTACATAATTAATACTTAAATTTTAATTTTTACATATATAACATCTTAATTTTCAATATCACATCAAAAATATCATCATCACTCACTTTTTAAAAGTGATATGCACCATTTTAAGTATAATAAAGTATTAAATAAATAAATATTTAAATTTAAATATTAGATATGTAAATGCGTAAAATCTTCTTTTACTCTATTATATGAGTGGCTATATGAATTTGTTTTCTCTATTGTATCTTATTAAGCATCAAATTCTTATTTAATTTTGATAAATTAAAATTAATTTTTTATATATTTTAATTAAGTTCTTTTAAGTTAAATAGATCTTATAAGAAAATCGGGGACTAAAACACATTTAACAATTTATTTGACTTTTGATTGTACTTGAAATAGTAAGTCGTTTATCATATAGTTCACTTTAGTTATTTATTTATTTTATAAGTTCATTTTATTTTATTTTAAAGTAAAATAGAATAAAAATTATTTTTAAAATATTCAAAATAGTTTTAGATATTTTAAAATTTTTTTAAAATAATATTATTTTTTAAAACAAAAATAAAAAATATATAAAAAACACTTCAAATAAATATATTTTTAAAACTAATACAAAAACAAAAATACAAAGTACAAAATAAATTTAAACCCTGATATGACACTTAAAATACTATTAGTCGAAGCACGAATCTTGATGTTAAAAGCAAGTTGATTAAGTTGAAATGTAATTTAGCTCTTAAAATATCCTAAATTTTTTTGATATGCTAAATTAAATATGTGTTTATATTAATTAATTAACAAGCCAAAGATCTTATTAATTGACTTTTGAAAATTAAACAAATTAATCATATATATTTTAATTAAGTTCTTTAAGTCTTTTTTATATTTACAAAGACGCATTTATAAATAACTATTTCATAAAAATAAAGAAAAAGAGGGAGACTAAAGATCTAAAATAATTTATTTTACTTGATTGTACTTGAAAAATGTAGCCATCATCAGTACTATCATCATAACAGAACATTTTATTAATAAGTCATTTTTTTTTATAAATTTAAATTATTTCGAGAAGATTATTCAAAAATACATAGTTTTAGATTTTTTTCTTTTATTTTACGTAAAATTAGTTTTATTTTTAAATACATTGTAAAACAATAAATAATATAAACTTTACTCTATAATTTTTTTAAAACAAACCCAAACATCCCTTTAGATATTGATATTTTTTAATATTTTTATGCCTTAATCATTATAAACTTTTGATTAATTTCAATATCAATATGAATTTTGCTTTGTGTGTTTGGATTAATTTGAATCCACCTTAATTTTTTTATGGGTCATGGTATCAAAGGATTGAGTCCGAGCCTTTTAAAGTTAATTAAATATGAAGTAATCGAGCTTAGCAATAAGCTCTGTATACTCACCAATGAATTCCTGTACTGTGGGTTCAACTTTGGCTTAATTAAGAAGTAACAGCTTCAATATTCATTAACATATTGGCAACTGATATTTGTTCATTTATTTATTTATGGAGCAGTTGAATGTTAAATTTGACTTTGACCTACTATTATATTTGAGTTTTAGCTTTCTAAATTAGAGTTTAAATATAAGCCCGTATTCTATAATTAGAGTTTTAGGAATATATTTTAGAGTAATTTTTTTAGATTATTTAATTATATAATAGAAGGTTGAAGAAAGTTTTAGAAATAATTAGCC
The DNA here is from genome assembly GCA_021442155.1 of Cymbidium sinense. NCBI lineage: Eukaryota > Viridiplantae > Streptophyta > Magnoliopsida > Asparagales > Orchidaceae > Cymbidium > Cymbidium sinense. Next base: position 24,580,285 of record CM038226.1, on the reverse strand, counting down.
ATTAGATTAAGAATATGTTGTCAGAATTCCAATAATTGATTGAGATAATTGTAATGTTTTTGAATTTTTCTCAAATAAAAGGGATAAATAAAAATAATTTGTCACAACATATATTTCTCTCTTGTATCACCTAATATTTATATTTCAAAAAATTGATTTCTTGAACAACAAATGTACATAATCTCGGAATATCCAACTAACTTATTGATCGTTGAGCTCTTTCCATACATAATAGCAAATATTTTTTTTAAGGTAAACTTTGACAACCCTGCTTATAAAATGATCGGGTCTACAGTCTATTGTGATTTAAAATTTATTTAAAAATTAGTTATCTCAGAGACCATGTCAACTCTAACCTCAGAGTAGAGATTTAGGCCTAGGATTTACATTTTAAGAGTTTAAATATTATAAGATCTATTAATAATGATATCAATAGGCTTATCCCATAATTATATGACCGAATTAGAATTTTAAAAATTCTCTTAAAAGAGATATAGTTATGATAATATTAATCAGTTTTGTTAAACCGGACCTTGTCTGAAGTCTTAATTGGGAATCAACCTACGTAGCATTTTAAGACACTAAATTTATACTTTTAGTCTACATGTCGAAGCTCATGTGAGTATATTTTAATTTTGTTAATTTTTATGAAGAATAGAAAACTTACACATTTCTCAAGGCAATTGGGAGTAGGTTTAATAAACTTCTAGTGAAGCATGTAAATCAATTGAAAGACATTTAAATATTTATCGAGGCACTTCATTTGCACAAATTTGAAGATAGGTATTAGAAGTTTATAACTACCTCACAATATTTGCCAAATTTGTTTGTTTATATTATCTACACATGCTTTAATGTAATAAGTTGAATATAAAATCTTCTTGAGATATTTGCCAAATTTTATTTGCTTGCACACAGTGCAATATAATGCAATTGAGAGGTGTTAACCTCACTTTTGGAGTGAGAATTCAATCTCCTCTTCTTAGACTTAGGGATCTTCTAGATATTAAGGTTTCTTTAGTCATAAAGTACTTCTAGCAATTAGGTGAACACTTAACCTAAGCCTAAATACTTAGAAGGGTTAACCATAGGATTAGATTATGCCTTAGGGATTAGGTTGATCTACCTATCCCATGACTTGATCCCAACCTATGTTCACCTTCTTAAACCACAACAAAATTCAATTCATATCAAACCCAAACCCAAATCCAAAATCCAAATCAAATGATTAAAACCCATGATCAAAATTCCAAACCCAAACTCTGATCAACATAGCTTAAGTCCTGTGATTCTTGTTCTATGGACTCAACCTTAAACTAAATCAAACCCTTCTCTAAGCCTTATGACCTACCTTCATGAGCTTAGCCAAATTTGCCTTTAAATCACTTCAAAATCAATTGATTTTTCACATAAATCAATTATATATTCAACCATCTCCACAAATATAAATCATATATATTTTCATATCATCAAAACTAAATCAAACCCTTCTCTAAGCCCTATGACCTACCTTCATGAGCTTAGCCAAATTTGCCTTTAAATTACTTCAAACTCAATTGATTTTCTCATAAATCAATTATATCTTCAATCAACTTCACAAATATAAACCAAATCTACATTCAAATGACCAAAACCAAATCCAAAATCTCACTCAAACCCTTCCTAAGCAACATGATCCAACTCCATGGACTTAGCCAAATTCCTTCACTCCAAACCCCAAATTTAATTAATTTTCTCATGAATCAATACATTCAATCATGTTCACAAATATAATGAAACCTACAATCACCCCAACCAAATCAAATCAATTCAATCAAGCCAAACTTAGCCCATTTGACTTGAAATTCTTAAATGAATCAAAACTCATCCAAACCCAAAACAATTGCAATTAAATTTATATACCAATCCCAAATCCATATATAAACTCAACTAAATTCAAATAAAATCAAAATCAAGCCAACTAAACCTAGTTAGGTTCACTTAACTCAAAGTAACCTAAAAGACTCATTTGAGCCAAACTTCAATCCAACCCAAATTGGATTGAACCAAGCCAACCAAGATCCCCTATAATGATTGTTGATCACCCTAAGTTGATCAATTATCATAAATTGGGTCAAACTAAGTCAACTTGGTCATTTGACCAAGTCAACCATCTTAACCAATATGATTCCAAATTAGCCAAATTTCAACTTAAGACAAATTAATTAAAACCATTGATTCATACCAACCCAAAATCAATATTTGAACATGACTTGACCTTCAATTGAGCCAAACTAAACTCAATTGGCAATTGACCCAAGTTGACCCAAATTGACCTAAAAGGCCAAATTGGGTCAAATCAAAATATAAAATAAATTGATTGCAACCAATGGCTCAAGTTCATTTTGAATTGATTGTTGAAGTTGACCAAAGCCCCAATTGAACTCAATTTGACCAATTGAAACCAATTGACCTACAGGGTCAATTTGGCCTAAACCTTAACCAAATCTAAATTAATTCAAACCAAAGCCTACAATCATCTTTAATTGGTCAATCAAACTTAAACTAACACCTAACCCAAGCTATTTTGGTTAATTTGGTCAAATTGGTCGACTTGACCCATTTGACCCAAATGAACTCAAATGAGCCAAAATCAAATCTAAGCAAAACTAAACCAAACCAATTAAATAAAAAATATTCCAAATGACCATATGAACTTAACCCTTGATTTGACCCAATTTGACCAATGGTCAACTTAACCCAAATTGACCCTTAACTTACATGAGTCAAATTGAGTCAAATCAAATCAAATCAATTCTAAATCACTTGAAACTTGGGCTGACCCACCTTGGACTCATTTTGAGCCAGGCCAAATCAAATCCAATGATAAATGACCATTGCAACCTTGGATTAAGGGTATCACATGAGATAAATCACCCATTTAAGTGATCATTTCTTCTCCTTGCCACTTGGCAACCTCCCATTAGTCCACGTAGGCACCTAGGACACTGCCCAACCTAACCCAAGGGGTGGTTGGGTCAACCATGACCTATGGGAGGTGAACTCACCTAACATCCCCCATTGGAGCATTTGAAACCCAAGGATAATCACTACCAGCCCTTGGTAGCCACTCTCTTGCCCTTGGCAACCAAACAGAGCTACCTAGGATGATTCTCTGCCACCCACGGCCACCATTGGTGGCAGGATGGCCATTAGAATCCAAATGAATCGAGGCCATCCGATTCAAGGGAGAAGGGGGTATACCCCATCCAATTCGATCCAAACTAAGGCATTCGCCCTGGATAGCCCTACAGCCTAGAGCCCCCCATAGCCATTTCAGATGGTTGGTAGACTTTTCCTTTATATTTGTAAATCTAAGATAGGATGAGGTTGATATAGCTCCTACTTAGTGCATCCATCACACACCGATAGGGTCCATATATTATATCCACCATCCTTCTCTAGTGAAGTCTAAATTAAATATATACAAACCCTTATCCCCAGCGGATACTTCCCTAAATAAATCAAAGAAATCCATATATTAAATTTACCTTATCCTTAGCGGATCCGAGCTCATATCTCCAGCATATATTCCCTCAACCTCAAAAGTCAGATTAAACCAAATCATATCCTCTCCTTAGTGGAGCCCGAAATCATAAGCAAACAGATCAAATAAAATTCTCATCTCCAGTGGATGCCCACCAATTAAATCAAACCAAATTTCTCCCCAGTGAGGCACAAATCGATTTAGTCCCCCTAGTGGAGCATAGATCAAAATCTAAATTCAGCAAACCTAACCAAATTCTGTCCTCAGTGGATACCTACCAAGCAAATCAAACTCATATAACTTGAACCTGCTTCCCTAGTGAAAGGTTCATACAGCCATCCCCAGTAGATTATAGATTCTAATCCCCAACGGATCTTCTTTCCACAAATCATATGATCAAATTCAAACCCTTATCCCTAGCAGACAACTCGAACCTGCTTCATTAGTAAGGTTCATATACTTGATCCCTCAGTGGATCCTTCCTTCCTCCCTTATGCCCTTGGCATAAGTTGAGTTGCACGCACTAAGATCGTGAATCTCTACATCCCAGTTTAGGTATAGATCATTTCTGGCGCCGCAATTCTTGGACATTTGTTGATCATCTCCGACGCTAATATGGTGTGCCTTGTCGCATACACCACACCTATTGGGGGTCCTTTGTTGACCTCACTTTTAGAGTGAGTCTTCAACCTCCTCATCATAGATCTAGGACTCTTATAGACACTAAGAGCTCCTTAGTCCTAAGACACTTCTAGTGATTAGGTGAACACTTAACCTAAGCCTAGAGACTTAGAGCCATGTAGTGCCTTAAGTATTTAAGGAGACTCCCATTCTATGGCCCAAACCCAACATATGTTTACCTTCTCAAACCAAACCTCAAATTTAATTTAAATACCAAATCCAAATTCTAAACCAAATGATTATAACCCATATCCAACCCAAAATCAAAATCCTTCCTAAGCCATATTATTTATTCTATGGACTTAGCCTTAGCCAAATTCAAAACAATCCAAATTCAATTGATTTTATCTAAGACCAATTCAATCCCTCAATCATGTACCAAATCCAAATCCAAACCCCAAACTAAATGATTGAAACCCATAATCAAATCCAAAATCAAAATCCCCCTTAAAGCCTTATGATTGAATTCAATAGAGTTAGCCAAATCTCCACCCAATTCAATCCAAATTTGAGTGATCTCTTCATGAATCATTCTTATCTTCATTTATATTCACAAATATAAATGAGATATAAACTCAAATACCCAAAACTAAATCAAACTAAATCCAAATCCAACCAAAACCCTTTTTAAGCCATATGGACCTACCTCCATGAGGTTAGCTAAATCTCATGCAAATCAACCCAAAATCAATTAGTTTCTTTATAAATCAATTATTCATTCATGTATATTCACAAATATAAATGAGATATAAACTCAAATAGCCAAAACTAAATGAAACTAAATCAATTTCCTACTTAAGCCCTTTGACCTACCTCCATCAACTTAGTCAAATTTACTTCCAAATCACTCTAAATTCAAGTACTTTTCTCATAAATCATTTGTATTTTTATTTATATTCACAAATATAAATGAAATATAGATTCACATGACCAAAACCAAGTCCAAAATCAAGTCAAACCCAATTTAAGTCCTTTAATTCAATTCCTTGAACTTGGCCAAATCCTATCCAAACCAAGTCAAAACCAATAGATTTTCTCTTGAATCAATCATTTCTTAAATCATCTATCCAAATAAAAATGAAACCTATAATCATCAAGCCAAATTCAAGTCAACCCAAGTCAAGCCCAACTTAGCCCTTTTGACTTGAAAATCCCAAATGAACGAAAACCTATCATAACCCAAATTGATTGCAGTTGGACTTATATTTCAATTCTGAACTCATATATAAATCCAACTAACCCTTAATTAAACCAAAACCTAGCCAATTGACCCATTTAGGCCTAAAGGACATTTTTGAACCAAGTTACAATCCAACCCAAATTGGATTGAACCAAGCATATCCAACCCTCATATCATGATAAAAAATCACCCTATAGTGATTAATTGCTTTGAATTGGGTCAAACCAAGTCAACTTGGTCATTTGACCAAGTCAACCCTTAGCCCAAATAAAACTCAACTAGCCAAAACTCACCATACACCAAATTGACTGAAACCATTTATTCACACCAGCCCATAATCAATGTTTGAACATGACTTGACTCTCAATTGAGCCAAATGAAATCAAATTGGCCATTTGACCCAAGTTGACCCAAATTGACCTAAAGGCTAAAATGGGTCAAATCATGATCTAACCCAAATTGAATGCAACCAATGGCTCAAGTTCATTCCAAATCAATTGTTGAACTTGTCCAAAGCCCCAATTTGACCCATTGGACCTAATCTAGCCCAATTGATCAAAATTGGATAAGATCCAAATTAAATCCAAATTGATTCAAACCAAAGCCTACAATTATTTTCAATTAACCAATTGAATTTGAACCAACACCCAACCCAAGCTAATTTGACCAATTTGATGAAATTGGTCAGCTTAGCCCATTTGACATATATTAATCTAAATGAGCCAAAATAAAACCTAAGCCAAATTGATTGAAACCACTTGAACCAAAATACTTCGAATCACCATTTGAACCTAACTCAAGCCTTAGTTTGACCCAATTTGACCAATTGGGAAACCTAACCCAACATGACCCAAATTGAACCCATATTACCAAATTGAGCAAAAACTCATAAAATTAACCCATGTGACTTTGGGAGTTGACGAAACTCTACCCAAACTCATCCTAGGTCAACCCAAAATCAACCCAACCAATTGGAGCCAAACCCAAGGTAAATTCCCTTTGGATATGCCTCCAAATGTGGGATTTTATTAAAATTGGAAAAGTCCACTCTCCTCTCATCCTTGCCCCTCACTCACCCACTTTTGGTTTTGACTTACCACCCAGCCCACCCTAGTCTGGCCATGGACCAAAGAAAGATGAGTTAACTCACATCCCTTACAAACTGAGCACCCAAAGGATCAAGGGAGAGCCATCATCCCATATCTTGCCTTGAGCCACCTCCCAAGCACTCCTCCCACCAAACCGAGCCATGTGGACAGGATGGCGACCACTCCGGTGCCCTGACGGTGACTGGCCGACCAAAAAATGGGAGATAATCCTATCTATCTACCTCAGCAAATTGATGTATATACCCCCTCAATTCAAACCGGAAAACACATGCATTCGATTTGTTTGAGCTCCCAAGAGTGAAAAAAAATGCCCTAAGCAATTCCAGAGCATTTCAAAATATTCCCCACTTCGGATTTCCTCTTCTCAAGCAAAACTGAAATAGGGGAGCTCAATCCCGATCCAAACTTCTTCCTCTCTCAACCAAACTTCAATTCCTCTTACACACACCTTCCAAATACCTCGTCGAAGCTACCCAAGCCATTTCCCAAGCTTCAAATTAATCGAAGGCTAGACTGATCAAAGTGAAAGCTCCAAAGCATCATTCTTGGCCAATCGAGATCCACTTGGAACCAACCCAATTGCTATTCAACAGGGCTTCATCTCAACTAGACGAAGCTTCCTCAAGCATTCAAATCGTCGGTCTTAGCTCTAGTGAGGTATTTACATTAAATTTGAGCTTTAGCTTAAATGGGTTGGAGCTTTTTGATGAAAAGTTGCATGTGAGTTGATCCTAGCCTTTGGTCTTATGTGGATCCCTCGCATGAAGGTGTGGCTTGATTTTGGAGTGAATCGGGTGAGCCTGGATTGAGCGACCCATGGAGGACGGGCTCCGTTGTTCATCGCTCGTAGGAAGAGAGATCATGGCCATCCATTCAGCGTGATTGGTATGGACAGCTCTGATCAGATCACGCTAGATCAGTTGATTCGATCCTTTATTAACTATGGGTTTGATCTGTGCCGTCCGATCCGAGATTGGATGGCAGAGATCAATACTGCATCCCGCCTCCAGCTGAGTCAGCCACGGATGTGACTACTTAAATAGCCAATAGCGTGCCGATGGAAAGCACCACATGGCATCGATGGGATTAGCTTAATTTAATGATTTTAAGACCGATACCTCCATAATTCATAGCTAATTGTAGAAACATCCAAAAAAATATAAATGTATGTTCATTTTAAAGGTATTTTAGTGATGAATCCATTGAAATTATTCTTAATTGATTTTGAATAGTGATTTTGGCTTAATTAGGGTTTGATTAAAAACTTAATTAACCCAATTACTCCGTAATTAATTATCCAATTAGTTTTAAATTTTCTAAGGTTGTTTACGTGGATGACCTCTGCCTCCCCCATTTTTCTTGAAATTTATTATTTGGTTAATTGGAGAAATTAATTGATTAAGCCCTAATTACTCTCTTAAGTTAATTAAGTAAAATTAAGCATGGGAATAGTAAATTAACCAATTAATTAGACTCATTTGGCACTTATTAATAGTGGGGAGGTTTAGGGAATGTGATTGGGAATCTTTTCTCTAAATTTTACATTAGATTAATTAGAATTAATTACTTAATTAGCTTAAATTTTAAATGGATCTGATTTTTGCTTGCTTGATTTATGGGTAGGTCTTTAGGTGTTTAATTTCCTAAAGAGGTTTAATGAAATTATAGTTAGCTCACATGTGTGAGAAAACCATAAAAGTAATTAGTGGAGTTCCTTAATCTTAATTAATTAATGATTATGAGCTAATTGTATTATTATTTCATAGGACCATTGTCATTTACTTTTCAATTCATTTGCATATTTCATTGCCTCATAATCATTTGATTAATTACCTTGGTAATGGTAGGGGTTTAATTAATTACTTTATTCATGCCTTAACCTAATCCATAAAAATCAATCTAATTACCTTTTCATTAAACTAAATTAACTCAAACTTGGGGGATGGGATTAGAATTAACTAACCTCCTATCATATTTCTTAAATCAAATCAAACATTAAATTGAAAATGACATTAAGAAGCTATGGTTTATTTTAAATGAGCTTATTTGGTATGATTGCCCTTAGAAATTAATTGGATTGAACAAAATTATGTGCTTATGTCCCTTTATTTCTTTCTAATCATATTAAATATTGTATGCCACTTGTAATCATGCATACATCTTTTCAAAAAATCAATTAAATGAAATGATTTCCTTTATGTTGAGCTTGCATGTGTCATTTAAATTAAAATATGTGTGCTATTATCATTATTAAATCAAAGCTATTTTCAAAAGTATATAAATCAATTATAACATGTGGATGATGATAATTATAAATATTCATAAGCTTGCATGTGCCTATAGCTTAGAACATGTGATATGGAGTTCTCTTTCTTTAATCTTCATGGATGTACATGTGAATATTAACAAGTTCATTTGAAAAGGACACAATATTTGTTTGGATTCATTCTTGTGTACCTCTATATTAGAACTTAGATAGAACTTTGGCTCACATGTATAAATAATTCAATTAAATCAAAATAAAACTGTAGATTTTCATTCTTGTAGTCACTTGTACATTCATGTGTATTTAAGAATAGTGGGTATATCTAGTCTGACATTCCGGGGATGCGCTTTAAGTAGCCCCAAGGAGGCCTTTACCTCACTCCTAGTCAACAATGGCAAAGTACTTGCTTAGAACTTTTATACACTTATATGTGTATTTAGCTAATGAATGAATGCCTCATTTTCAACTTTAACTCACATGTATAAATAATTCAATTAAATCAAAACACAACTTTTGTAGGATTTCCATTCTTGTAGTCACTTGTACATTCATGTGTATTTAAGAGTAGTAGGTATATCTATTCTGGACATTCGGATATACTTTTAAGTATCCCTAAGGAGGTCTTTACCTCACTCCTTGGTTAACAATGATGAAGTACTTGCTTAGAACTTTTTTATACTTGAATGTGCATTTAGCTAATGAATGAAGGTATGTATCATTTTCAACTTTAACTCACATATATAAATATTCAACTAAATCAAAACACAACTTTTGCATGATTTCCATTCCTATAGTCACTTGTACATTCATGTGTATTTAAGAATAGCAGGTATATCTAATTTGGATATTCTGGGGATGCACAACTTTAAGTAGCCCCAAGGAGGTCTTTAACTCACTCCCCTAGTTAACAATGGTGAAGTACTTGCTTTAAACTTTTGTATGCTTGAAGGTGCATTTAGCTAATGAGTGAAAATCCCATATTTCTACAAAGTATATATATATATATATATATATATATATATATATATATATTGCATGTATAGTTATACTTAGGATTTAATACCATATGCATGTTACATATGATGGAAAGAAATGAATGAACATGTGTCATGTGATAGTAATTCATTCTAATTAATCTTAAGATGCCTCTCTTATTGAATAGGGTCATTTAAAGTGAAACTAAACTTTGGACTAATTTAAAAATGTGTAATAAGCCATTCACTAAAGAGAAGTAATTAATTAACATGCTTTACAAATGACTTAAGGTAGGGATGAAAGAGAGTAATCCTCTATTTTTCTTCTCTTTATAATACTTAGTTGCTAAGTGTTAATCAAAAAAAAAAAAAACACTAAGTAAAATTCTCAAATTATTTAAACCACTTAAAGTGAAATCAATCTCTTATGATTAAATGCCCATTCACATTTAGAAAACCATAACCTTAATGCCTTGGACATACATACCACAAGATTCAACACACATTAGGCTAACTTGCCATTTTAACTTTATGTTAGGGATGATATGATGTATGATTTATTTTATGATGTATTATTTTATACTAGATGTTGGGTGTATGTTTCAGTAGACTGGATGTTAGGATGCTATTAGCTTAATCATATTTTCTATAGGGATTGTGCTTAACTTAAAAATAAATATAAATGTTCTCTTTGTAGGTTGCTTAAGCTCCCTAAGCATGATCCAAGTTAGTGGGCTTGGTTACCCATGTACAGGGAGTTAAGTTTAAATTATAAATATAACTGCTTGGGATTGAATGGTGTGTTTAGCTAACACTTGTTTTGTAGGTGTGGTTAGATTTACTTTTCCTATTTTTAATGTAATTTTACATAAGGAATTAAGATTAATATTATGGGGAATTAGGAAGAGCAGTGACTAGAATGCTTTGTCCTGGGAGGCCCTATGATGCCATTGAAGCAAGCATATCCAAATCAAAGAAAACATGAAGACATGAAGTATGGAGAAAAGAAGACCCCCATAACACATATTCATTTATAAATTATAATTATTCTTTCATATTATGGGTTGTATAATGGTAGAGCTCGACTACCCTCCTTTTTTTTAGGTTGTATGGCGGCACCCGACTGCACCGGTCTTTTATTATTTTGTATTAGATTTATAAATTATTTGATGTTATGTTTACATTGTGTATTAGAAATGGTATGCATTTTTATAGTTTCTTTATGAATGATGATTTAATGTGTTGCTTGGATCCAATTAGGCTCTTAGGAAAAAATAAATTTTCTACCCCAACTACAACTCATAATTAAAATTTTTTACAACTCATAACCTCACATAAAGCCTAGGCATCAAATCAAGATAATTAAAAGATTTAGCAACCCCTTAGTTGAATGTTATATTTTTAAACATCATGCATTCATAATGCTTCACTCTTGCTAAAAGAGAGTTTCCATCCTTGCACGATAGGGGAAGACTTGATCTTTGAGGGTCTCCTCTGTGGTGGAAAATACCTCTTTCTCTCTAATTTAGCCCATAATCTCATTTATCATGTGGCCTTTGTCAAAATGAAGTGTCAAAATTCAAATAAAAATTAAAAAGATTTGCATTAGACTAAGTCATTACTCATACCACTCATGCTCTAGTCTCTTAGGGAGTGTGTTTAAGGAATTTAGTTTCTTTCTAAATAATAACAACCTAACTATCTTGTAAAATCATATGACTTGCATACATGGTTTAAAAAGGAAGAGTTACACTGTCACTCGGTGCTATAAGTCCAGAGTCAAGTGATTTATCCTCTTGTGGAGGTACCATATGCCCATATTTTCGCTAGATTTTATGATAAAGGATCCAAGATAGCTATTTTCTTTGGGCTACAAGCATAAATCCTCACATCTTAGGCATTCCCTTAACCATGTATTGGTGGATTGTAAGCCCTAGTGATCTAATAAAATTTCAACTCAAACAAATAATTCTCCTCACTTTCAAACATATAAAGCCAAACCATAGGATAGATTGGAATGCTCACTAGGCCTCCTAGTATCATGAGCATTTTCTACTTATTCCCTTTGGCTTCCAAAATAAGTCTCTCCTTTTGAACTATCCCATTTGTTTTTCCAAACATTAACAATTTGTTGATAGTCTTGAAATCTTTAGAGATAATAATTGCTACTTTAATCGAGAGTAAGGAACTCACATTCCTTATGATGTAATTAATTATGGTGGCTTGCCCCCATAGGGAACTTTAGAACTCAGTTTAATATAAACTCTAATTTATTCATCCATGTAGGGGAAAAATCTGTATATTTGAAGACCCATCATGCCTTAGGAGTCCTTATTAGGTGATTAGGTCCATTGAAGGGTGATGCTTCTATTCGAGATAGTATATCATACCTCAATGTTGTATCCTATCACTTTAATAAGTATACCCTCATATCTGTGTGGTGTCCCCCATATGCATACCAAAAATAAACATCACATGGTTCAATCCAATTTGGGTAGGATTGGAACTTGGCTGAAATAAACCAAATTGGCCATAATGGACCAATTGTGTCTAGTTGGCTTGATTTTGGGTTGAGTTGAGCTTAGTTGAGTTTATATGTGGATTTGGGATTGATATATAAATTCAATTGCAATTGATTTGGGTTAAGAAGAGTTTTGGTTCATTTGGATATCTCAAGTCAAAAGGGCTAAGTTGGGTTTGACTTGGGTTGATTTTGGTTTGGCTTGATTATAGAGATTTCATTTATATTTGAGATGATAATTGAAGGATTAATTGATTCATGAGAAAAATCAATTGAATTGGGATTGAATTAAGCAGATTTTTGGCTAAGTCCATGGAAATGGTTTATATGGCTTAAGAAAGATCTTGATTTAGTTTGATTTAGTTTTGATGATTTAAATGTATATTTCATTTATATCTATAAATATTATTGAAGATATAAATTGATTATGAAAAATTCATTGAGTTTGGATTGATTTGGATCAAGATGGCTAAGCCCGTGAGATTGATTCATAGGACTTAGGAAGGGTTTTGATTTAATTTGATTTAGTTTGATTTAGTTTTGTTCATTTGGATGCAGATTTGATTTATGTTTAGGAAGATGTAACTTGAGAATGAGAAAATCAAATGATTTTGGATTGATTTGGGTTAAGTATTTGGCTAAGCTCATAAAATTGGCTCAAAGGACTTAGGAATGGTTTCAAGTTTGGATTTAATCATGGGCTTCAATCATTTGGTTTTAGAATTTGAGTTTGGATTTGGATTTGATATTTGATTTGAATTGAACTTGAGGTTTGGTTTGAGAGGGTGAACATAAGTTGGGTTCAAGCTATAGGGTAGGAAGATTGTCATAATTCCTAAGGAGCAACCTAATCCTATGGTTAGCCCTTCTAAGTCTCTGAGCAAGTGTTCACCTCGTTTAGAAGTGTCTTATGACTAGAAGTCTTAATGTCTAGAAGACTCTAAGTTTAAGAAGAAGAGATTGAGAACTCACTCCAAAAGTGAGGTCAACGCCAATACGTGTGGTGTGCCTTATTAATGATCAACCCAAAAGATTGTGCTGATCTATACCAAAACCCAAAAGGTAGACATAATCACGATCTTAGGCAATGCACTCTCTCATTACGAAAGGCATAAAAGAGCCAAGAGTATCTGATGAGAATTCCATGCCAAGAACATGGAGGGAGATTTGGGGATCATACATGCATTATACATGACATGTGGGAGATTTATGCCAATGGAATAATAGGAGGAATTATTGAGGATAAGTGTTGACCTCACTTTTAGAGTGAGTTCTAACACCATCCACACCCCTTCCCCTTATTAGATGTAGGAGTCTTGTAGACACTATGACTTCCCTAGTCCTAAGATTAAAATATGAACCAAATTGATTCCAACCAATGCCTCAAGTTCAATCCAAATTGATTGTTGAACTTGACCATGATTGGACCTAATTGACCTATAGAGTCAAATTGGCCTAAATCAAAACCAAATCTTAATTGAATGAAACCAAAGCCTATAGTCATCTTCAATTGGTCAACCAAACCCAAACCAACACCTAGCCCAAGCCAATTTGGCCAATTTGGTCAAATTGGTCAATTTAACCCATTTGACCCATTTGAACTCAAATGAGCCAAAATCAAATCTAAAGCAAACTAAACCAAACTAATGACACCAACCAACTTCCCAAATAATCATATGAACATGTCCAAACCTTGGTTTGATCCAATTTAACCAATTGATCAACTTGACAACCCTAACCCAATTTGATCCATTTGAGTCAAATTGATCCAAATCAAACCAAATGAACTTCAAATGATTTAAAATTTGTCTCAACCCACTTTTGGCTAATTTAAAATTTGTCCAAATCAAATCCCATGCCAAATGATCATTATACCCTTAAGTCAAGGGAATCACATGAGGCAAATCACCCATGTAAGTGGTCATTTTCTTGGCCACTTAATACTCTCCCAATGGTCCACCTGGCGGTCACGCCAATAACCTAATCAAGAGGTGGTTGGGTCAGCCATGACCCATGGGAGGCAAATTACCTCACCTCACCCATTGGTGCATTTGGAAAGCTCAAGGACACCCATTTCCTCCCTTGGTAGCCAGTCCCACACCATCACCCAATTCGAGCCACCTCATCCACTCCCTACCACCCACAACTCCCTGAGGTGGCTAGACGATCACTCAGAGCCCTAGCTACCCAAGATGAGCCGCCATAGCCATTTTCCAAGCTCCCAGGCATGTTCCTCAATAAAAAAAATGCAATTCACGTCCATCTCAAAATAAAGCACCCTCCCCTTGATTCCCATGTTCTCAAACCACAACTAAAGTGCAATTACACATACCCATCTCTAGAGCCAATCGAGCAAGAACAATCATCCCCAAGCTTCTTGACTATCGAGGGTGGACTTGATCAATTGATCTCCCAAGCTTGCTCATGGCCTTCCAAGAAAGCCACCTCAAATTGGAGCTTAATTAGTAGAGCTTCATCTCCACTAAGAAGCTTCCTCGCCATATTTTCCACCGATCTTGAGCTCCGTGAGGTATGCCATTAAAATCAACCTTGGGTGAAAATTTAATTGGAGCTTTTTGAAGGAATGTTCATCTCGTGTGATCTTGATCGTTGTATCCCATTCGATCGATGTCATAAAGGTGTGGATCCATTTGAGTTGATCGGGTGAGCTCGATCACGTGAACAATGGCGCATGCATACTTTCACGCCGCCACATGATGATAGATCACACACCATCTATTTCACATGATCAGAATGGATCGTGATTAGATCGATCGATCGACCGATTTGATTAAGCCACGAGTTAATCGTGGTTGTCCGATCGGATGCAGAAAGCACATTCGCCACCGCCACTACCAGGATTTTTTTAATAACCAATCCCATGGTGCCATGTGGAAAGTGCGCCGCATCAGCGTGCCACATGGTGTCAACAAAATTAATGGTTAATTTGGCTTAATTAATGTGTTTTAATGACTACAACTTGTAAAAATCATAACTAATTATAGAAAAATTACTAAAATATAAATAAATACTCATTTTAAAGGTATTTCAAGGGAGAATTTATTAAAAATATTCTTGAATAGTAATTAAAACTTAAGTAAGATTTAATTAAAAATTAATTTAGCTTAATACTTTTACTTAGGTAATTAACCCAAAACTTTATGGGTTAATTTAATGGGATGATCTCTACCTCCCATGATTTTCTTGGGATTTATTGCTTAATTAATTAAGAAAATTGACTAATCAAGTTTTAATTACTCTCTTAAGTTAATTAATCATTAATCCCATGAATAGTAAACAATTAATTAATTAAGTTGCTAATCATTATTCAATAGTGAATGAACCCATGGGATAAGGTTAGGGTCTCCTTCCTAACCTATTTCCCTAAGTTCATTTCATTAATTAAATCAATCAAGGGTTAATTAATTAATTAAACTACTTAATTAATTAAATTAAAATCATAATCATATCAAATTTTAATTAAGTAAATCTTGGGTAGACCTTTAGGTGTTCAATAACCTAAAGAGGTCTTAAGAAATTATGGTTAACCCAGATGTGTGAAAAATGATAAGAGTACTTAATTAAATTCCTTAGCTTAATTAACCTTTAATCATGAGCCAATTGCATTAGGCCCCTTTCATTTCTTAGGATCATTGCTAATTTAATTTTCAATGCATGTGCATATAATGTTGGCTCAAAATTATTTGGGTAATTATGTTAAGGTAACATAGGAAAAGGTTAATTAATATATTTAATGCATATTACAACTTAATTCAACTATAAAATAAACTTAATCACATTTCATTAAACCAAATGAATTAACAAACATGGGAGGACCAGCAAACCTCTACTCACATCTTTAAATCAAATCAAAATATAAAATTAAAATGACATTAAAAAAGCTATGGTTTATTTTAAATAGTTTTATTTAATATGATTGTTCTTAGGAACTAGTTTGGTTGAATGAATCAATGCTTATATTTGATTGTTCCCTTTCTAATCATGTTAGATATTGTATGTCATTTGAAATAATGCATCCATCTTTCCAAAATAAAGTAAAATAAAAATGGATTTCCTTTATGTAAGCTTGCATGTGTTGATTTAATTTCATATATGTGTGATTATTATCACTATTAAATCCAAAAGTACTTTTCAAAAGCTTATAAATGAATGATAATATATGTTATGATACTAGTTATAAATACATAAGAAATGCATGTGCCTATAGCTTAAGTGTATGAATGTTGAGTTCTCTTTCCTCTATTCATGTGTTGATTTATATAAGATTGAATGGTAATAGGTATATAGTCTTGACATCCCGAGAATACGAGGCTTTAGCTAGCCCCAAGGAGGTCATTTGATTACCTCCCTTCCCTGGTTTAACAACGACATGTACCCATTTTATTTCACTCTTATGTGTTTCAACTTCAAAATTTGGATAGAGCTTTCTTTGCATGGTTTTTTTTTCTTTCATTTATGTATACATTCATGTGTATTTAAGAATATCAAGTATATACCGGACATCTGGAATATGAGGCTTTAACTAGCCCCAAGGAGGTCATTTGATTAACTCATTTCCCTGGTTTAACAATGGCATATACTTGTTTATGCCTTTGTACATATGTATGTATATGTGATTAATGAATGGAAATCTGGCTTTTATATTAAAATTGCATGCATTCATAATTGACTAAGTGACTGAATTAATTAGTCATATGATTTGGAGTTTACTTCTTATGTTTATGTATATGACTTTACATATGTTTAAATGCAAATGAGTATATAGTCTACACATCCGGAATACGAGGCTTTAGGTAGCTCTAAAGAGGTCATTTGATTACCTCACACTTCCATTTAACAACATGTATTTAATTTCATTCTTATGTCTTTTGTATAAGAATTTGGATAATGCTTTAAATTAATATGTTTAAATAATTCAATCAAATAAAAATATAAATTCTAAACATACACATACCTTCATCATTTAAGTGTGTTGAAATATATTGCATGTATAAATACACTTAGATTAAATCACATGCATGTTACATGTGATGGAAGGGAATGGTTTGATATATGTCATGTGGTAGTAATTCAATTAGATTAATCTTAAGATGCATTCCATATTGAATAGAGTTATTTAAAGTGAACCTAAACTTAAGATTAATTAAAATGTGTAATAAGACATTCATTAAAGAGAACTAAATTAAATTAATATGCTTCAAAAAGTGGCTTAAGGTAGGGATGAAAGAGGGTAATCCTCTTTCTTCTCTTTATAACACTTAGATGTTAAGTGTAAATCATGTGAAAAAAATACAAATTAAAATTCTCAAATCAATTAAATAACTTAAAGTGAAACCAACCCTTTATGTTAAATTATATCCTTCCAAACTTAGAAAATCATAACTCTAATGCTTAGTAAGACATACCATAAAAGCCTTAATACACACATTAGAACTAAGTCACCACTTTCTAAGTTAGACAAAGGTATGTATGGTGTATATTTTATTTTGTGATGTATTATTTTGGTCGGATGTTGGTATGTTTCATGACTAAATGATAGGCCGATATTAGCCTAATTATGTCTCTGCAAGTGATTGTGCTTATGGAGATACTTAAAATAAATATAAATGCTCTCTTTGCATGTTTCTTAAACTCCTAAGCATAATCCAAGTTAGGATAGGTGGGCTTGGTTGCCCATGTGCAGGGTGCTTAGTCCAAATCATACATATAACTACTTGGGATTGTATGTGTGTTTATAACACTTATTTTACAGGTATAGTTAGATTTACTTTTCCCCACTTTAATATAATCTTGTAATAGGAATTAATTATGGGATTAAGATGAGCAAATGGTCAAAAGGCTTTGTCTTGGGTGCCCAAGGATGCCTTTGAAGCAAGCATATCCAAATCAAAGGGGGAAAAATGAAGAAAAAATTTGGAAGAGTGAAGAATGAAGACCCCATAACATATATTCTTTTGTAATCTTGGTTGTATAAGGGTAGAGCTCTACTCATCCTTTCTTTTGAGTTATACCCAACCACACCTACCATTATTTTTTTTGCACTAGTTTTATAAAAAATTGTTTGATATTATGTTTAAATTATGCATTAGAAATGGCATGAATTTTCATAGTTTCTTTAATGATTGATGCTTTAATGTGGCTGAATGCTAGGCTCTTAGGATAAAATAAATTTTCTCTCAACAACACTCATAATAACCTCACCATAAAGCTTAGGTCTTAAGATAATTAAAAGATTTAGTAACCCTTAGTAATATGTATGTTATCATGCTTGCATATTATTTGCAAAATAGGGGATTTCCATCCTTCCACGATAGAATGCTCGAGGGCATCCCTTGTGTTGGAAAACACCCCTTTCTCTGGAACTAGCCAACAATTTTATTTCATCATACATGTAAGCATCAAAATCCTAAAGTTATCACCCAAATGAAGTGTTAAAATTAAATAAAATTTGAAAGATTTTTCATTAGATTAAATCATTACTCATACCACAATCTAAGTGAAAATGGTCATAAGGTTTATCTCAAGCGAGAATAAATCATTCAACTGGACTTATAAGCCTAGAGTGGCACTAACTCCTCCTATGATTTTAAAACCATGTCCGTCATTTAAAATTGTAAGATAGTTAAGTTTATTTATTTAGTAGACTAAACCCACTCCCTAAGCGACTATGACATGAGTGATATGAGTAATGACTTAATATAATGCAAAATCTTTTCAAATTTTATTTAGTTTTTTGACACTTTATTTGGACAACAACTTTAAGATTTAGATTCCTACATGCATGATGAAATAAATTTGTTGGCTAAATCAACGAGAAATGGGTGTTTTCCAACACAAGGGATGCCCTCACAACATTCCTCTATCATGCAAGGATATAAATCCCCTATTTTCAAGAGTGAAATAATATGCATGCATCATGTGAGACATTCAACCATTCAAGGGGTTTCTAAATATTTTAATTATCTTATTTAAGACCTAGGCTTTATGGTGATGTTATGAGTTGCAAAAATTTTTAGCTATGACTGATTAGTTGGGAAGAAAAATTAATTTTTTCCTAAGAGCCTAATGGCATCCAAACATTAAAGTATTAATCATAAGAAATTATGAAAAGCATTTCATTTCTAATACACAATTTAAACATAACATCAATCAATTTTATAACTAGCATAAAAGAATAAGATGTGATCTATCGCCATATACCATCTCTTTCTTCATTTAGTCTCTATATCTTCATTTCATTTGAATTTGCTCCACTTCTTCAGTGCTTGTTTCAAAGGCATCAGGGCCTCCAGATGAAGCATTCTAGCACCGCCATCTAAATCTCCCATAGCATTTATCCTAATTCAACACAAAAAATATATCTATAAGAAAAGAAAATGTAAATAGGCTTAGAGGTTAGCAAACATACAATCCTAAGTAGTTATATGATTTGAACTTAGACCACATAGGGTAACCAAGCCCACTCTAACTTGGATTATGCTTAGGTGTTTAAGCAAGCTATAAAGAGAGCATTATATTTAATATTAAGCACCCCATAAGCAAAAAAAAGCCCATACAAAAATATGATTATTATAAACTAAATAACTAATGTAATATAACATTATCAAAAAAAATAATCATCACAAAATAAAATTTAATAAAAAAAGATAAAAATAAAGGAGTTTAGTACAAGGCCCACCAAGACAAACCTAAAATAAAGTATCAGAATATAATGATCTCCCATTTATTACAACTAATCAAATAAATAAGAATTATTATAAGGGGTCTTCAAGATTATATCTTTTCTTCTCTCTCTCTTTTCTTTTAATCATTCTTTTGGCCAAAGACATTCGTGCTAAATTCATAAATATCAACATAACAAACAAAGCAAAAATCAGGCACCAAAAATAAAACAAAAATAATCAACCAAATTATAAAATTAATAAAAAAGAAAAATAATCTAAAAACTCAATAAATTTCAATTTAAGTCTTGTCATTCTACACTCCACAAAGGAAGATGCATTTCAATTTATGTTATAAAGAAATGCTCATCCAAAGTTACTAATTTTTTATCTTGATTTTAAACTTAAGCTTTAGATGAGGTTATGAGTTGTTTAATTTTTATTTGAGTTGTTAAGTTTGGTAAAAGATTTATTTTTTCCTAAAGAGTCTAATCCACATCTAGGCCATAAAGCAAGGAAGAAAATAGGAAAAGCATGTCACTTAATGCAAAAGCTAAATAAATCATCAAATAATTTATAAAGCTAATCGCAAAAAGAATAAATGATTGTTGTGGTCGCACCATCGCAAAACTCAAAATATCAAATATGGGTAGCCGAGCTCTACCCTTATACAACCTGGATTACAAATGAATTAAATTACAATTTAAGCAAAGGAATTTATTGTTATGGGGGTCTTCAATCTTTATTCTTTTTTCTTCTTTCTTCTTTCTTTCTTTTCTTTTATTCTTTTCTTCTTTGGTTCTTCCTTTGGAAGGTTGGAAGGTGGATGCTCCAAGGCTTCACATGGTGCATAAGATAGGATCTTATAACCAATGCTCATCCTAATCCCCATAACAAATCATTCCAAAATCCTAAATATACAAATTTTACATTAAAAGAAAATGTAAAAAATAACTAACACCTACAAAACAAAGGTTAGTTAAATCACACCACAAATCCCAAGCATGTATATTAGACTTTCACCCCACACATGGGTGACTAAGTCCACAGCCTATGGATTATGCAAAGAGGTATAAGCACTTGCAAGCAAGAAGCATTTATATTTTTATTTATTCTTTCCTAACATATATAACATGCATATGGATGGACCCTAAGCATATTTATACATGCAAATGAGAGTAGTTAACACACTTTATGATGCATGCTAAGTAATCTATTTAAGAAAATTTAGAAGTTGAATATGCGTGATTTTTCTTAAGTATAAAAAGTTTTCCTTATCCAAAATTTCACATATATACATGAGAGTAAGAAAGGCATAAGTGAGTACAGTGCCATTATTAACCAGAGGTGTAAGGCACAAGACCTACTTAAAGCTACTTAAAGCCTCGCAACCATGGGGTTGTCCAGACTAATATACCACTTTCCTTAAGTACAAGCATGTACGTAAAAGAAATGAAATGAAAAAAAGAAGATGCAAAAGTTGTTTAATAGTTTCATTTTTGTTTATGCAATTTATGCATGCAAATATAGACAAACTTTCTTAAGTGAGAGCATAGGGATGAATAGGATTTGAAATTAAGTAAGTGTCAGGTTCTTTTCAAAAGAACCCTACATCTTACTAACTCCTATTCAAAACTATGCTAACATGAGGAAGAAAGAGAGCCTATGCTAAACATGCTTTTATAATCCATCACATGCAAGCTTATAATTAAGATATTAATAGCACACTTTCAGATTTGATATTTGATTTATGTATTTTGAAAATATTTTGGATTTAGTAGTGATAATAGCCACTCATATTTTACTTTAGCCAACACATGCACATTTGACATAAAGTAAACAATTTTCATTTTTAAATTTGAAACATGAAATTATGAATGCATGAATCACATGACATACAACTTAACATGTTGGGAAAGATCTAAAGCAATGCAATCATGTAAAAAAACTCACTTTACTTAAATCCTAAAGACCTTAAGGAATAAGAAAATTTAGACTAAATCAAAGTGAATTTTAAAATGAGTTTTGTTTAATTTAGAGTTTGATTTAATTTTAAAAGGTGAGATGAGTTTGCTGTTCCTAACTCATTCCCACATGTGTTTTGTATTTTTGTTTAATTTTCAGATAATTAAATCCATTTTTAAGCATTGATTAAGTTAGAGTATGAATTAAGTGGTTTAATTAACCCTTACCTACACCATATTAGAAAAATTAACTAAGTAATTATGAGCCAATGAGATGACATAAAACCCACAAGGTATTTAAATTTGCAATGCACCTAATAATGAAAAGGCCTAATGTAATTTGGCTCATAATTAAAAGTTAATTAAGCTAAGGGTTTAAGTACTTTTAAAACACCCTTTCATACTTTGAAATGGGTTTTAATTTCCTTAATTAGACTTAGGCTATTAAACACTAAGCATCTACCCAAGGTAGATTAATTAAGTTATGGAACTTTTAGAATTTTGGAAAATTGTTTAAAGGGGTGATTAATGAGTTAACCTTTAATTAGAAGGGATTAAGGAGAGAAAAGGGGTTTAGGGAATAGCTAAGGAAATGCCCCAAAATTATTCCATAAAATCTCACCGATCTGACCTTAATCAAACTCAATCATAGGGTAAATCCACTAATCACACCTTAATTACCCTTAATTACATGAAAGGGGTTATTAGAGAATGAATAGCAATTTTCCCAATTAAGGCCTCAAATCTCAAGAAAATTAGTAGAGGTCATCTCCTAAAATGAACCCTAGAAATTTAAATTAATTGATGACCTAATTAGAGGATAATTAGCTAATTAAGATTCCCAAAGAAACCCAAATTGAGAAAAGGGTAATTCAAAATACTTTGAAATCATTTTTAAAATATTCTAGATGAAATTATCTTTCTATATCAATTTTTCCTATATTTTTTGAATTTTATTGAAGGAGTTATGAATTTTGAAGTTCTAAGTGAACTAGGAATTAATTAAGCATTTTATTAATCCTCAACAAATGCGCTCACGCGGATGCATCATGGCCAACGTGCTTTACACGCAGCGTGAACCCTTTACTTAAGTTGTCATGTCAGATACATGCTTATATTCTCTACCAGGAATTCAGTTTATAAAATGGATAAAGGATTTATAAACATGGCCTTCCATCCAAACCATGGATGGACCGAGATTCATCCTACCAAACAAGAAGAATGAGGTCTTCCACCTTCGGCTTTGAGCTTGATTGAACCAAATTAAGCTAGATTATAGCCCACAATCATCATGTACAATACATCCAATGGCTAAGATCCATGAAACTAGAATTCTCACAAAGGACCATGAGAATTAAGTTAGAAAATCACTAACCTCATGACGTGATCACCGACTCAATTCCCTTGGAGGAGCTTTTCTTGGTGAGATGAAGCTTTGTTGAAGTTTTGAGCACTTGAGGTTGAGTGTAAAGCTCTATGGACCAACCTCCTCAATCCCTTGCGCTTTGATCAAGTTAGGTCTCCCTTGCCTTTAGAACTTTAGAGAAAGCTAGACAAACTTGACTTGACCCCAATGGAGTGTGCAAAAGAAATTGGATTAATTTGGAGTGGGGAAATTTGCTCTTCAATGGACCTCTCCTATTTTCAAGTGGAGAAAATTGAGAAGATCAAATCCCCTCTAAGCTTAGGATCACTTCAAAATGGCTCCTTGACTCCTACTCAATCGAGTGTGAGTGTATGAAAATAGAAGTGAATTAGGGGAGTATATCTCCCCTTGAAGGATGACTAATCCAATGTCCATATCATTTTGATCCAATCATATGGAGTGAGATGTTTTGGTTGTTTGAGTGTGCACATGGTTGGTTTGGCGAGGAGTGGAATGCCAACTTTCCATATGCTTGAATTGAGCTTAGAATTTGAAATTTCAATTTTGCTCTAAGTGGTCGTTTGGTCCATGGGTCAAATGGACTGACCCAAACCCATTGGGTGCATCACTCATCAATAAGTCCCCTTGAGCTTTTAGAAAGCCTCAAGTGATTGTGATGAGGGTATGACCAAAATACCATGGGCTAGCCAAAATTTGTTCTATGTCCTGGGGTAAAATGGTCATTTTATTAATTTTCACTTTGGGTATGTTTGGTATGTTGAGAAAATAGGTTTGGCTAAGTTTCATTGGATTTGGAATCCATTTGATAAGGGTTGGCTCATGTTGACCCATTTAGGTCAAAATGGGTCAACTTGGGTCAAGTTGACCAATATGTCAAATTAGGTCAAACCAATGGTTGGGTCAAGTTCATATAACTATTTGAAATGTTTAGTTGCCTTTGGTTTGGTTCAATTTGGTATAGATTTGGTTTTGGCTCATATGACTTCATTTAGATCAAATGGGTCAAGTTGACCCATTTGACCCATTTGACCTATTTGGGGTAGGTCGAGGGTAGGTTTAGGTTAGTTTAGTCATATAGAGTGGATTGATATCTTTATTTTCAATTAGTTTTGGTTAGGTTCAATTTTGGCTCAACATGACCCCTTTAAGTCATGTTGGGTCTAAGGTCAATTGGGCTAGGTTGGGTCTAGTTGGCCAATTGAGGCTTTGGTCAAGTTCCACAAGTGATTTGGAATGGACTTGACCCATTGGTTTTATTCAACTTGGCTTAGATCAAGTTTTGACACATTTTGGCCCTTTAGGTCAAAATGGGTAATGGGTCAACTTGGGTCAAGTGGGCCAATTGGGCTAGGTTAGGCTCAAATGTTGGCTTGGTCAAGTTCAAACATAGGTAATGAGTGAACTTAGATCAAAGGTTTCAATCAATTTGGCCTATGGTGGATTTTGGCTATGTAAATTTTTATTTTAGGTTAAGTGTTGACTTGGTCAACCCTTAGGTTTGACTTGGTTTGACCCAATTTGATTGATTGATCATCTCATGATGAGAGGGGTATATGAGTTTGGTTCAATTTAATTTGGTTAGGATCAAAAGTTGGCTCATAAGGGTACTTTAGGTCACTTTGGGTCAAGTGAGCCTGGGGTCAAATGGCTTGGTCAAAGCTTGATTTGAAGTTGATTGATCTTGTATATGGACTATTGATTGAAATATAAATCCATTTATAAGTGGTTTGAAGTCAAATATATTTTGAACCATTTGAAAATTTCATATTCAAAGGAAGGAAGGGGTTTTGTTTTGATATAGGTTTTGCTTGTTTGATTGAGGTTTGGATTTATATATGAGCTCATGATTGTAGGATTGATTGTGAGAGAAAATCAAGAGTTTGGCTTGATTTGAATTGATTTGGCTAAGTTCAAGATTTTGACTTGAAAGTCTTAGATTTGATTTTGAGTGGATTTGAGTTTGATATTTGGAGTTGGTTTTGATTATTTGAATTTATATTTCATTTATATATGTGAATACATATGAGAATATAAATTGATCATTAGAAAATTTCAAGGATTTGAAGTGGTTTAATCATGATTTAGGTTAAAATCCATTAAAGGGAATTTAAAGGATTTAAGAGAATTTTTAATTTGAAATTTAATTTTTGAGTTGGATTTGATTGATTTATATTTATATTTCATTTATATATGAGAATATAAATGAGAATGCAAATAAGTTTTGAGAAAATCCCATGAGTTTGAAATGGTTTGATCAAGGTTTAAAGTTAAATCCATTAATGGAAAATTAAGGATTTAAGAATTTCAAGGATTTTAAATTTGGAATTTAATTTTAGATTGGATTTGATTGATTTATATTTATATTTCATATGGGAATATAAATGAGAATATAAATAAGTTCTAAGAAATCCCATGGATTTGAATTAATTTGATCAAGGTTTAGAGTTGATTTTGGCTAAGTCCTTTAATGAAAATTAAAGGGACTTAAGAAAATTTTTATGAATTGATTTTGAATTTTGAGTTTAATTTGATTGGTTGGAATTTATATTTTATTTATATATGGGAATATAAATGAGAATATAAATGGATCATGAGAAAATCTCAAAGATTTGAATATGTTTGAATCATGATTTTGGCTAAGTCTTAAGAAAGGGTTAAGGACTTAGGAAATTTAAACTTAGGAATTTTTTATAAATTTTGATCATGGCTTTCAGTCATGGGTTTCAATTATGGAATTGAATCATGGAATTGATTTGAATTTGAGAAAATAAAATAGAATTGATTTGGAGTTTGACTTGAAAGAAGAAAAGTTAGGAATGGCTTAAGCTAAGGGTCAAAATTGTCTTAACACCTCTAAGGCATGACCTATTCCTATAGCTAATCCTTCTAAGTCTTCTAGAGATAGGTGAGAGTGTCCACCTAATCACTAGATGTTTCTTAAGACTAAAGAACTCTTAAAGTCTAAGAGAAGTCCTATGTCTAAGATGGAGGTGTTGAGAGCTCATCCTAAAAATGTGGTCAACAAGGCTTTGGTTGAGTTTAATTTGAATTTGATTGGGTTTAGATTTGTTTTACCATTTAGGTCAAGTTGGATTCAATAGGTTATTTGGGTCTAGTGGGTCAATTGGGCTCAATTAAGATTTTAGTCAAGTTCAATAGTCAATTTAGAATGAACTTGAGCCATTAGTTGCAATCAATTTGATTTATATTTTGATTTGACCCAATTTGATCTTTAGGTCAATTTGGGTCACAACTTGGGTTTGGCTCAAATTGAAGGTCAAGTCATTCAAGATTTTGAGTCAATATGAATCATTGGTTTCAAGGGATTTGGCTTAGGTAATTTGGCTAGTTTGGGTTCATATGGGTTAAGTTGACTTGGTCAAAGGATCAAGTTGACTTGGATTGACCCAATTTATGATAATTAATCAACCTAGGGTGATCAACAATCATGATGGGAGATTTTGATGGGCTTCATTCAATCAAATTTGGGTAGGATTGGAACTTGGCTCAAATAGGTTAAATTGGCCACTTTAGGTCAAGGGGACCAATTGGATTTAATTGGCTTGATTTTGGGTTGAGTTTGACTTAGTTGAGTTTATATATGGATTTGGAATTGATATATAAGTTCAACTACAATCAGTTTGGTTCAAATGAGTTTTGGTTCACTTGAAAATTTTAAGTCAAAAGGGCTAGTTGGGTTTGACTTGATTTTTTGATTTGGCTTGATGATTATAGATTTCATTTATATTTTGGATGATAATTGAATAATTGATTTAAAAGAAAATTAATTGATTTTGGGTTTTGGAATTAAGAAATTTGGCTAAGTTTATGAAAGTAATTCAAAGAACTTAGGTAAGATTTGGTATGATGCATTTTGGCAAATTGGATTTGGGATTGAGTTTTATTATAAATTTGATAGATTGATTGAATGGTTGAATTGATATGTGAGAAAATCACTTTGAGTTTGGATTGATTTGAATTTGGCTAAGGTTAAGTCCATAAGATAAAATCATAGGAAGGTTGATTTTGAATTTGGATTTGATCATGACTTTAATCATTTGGTTGTAATTTGGATTTAGATTTGGTATTTGAATGTTTGAATTGAACTTGAGGTTTGGTTTGAGAAGGTGAACATGGATTTGATTTAGGTTATAGGGTGTGGATCTCCTAAATCATAACCTAATCTATGGTTAACCCTTCTAAGTCTCTAGGCTTAGGTTAAATGTTCACCTAAGTGCTAGAAGTGTCTTATGACTAAGGAAGTTTTAGTTTCTAGAAGACTCCTAAGTTTAAGATGAGAAGATTGAGAACTCTCTCCAAAAGTGAGGTCAACAAAGGACTGTGGTGTAACTGACAAGGCACACCGCATGTATTGGCATTGACTGAGAATATCAACAACGTCCAAAGGACTGCAATGGCTAATGGAAATGATCTATACCTAAACCCAAAAGGTAGATAAAATCAGACCTTAGCGATGCAAACTCAACTTATGCCAAGGGCATAAGAAAGCCAAAATGGTTTGGTTGGAATTCCATGTCAAGGACATAAAGGAAGATCCGCTAGGGAATCATGAATGCATTGGACATGACATATGGGAGATTTATGCCCAGGGCATAAGAGGAGGAATCCGCTGAGGATTGGGTATATGAACCTTCCACTAGAGAAGCAATTTCGAGCTATCCTCTAGGCATAAGAGTTTGAGTTTGATTTTGAATATGATTTGTGGGAAGAAGATCCGCTGGGGGTAAGTGAATCTATAATTCATCGAGGATTAAGATCAAATTAATTTTAATTTGTTTTGTTTTAATTGATGTGGAGGCATATCAACTAGGGATATGGGCTCAAACATGCTAAGGATTGAAAATACAAAACTTCCACTAGGGAAGCAGGTTTGGGCTATATGTTGGGCATAAGAGTTTAATTTCATAGATTCATTTGGGGATGTACCGGGGATAAAAGTTTGGTTGGATTTCTTTGATTTGTTTGATTAGCTTTATTAGGGAGAGATGGGTTTGGATAATGGGCATATCCACTGGGGATGTGAACTCGCTTAAATTTGATAGATTTAATTCATAGACCTTGTGCATGGATGCATGAGAAGGCCATGTTGGCCTTGACCTATCTGGTTTACAAATCCAAAGGGGTAGTCTACCACATGGTAGGATTATCCAACTTAAGGGTTTTTCATGTACAATGGTTGTGCTAAGGAGAAAGCGTATGACACTTACATCTTCCAAAGTAGGGAACAACCATTGGGGTAATCTGTTGGATGTGCAACAAATCAAACCTGACCTAGGGCGACTACTAAGAGAGTGCCGCTAGGGATCTTACCTCAACTCAAGAGTAGTCAAGATTAATTCCATTTGATTTATTTTAATTTGATTTGGTTCATTTTCATATATTTTAATTTCATTTGATGGATCCTGTCGGTGTGCGATGGATCGCACTAAGAATGGGCAATGTTGGCTTAGGCCTATCTTAGATTTACTGATTCAAAGGAGTAGTCTACTGATCGAAGGGTAGGACTATATGACCTAAGACGTGTCTTTTGGTGTGCAACAATTGAACTAGGAAGAAAGTGCATTTTACATCTTCCAAAGCAAGGAATAGCCATTGGGGTGACCTGTTGGTAGCACAATAAATCAAACTCAACTTATCTCAATTCAAGAGTGGTCAGGCGATTCCTATAGGGAGTTTTGCTAACACTACCCTAAAGATAGGATGCCTTTGGGAAAGGTGCCACTGGGGGCATTCTCCTAATCTACAAGCAAATATGTATTTTATTTGTTTATTATTATGGACCCTATTTGTGTGCAATGGACCACACTGAGAAGGGGCTATGTCAGCCTTGACATATCTCATTTACTAGACCAAGGGAAAATTTGCACATCTGGAATAGAATCACCAACCAAGGGGTGGTTGCTAGGAAAGGGGATATAATCTAGTAACCCGGGTAGTGTCTAGATGGGGTTACAAAGGATGTGATCCAAGTAGAGTGCCTGAGGTGCTATTAGGGGCATTATCACGATCCCCAAAGAAAATAATGCATGTAGGTATCTGGTCAACTCAAGGAGAAAGTGTATATTTACATCTACCATGAGTGGTGTATCCATCGGTGGGCCACTATCGAGCTAACACCAACCAACCGAAGGTGCCCATCGATGCAACAATCGAGAAGAATGTAGACTTATATCTCCCTAAAGTAGAACCGATCACCGAGTCTATAGTTGGCTCAACAAGTCCTATCCTACCTAGGTTGCCCGTCAATGTGCAACAATTACAATGCGCGTAGACTTACATCTTCTAAAGTAGGAATAGTCGGGTGACCCATTGGTGCACAACAAATCAAACCCGACCTAAAGGCGACTACCAAGTTGGGAGTAATAAAGAAGGACTGGACTCAGAATTGAATTAGTCAAGAGGAAAGGAGCCCGGGGACTAAGCCTCAAATATACTCACCTAGTGATACACAATGGCTAGTTCAAGAAAAAAAGTATAGTAGACTTACATCCTCTTAAATGAAGTCATCATGAGGTAGCCATGCAATTAGGCCTACCAAAGTAACAGGGCACTCATCAGTGTGTACTGGTCAAGGAAGGAAAGCGTAGTAGACTTACATCTTCTAAAACAAGAAGACCACTAGGGTGACACTAGCGGTCATTGACCTAGAGTAGCCGAGTGAGTTATTGGGGTATTATCCCAACTCGAAGTAGCCCAAGATGAAAGATATGTGTTTGTTTTATATTTGTTTGTGTTGTGTTAAAGGAAATAGGATGCCGCTTGGGTTCTCTTACACCTATTTTAAACACATCGTGGCGGATTCACAAATAAAGAATGCTTTCGACATGGAAGGGATTGAATTTGAAATAGAATTTTCATTGATGATTATTTTCAAACATGATTTATAGATAATATTTCTTTAGGTAAAGCTCATTGATCTGAAGCATCAGCTTCTTTTATGGTTAATAAGTTGATAAGATCCTCCTTGGTAGGCTTCTCTATGGCAAAAGGGCCTTCCTAAGTGGGTTCAAACTTACCTCCCATCTTGCGACAGGCAACAATTGGTCTCCTTAGAACTAAAATAAGCTCCCCTACTTAAAAAGGCTATAGGACGGACCAACTTGTTGTGAGCTTGAATCATTCTAGCTTTGTAACTCGAGATTTTGGCATGCCCTGGCATCTCTCCTCCAAAACTTCTAGCTCTTCTAATCATAACTTAGCATTCTCCACATTGTGATCTTGCTACCCATAGTTATCCTTAGTGATGTGAGTTGGACTTCTAAAGGTAGAATGACTTGACCCATACACTAAGGAGAAAGGAGTAGACGAGTTAGAGTTATGTGTGGTGTGTGGTACCCACAAATCTTCAACTAACTACTCATGCCACTATCATTTGTTATCACCGAGTGTCTTCTTTAATATTTGGATGAGTGTTTTGTTGAAGGCTTCTGCCAAATGATTTGCCCTTGGGTAGTAGATGGTAGAATATCTCCAAATCTATGCCCCTCTAGGCAAAGCTATTGATCTTGGTGCTCTTAAATGATCAATATCCCATATAATTCATCAAGGCACCCCAAACCTATATATATGATTCTTAAAAACTAAACATCAGCTATGACCTCTTTGAGGATCATCTCCACTTAGTGAGGTAGCTAGAATGAACCGATGACCTTTGGAAGAAGGAGGGTCAATCGACCACTATGTCCACCCAACACGCTATGAGGCCAATGTAGGATGTGGAATGTTGGGTGGTGTAGGACCACACCATGTACCTAACACTGGTGGCATCACCTAGCTACACACACTGTGATCATCGACTACTAGTAGTATACTAGTCTCTTGATCCGGCCTTCATCTTTGACCGGATTGAGCTCCACATAATGAGTGTACATCACAATCTTACGGGCTTCATGTTTGTCCAAATAGTGTAACCACATATGATCAAAGGACTACGGGTACAAGATGTCATCTACGAGAGCGTAGGAAAGTGTTATCTGCTTCACTTGATGAGCTTGGGACTTCTCTTAAGAAAGTTTGCCTTTATTTAGGTAATCCATGAATTATTTCCTCCAATCCAACTCATTGTCCTTTTTGGCAACGATAACCTCCCCTTCAAGAGAGTATTTTTCGATAAGTTCAGTATCAATAAGGGATAAGACTTGTCTATTTTGGACCCTTATTGATATAGAATCATCTTCGAACATGGCTTCCTTGGCAAGCTTGGCTAAAGCATCTTTATGGCATTTTCTCCTCAAGGAATCTTGTAAATGGTAACATCTAGGATTTGGGCCAACAACTCCATAATATACTTATGGTAATGTTGGAGGGCTTTAGAACCTTATAGGACCCAACGATTTGATTGATGACTAAGAATTCTCAAGAAGTTGATATTCTATATGCTTAGAGTAATGACTAACTCAAGAATCAAAGCCTCATATTTCACTTCATTGTTGTGCAATGATTGGACAAATGATATGAGAATCTCATCATATCACCTGGAGTTAAGAGAACTATTCCTACCCATGCCTTCCCCAGAAGAGTAGATTGTGGTTCTTCTCCTCTTTGAAAGGAAGTCGCACCATCAAAGTACATCTCCCAGCAATAAATACTATTGTCCCGTAAGTTCATGATTTGTTCATTGAGGAGGTCATCACTAAGCGGAGTCGAGGAGTTATTGCTAAGAAATCCACAGTGTCCTTTCACCGCACGAAATGAGTATGAAAGTAATGTCAAGCGTGACAAAATCATGGACCAACGTGCCAACCGTCTAGATATTGTCAGCCGTGTCATGAGATATTATAGTGGATTGATTCTGGATATCAAGTTCACTTTATGACAATGCATGTAGTGTGGTAGATTTTGGGATGCAAAGATTAAAATACTTCAATAGGTGGATTTGCGCCAGGGATTTGAGGCGAGGTTGCATAGCACATTTTCATTTTCTTTATTGTTGGTTTGAGCCAACAAAGTGCTAAGAGAGTCATCTAATGCAGTAGTGTATAATATCAAAGGCTTGCCCAGGATAGGGGCTGCTAGAACTGATGGCGTCATCAGGTAGTGCATAATGTCTTCATAGGCATGTTGACACTTGTCATACACTTGGCATCTTTTTGACAAGTGTTGAGAATGGCTAGCATCTTACTGATATGTTGGATATAAAGCATCTTAGATATGCCAATTCCCTTGGAATGATCCGAGTTGAGTTAAAATTTTAGAGGTGGAATTTCTAATATCTTTGATCTTCTCTGGATCGATTTTGATTCCCCGATGTCGGACAACAAACCCAAGGAATTTCTCTGAAGCTATTTCGAATGCACACTTTATGGGGTTCATTTTGAGGTTAAATTATCTTAATCATTTGAAAACTACTCTCAAGTCAAAGAGGTGGTCTTCCTTTCTTACTTTTGACCACGAGGTCATTGACATAGCACTCAACTTGATGATGATGAATGAGTTCATCAAGATTCAAGTCATCACTAGTATGGCACCTGAAAGGCAAAGGCAAGACCTTATAGCAATAGATTCTCGACGAGGTTTATTGACCTCATTTTAGAATGAGCTCTCAACCTCTCCATCTTAGACATAGAATTTTCTTAGACACTAAGATTTCCTTAGTCTTAAGACATTTCTAGTGATTTGGTGAACACTTAACCTAACCCTAGAGAAGAGTTAGACATAGGAATAGGTTATGCTTTAGGGGTGTTAGGTTTGCCTACCCTATAGCTTAAATCCAATCCTTCTTTCAAGTCCAACTTCAAATTCAAATCAACTTTAAACTCAAGTCAACCTCAAATTCAAATCAACCTCAAATTTAAATCAACTTTAAATTCAAATCACTTCAAACTCAAGAGATTTTCATAACTTTATTTATTTTCATTTATATTCACAAATATAAATGAAATATAAATTCAAATAATCAAACTAAATTCAAAACTCAAACCCAAATCTAACCTAAAATCAACCCATACCCTTTCAAGTCAAATTCTTGAACTTAGCCAAATCAAACCCAAAAATCAATCCAAACCCTTGATTTTCTTCATGATTCAATCAATCCTTCAATCATGAATCCAAATATAAACATAAATTTCAATCATCAAACCAAAACTAAACTCAAACCCAAATCAAACCCATGTTCATTCTTTGAACTTGAAATTGTCAAATGAATTAAAACCCATTCGACTCCAAATAACTTGCAAATGAATTTATATTTCAATCATAAGTCCATATGTGAGTTCAACTTGAATCAAACTTGATCAAGTCAATTGACCCACTTAGGCTCACTTGACCCAAAGTTCTTTTTGAGCCAAATTCTAATCCTACCCAAATTGGATTGAACTAAGCCCATCTAAGCCTCACATTGTGAGCAACAATCATCACAAGATGATCAATCACTCAAATTGGGACAAACCAAGTCAAACTTTTTTTGACCAAGTCAATACCTAACCCAATGAGACCCAAACTAGCCAAAATCCATCATAGGCCAAATTGATTGAAACCATTGATCAAAATCAATTCATGATCAATTGGACTTGAACAAGTCATCATTTAAGCCAAACCTAGCCTAATTACTTGACCCAAGTTGACTTAAAAAAGTCAAAATATGTCAAATCTTGATCTAAGCCAAATTGATTGCAACCAATGGGTCAAATTCATTCTAAATCACTTGTTGAACTTGACTAATGCTCCACTCAATAACTAGACCCAACCTACAACATGAACCCAACTTGTCCTAAAAGGTCAAATCAAGCCAAAATCAAACCAAAACAAAATTGATTAAAACCAAAGCTTGTAAAATATTTCAAATGACCAATCAAACCTAAACCAACCCATGACCTAACCCAATTGTCAAATGAGTCAAATTGGTCAACTTGACCCATTTGACCTAATTGAACTCAAATGAATGAAAACCAAATATAAATCAAATTGAACCAAACCAATGATACCAACCCACTCAAATGATCATATGTACTTTACCCAACCCTTGGTTTGACCCA
Source organism: Cymbidium sinense (assembly GCA_021442155.1). NCBI lineage: Eukaryota > Viridiplantae > Streptophyta > Magnoliopsida > Asparagales > Orchidaceae > Cymbidium > Cymbidium sinense. The sequence goes on along the minus strand of CM038226.1, from coordinate 24,546,001 downwards.
ATTTGATAAATTGGTCAACTTGATCCAAGTTGACCCATTTTGACCTAAATGAGTCAACATGACACATGATATCAAATCAGCACAAATTCATTGAAAATTAGCACAACCCATTTTTCAATTATTCTAAATCTGCCCAAATTGAAATCAAAGCCAAATGACCATTTTACCCTTGGGTCAAAGGGTAACTCTTGGCCAAATTCACTTGGAATTTGGCCAATTCCTTTTCATGGCCACTTGGCACCCTCTTAGTGGACCAAATGGACACTAATGAGGGCGGTGAACATGACCCAATGGGTTTGGGTCAGCCATGACCCAACCCATGGCCAAAAACCCAATGGAAAATGAGCACATGGAATCACCCATACTCATTTAACACATGGGAAACTCCTCCACTAGACTCCCCTGCCAAAATCAAACCATGTGAAGCTCCTAACAACCTAACAAACCCATTCAATGAGATCAATTTGGTCAAAATGGAAAGGAGGCTCATGGCTATCTGATCTAAGTAGGGGGAGATATACTCCCCCTAATTTCATTCTAATTCAAGCAACTTTCACTCGATTGAGCCAGAGAGACCTAAGGCAAGCTCCCAAGCTCTCTCAAGCAATTCCCAAGCTCTTCCCAATTCCTCATTCTCGCTTTTAGAACAAAGGTAGGAGAAATCCAAACTTACTCAATTCTTCATAGAGTCCAAATTCCTCTTGCAAGCACCATCAAGGACCCAATCGATCTCACCCAAATGTAATCCAAATCATCCAAGCCTAAGGAGGAGTTCGATCAAAGCCGTAAGCTATTGAAGCCTTTTGGTTAATAGGAAGATCCACTTCATCTCAAGCCTTCAAACCTTCAATGAGGCTTCGTCTCCACTAGACGAAGCTACCTCAATGTTCTGCCGATAGCCTCTGAGGTATTCTTCAAAACCGAGAGGGAAAATTTCTTTGGTCCTTTATGAAGGGAAATGTCATCCCAATCAATTTTACGTTGGATGTTCTTCCCACACCTCTTGATGGTGTGGGTTGAATCCCAATCCAAGCTCAAGTGAGCTGATCAAGCCATGGAGGATGGATGGCCTCCATCTCCCGCAGGCGAGGGCAGGGATGAATCATGGACCATCCATTCGCATGTTTTGGATGGACGGTCTAAAAAATATGTTAGATCCCATGATTAATCCTTTGAAAAGGTTTAATCTTGACCATCCGATCTTTGATCGATGGTCCAAGAAGAAACGATGCACGGCTGCCGGATGGATGTGATAACTTAAATAACCAATCTCATCACGCCACATGGAAAGCGCGTGCCATGTCAACGGTCCACGTGGCATCGACGGGATTAGTTAATTAATTAGGGTTATTTAATGCTTTAATCACTAAAACTTCAAAATATACAATTAAATGTAGAAAATCCAAAAAATGCAAACTCAACTTCATTTTAAAGATAATTAAAGGGGAATAACATAAAATTAATTGTGATTGATTTTGAATAGTATATTTCACTTAATTTGGGTTTAATTGAAAACTTAATAACTTAATTACCCCCTAATCATTTCATTACTTAATTCTAAACTTCTTAGACATATTTGGGGAATGACTTCCACCTCCCTTAATTTGCTTAGAATTTATTAATGAGTTAATTAGAGAAATCAATTAATGAATCCCTAATCACCCTCTTAATGTAATTAAGGGTAATAAGCTTGAATAGTGATTTAATCACTTAATTAAAATAATTAAATATTATTTAAGTGAAGAGGAGGTTTATGGAATGGGTTTGAGAATTTTCCTAAGTTATTCCCTAAACCTCCTTCCTTCTTAATTAAACCTAATTAAGGATTAATCCACTAATAATCTTCTTAATTAGCTTAATCAAATTTTCAAAATTAATCAACTTAATCAATCCTTTGTTGGGTAGATCCTTAGTGTTCAAGGTAAATTTAAGAAAATCATTTCCAACTCACATGTGTGAGAAGGTTATGAAAGTACTTAATTAAACCCTTTAGTTTAATTAATCATTAATTGTGAGCTAATGATTTAGACCCCTTTCTTTCTTAGGTCCATTGATGATTTAAATTCATGGTTGCATATCATATGTTGGCTCACAATTGTTTGAATAATTATGTTAAGGAGGTAGGTAAGGGTAATTAATGAACTTAATTTACACCTTAACCTAAACAAAACATAAAATCAACTTAATGGTAAAATTAAATTAATTCATACATGAGCAAATGGGTTAGGACCAGAAAACTTTTTCACATTTTCTAAATTAAATCAAACTCAAAACAAAAATAAAAATCTCTTTAAAGAAATTTTGATTCACTTTAAATGATCGTACTTCATAAGATTGTCTTTAGGAATTTATTAGGGTAAATGAAGTTACATGCTTACTTCGCTTTATTTCTTTCCAAGCATGCTAAATGATGTATGTCATATGAAATCATGCATTCACATCTTTTTAAAAAAAATCAAATAAATAAAATATTTCCTTTATGTCAAATTGCATGTTTTGGCTAAAGTAAGAATATGAATGGCTATTATCATTACTAAATCAAATATTACTTTAAAAAACTTATAAATCAAAGACTATAAGTGAATCTATGCTACTTATAAGTATTTATAAACCGGCATGTGAATATAGCTTAAAATGTTTCTTTCTTTTCTTAACATGGTTTGTATAGATTTGCAAAGTGTATAGTTCATTTGAAAAGAACATAACACTTGCTTAAGTTTATTCCTATGCACTCCCATGTCATGAATTAAGAAGGATCTTCATATTGCACATATAAATCAAACAACCAACAAATAAACATAAACCTTTTGCATGATTCTTTTTCCATTCATTTGCTTTTGTACATGCACATGTATTTAAGAAAAGTGGTATATTAGTCTGGACATCTCGGGATTGTGAGGCTTTAAGTAGCCCGAAGTAGGTCTTGTACCTTACACCCCTGGTGTAGAAAATAATGGTCATACTCACTTATGTCTTTCATACATGTAAATGTGCATTTGATTAATAGATAAAAGAATCCCTTTCTTTTCTACTTAACAAAATCATGCATCATGAAACATCCAAATTTTCTTAGGAAACATCTCTTAGCATTCATCATCAAGGTGTGCTAAATATTTACACTTGCATGTATAGATATTCTTAGGATCATTTCATGTGCATGATACACATGTTGGAAAGAAATAAAGAGTTGTGTATTTTGTGATAATAATTCACTTTAATTAATCTTAAAATGCCTCTCTTACTTGAATGAGTTTATTTAGAGAAAATCTAAACTTAGGATTAATTAAATCACATAATAAAACATTCACTAAAGAAAAAATCACTAGTAAATCTACCTTAGAAATTACTTAAGGAGAGAAAGAGAAGTTCTCTCTCTTTCCTTTCTTTACACTTAGTAATTAAGTGTAGGTTCATTCAAACCAAATCAAATCATCAAATAAAATTAACAAATCAACTAAACCACTTAAATGAAATCACCCTCTAAGTTCAACCATTTCACACTTAGAAAATCTTAACCTTAAAGCCTAGTTAAGACATACCACACAAGCCTCAAATGGCACACACATTAGGCTAAGTCACCATTTCTATCTCTATGTTAGGGCGTTGCATGGTTTGATGCTTGATTTTGTTTTGTGATGTAATATTTTAGTCTGGATGTTAGGGTATATATGCATAGACTGGATGATAGGACAATCTTAGTCTAATCATTATCTTCTGCAGGGGAATGTGCTTAAGAGGCGCTGTAATAAAAATATAAATATTTTTGCTGTGCAAGTTTCTTATACCCCAAGCATAATCCAAAATAGGCCAGTGAACTTGGTTACCAATGTGTGGGTAGTAAGTCTAATTTATTCATATACATGGTTGGGATTGTGTAGTTTGATTAGCTAATCTCTGTAGTTTTAATTAGATTTACTTTCCCTTTTCATGTAATTTTGTAATTAAGATTTAATGAATGTTATTGGAGATTAGGATGAACATTGGTTATAAGACTATGTCTTATACACCATGTGAAGCCTTGGAGCAATCATCCCAACCAACCAAAAAGAAGAAAGAATAAAAGAAGAAAAGAAGAAAGAAGAATGAAGACCCCCATAACATGAATTCCTTTTGGTAATTAATTCATTTGTAATCCGGTTGTATAAGGGTGGCTCTACCCATATTTCTTTTCAGTTTGCGGTGGAGCCATCACACAAAGGCCTTTTATTCTTTTGCTCTAACTTTATAAATTATTTAATGTTTGTTTAGCTTGTGCATTAATATGGCATGTTTTTTCCTAGTTTTCTTTGATGAATGGCCGGAGGTGATTAGGCTCTTAGAAAAAAATAAATTTTCTATCCAATTAATCAACTCAAAATTTAAAAAAATTTATTAATTCATAACCTCACCAAAAACCTTGGTTATGAATCAAGATAAAAGATTTAGCAACCCCTTAGTTGGATGTTGTATGTTTTCACATCACGCATAAAAAGCATATTGCTTCACTCTTGTTTATGGTGGGCTTCCACCTTTGCCAGGGAACTTGGCTTGACCTTTGAGAGCCATGGTGGAAACACACCTCCTTCTTGCTAATTTTGGCCCATAACTAATTTCTCATGCATTAGGCATATGAATCCCATAGCCTATGTCAAATAAATTGTCCAAAAATGAAAATAAAATATAACAAAATTTGTATTAGATTTAAGTCATTACTCATGCCCTACATGATCTAGTCTCTTAGGGAGTGTGTTTAAAGACTTAGTCTCTTTCTAAATAAACAATAACCTTGTTATCTTGCTGTTGACCTCATTTTTAGAATGAGCTCTCAACACCTCCATCTTAGGCTTAGGATTCCTCTTAGACTTTAAGAGTTCCTTAGCCTTAAGACACATCTAGTGATTAGGTGGACACTCTACCTAGCCCTAGAAGACTTAGAAGAGTTAGCCATAGGAATATGTCATGCCTTAGGAGTGTTAGGAAAATCCCCTTTATCTTAAACCATTCCTCACTTTCCTTCTTTCAAACTCCAAATCAATTCTATTTGACTTTCTCAAACTCAAATCAATTCCATGATTGAGATCCATGATTGAAAATCCATGATTGAAACCCAAGATCAAAATCCATCAAAAATTCCAAAGTCCTTAACCCTTTCTTTAGGACTTAGCCAAAATTGTGATCTAAACATAGCCAAATCTTTAAGATTATCTCATGATCCATTTATATTCTCATTTATATTCTAATATATAAATGAAATATAAATTCAACCCATTATATCAAATTCAAAATTCCAAATCAATTCATAAAATTTTCCTAAATTCCTTTAATTTTCCATTAAAGGACTTAGCCAAAACCAACTCTAAACCTTGATCAAACCTATGCAAATCCTTGGGATTTTCTGAAAACTTATTTATATTCTCATTTATATTCTCATATATAAATGAAATATAAATATAAATCAATCAATCAAAGACAAAAATTAAATTCCAAATTTAAAATGCATAAAATTTCTCAAATCCTTAAATTTCCTTTAATGGATTTAACCCAAATCATGATTAAAATCTTTCAAATTCTTTAACTTTTCTCATAATCAATTTATATTATCATTTATATTCACATATATAAATGAAATATAAATTCAAACAATCAAAGCCAACTCCAAATATCAAACTCAAATCAAATCAAAATCAAATCTAAGCCTTTCAAGCCAAAATCATGAACTTAGTCAAAATCAATTCAAATCAAGCCAAACCCTTTATTTTCTATCATGGTTCAATCAATCTTACAATCATGATCTCTTATATAATCCAAACTCCAATCCCTCAATCAAAACCGAATCAAAATCAAACCCAAGATCCTTCTTCCTTTCAATATGAAATTTTCAAATGGATCAAAATCCATTCGACTTTAAACCACTTGTAAATGGATTCATATTTCAATCATAAGTCCATATACAAGATCAATCAACTTCAAATCAAGCTTTGACCAAGCCATTTGACCCACTTAAGCTCACTTGACCCAAAGTGATCTAAAGTACCCTTATGAGCCAACTTTTGATCATAACCAAATTGGATTGAACCAAACTCATATATTCCTCATCATGATCAACAATCAATCATCATGGGATGATCAATCAATCAAATTGGATCAAACCAAGTCAAACCTAAGGGTTGACCAAGTCAACACTTAACCTAAAATGAAACCTTACATAGCCAAAATCCACCATAGGCCAAATTGATTGAAACCATTGATCTAAGTTCAGTCATGACCTATGTCCGAACTTGACCAAGACAACATTTGAGCCTAATTTAGCCCACCAACCCAATGACCAAGTTGACCTATTTTGACCTAAAAGACCAAAATGTGTGAACTTGATCTAAGCCAAATTGATTGAATCCAATGGGTCAAGTCCATCCCAAATTACTTGTGGAACTTGACTAAAGCCTCAATTGGCCAACTAGACCCAACCTAGCCAAATTTACCTTAGACCCAACATGACCTAAAGGGGTCATGTTGAGCCAAAATGGAACTTAACCAAAATTGATTGGAAACAAAGATACTAATCCACTCCATATGACAAACCAAACCTAAACCTACCCTACCCAAATAGGTCCAATGGGTCAAATGGGTCAACTTGACCTATTTGACCTCAATTGAGTCATTTGAGCCAAAACCAAATATATACCAAATTGAACCAAACCAAAGGCACCAAAATATTTCAAATGGTCATATGAGCTTGACCTTTTTGGTTTGACCCAATTTGACCATCAACTTGGTCTAAGTTGACCCATTTTGACCTAAATGGGTCAACATGAGCCAAACCCTTTCAAATGGATTCTAAATCGATTAGCCCAACTTATTTCTTTGACATACCAAACATACTGAAATATAAAAATATATAACAAATCATTTGGCTAGACTTTAAAAGGGACCAGTGATTAGTGGTGCACCCAATGGGTTTCAAAAGCATGAAATTTCAAATTTCAAATTTACTGATGGAAAATGGATGCACATGAGATTCCACTCCTCTAGCCAAACCGACCATGTGCATTGATCTAGCCCAAAACCCATCCCATTGGTGTTAATTGATCAAAATGGAAAGCTCATTGCACTGTCCATTGCCATAGATATACCTCTAATCTACTAAAAAAATTTTTCATTCACACTCGATTAGAACCTACGAAGCCTTAGCAACCACCTCAGAGTTCTGTTTTGCACAGTGAAAAATAGGGGAGGTCCATTAAATTCTCAACTTCCTCTACACTCAATCTCTTTTCAATTCCTCTTGCACACTTGATCTAGGAGCTAAGTTGAGCCTGCCCAAGCTTTTTTGAAGTTCTAGAGGCAAGGGAGAGATTAATTTAATCAAAGCTGCAAAGGGAGTGAAGAGGAGTTGGTTTATAGAGCTCTACACTCAACCACAAGGTCTAGGAATTTCAACAAGGCTTCGTCTCCACTAGACGAAGCTATTTCATCAATCATGAGTGCCAGTGATCACCTCCAGCGAGGTTAGTGATTTTCCGACCACTTAGGCTAAGAGGTGTTGGTCCTTTGTGAAAGAAATTTCCATTGCACGTGAAATCCACCGTTGGATTGGCCGCTCTAGTCTTTAGATGGTGTGGGTTGAGTCTTGAATGAATCTATGCAAGATCGGGCTTGGATTTCCCCTTGGATTATGAACAATTCACATTCATCCTCAGGGAAGAACTCAACCCATCTCATTAGTCCATCCACGCATTTTAGATGGAGGGCTGATATTATTAGGCATGCTTATATATCCTTTATCCGATTTAAAAATTGCGGGTGTATCCTCAGTCGTCTGATCTTTGATCGGACGGCTAAGGGTAAAAGCGTGTGCGCCGCCACCCTCCTAATTTAACAACTTAAGTAAAGGGCTCACAGCATGACACATGTAAAGCGCGCTGACCGCCACCGCCACAAGTCGTGCCGTGAGCCAGAAGTTAATTAAGGATTAATAAAATGCTTATTAATTCATAAATTACTTAGAGAACTTCAAAAAATCATAACTCCTTCAAGATAAATCAGAAAAATATAAGGAAAAATGTAATGGATATATAATTCCATCTAAAATATTTTAAAAATATTTTCAATAGATTTTGAATTCCCTTTTTCTCTGAATTTGGGTTTCTTTGGGAATGTTAATTAGCTAATTACTTTCTAATTAAGTCACCAATTAATCTCAAATTTCTACAGTTCATTTTAAGAAATGACCTCTACCTTTCCTAATTTTCTTGAGGTTTATTGAGGCCTTAATTAGAGAAATTGCTATTTCATTTCCTAATTACCCCTATCATGTAATTAACAATAATTAAGGTATGATTAGTAGATTTACCCTATGATTAGGTTTAATTAAGGTCAGATCCAGTGAATAGGGATTTTAGGAAATAATTTTGGGGTATTTCCCTTAAGCTATTCCCTAAACCCTCTTTTTTTCCTTAATCCCTTCTTAATTAAGGGTTAATTCATTAATTATCCCTTTAAAAAAATTTCAAAAATTCTAAAAATTTTTAAAACTCAATTAATCTATCTTGGGTAGATGCTTAGGTGTTTAATAGCCTAAGTCTAATTAAAGAAATTAAAACCCCTTTCATAAGTGTGAAAGGGTGTTTTAAAAGTACTTAAGCTAAACCCCTAAGCTTAATTAACTTTTAACTGTAAGCCAAATTGCATTAAGCCTTTTCATTATTAGGTGCATTGCAAATTTAAATATCTTGTGGGTTTTATGTCATCTCATTGGCTCATAATTACTTAGTTAATTTTTCTAAGGTTGTGTTGGTAAGGGTTAATTAAGCCACTTAATGCATACCTTAACCTAATCAACACTCAAAAATGGATTTAATTATCTAAAAATTAAAAAAAAATAGAAAGCACATGTGGGAATGGATTAGGAATAGTAAACTCATCTCACCTTTTCAAAATTAAATCAAACTTCAAATAAACAAAAATCATTTTGAAATTCACTTTGATTTGTTCTAAATTTTCTTATTCTTTAAGAATGTCTTTAGGATTTAAGTAAAGTGAGTTTATTTGCATGATTGCATTGCTTTAGATCTTTCCCAACATGTTAAATTGTATGTCATGTGATTCATGCATTCATAATTACATGTTTCAAAATTTTAAAATGAAATTGTTTACTTTATGTCAAATGTACATGTGTTGGCTAAAGTAAAATATGAGTGGCTATTTTTACTACTAAATCTAAAGTATTTTCAGAACATATAAATAAAACATCAAATCTAAAAGTGTGCTATTCTTATAATTTAATTATAAGCTTGCATGTGATAGATCATAGAGTAATTTTTATTGTAGCCTTTCCTTCCTTTCTTATGTTAGCATAGTTTTGAATAAGGGTTGGTAAGATGTAGGGTTCATTTGAAAAGAACCCAACACTTACCTAATGTTATACCCTATCATTCCTATGCCATTTTCTAAGAAGGATTGCCTACACTTTCATGAATAAATTGCATAAATAAAAATGGAACTATTAGACAACTTTTGCATATTCCTTTTCCATTTCATTTCTTTCATATGCATGTTAGTACTTAAGGAAAGTGGTATATTAGTCTGGACAACCTCGAGGTTACGAGGATTTAAGTATCCCTAAGTAGGTCTTGTACCTTACACCTCTGGTTAACAATGACGTTGTAATCACTTATGCCTTTCTTACTTTCATGCATGTATGTGAAATTTTGGATAAGGAAAATCTTTTTTACATAAGAAAAATCATATACATTTAACTTCTAAATTTTCTAAAATGGATTACTTAGCATGCATCATAAAGTGTGTTAACTATTCTCATTTTCATGTATAGATATGCTAAGGGTCTATCCATATGCATGTTATATATGTTGGGAAAGAAATGAAGTAATGTGTGTTATGTGAATTTTGATTCATTTTTCTTAATCTTAAAATGCCTTTCTTTTTGAATAGGTTTGTTTAGAGTTTGTCTAAACTTAGGATTGATTAAAAGATGTAATCAAAATATTCACCTAAATGAAATTAAAATGTAAACTTACCTTAGAAATTACTTAAGGATTAGGGAAGGAAAGAGAAGTTCCCTTCTCTTTCCCTCTCTTTATAACTTAGTAATTAATTGTAGCTTTCACTTAAACCAAATTAAAACTTGAAATAAAAATAATATAAAATACTTAAAAAACTTAAATGAAACTCTCCTCTAATTTGAACATGTTCCTCACACTTAGAAAATTCAAACCTAAAGTCCTAAGCTAAGCATACCACACAAACCTTCAAAGCACACACATTAGCCTAAGCCACCACTTCTAGCTTTAGGTTAGGTCGGTGCATGGCTTGATGTTATGTTTTGTTTTGTGAAGGATGTTTTAGATTAGATGTTAGAGTGTATACTCATAGAATAAATGGTAGTACGTGCTTAGTCTAACTATTCTTTTCTACAGGGGATTGTCCTAAAGGGGTGCTATCATAAATAAAATTATAAATGCTTCTTGCTTGTAGGTGCTTATACCCCTTAGCATAATCCATAGGCCAGGTGGACTTAGTCACCCATGTGTAGGGTGATAAGTCCAATATACATGCTTGGGATTTGTGTGGTGTGATTTAACTAACCCTTATTTTGTAGGTGTTAGCTAGATTTCCCTTTTCCTTTTTATGTAAAAATTTGTATAAATAGGATTTTGGAATGATTTGTTATGGGGTATTAGGATGAACATTGGTCATAAGATCCTATCATATGCACCATGTGAAGCATTGGAGCATCCATCTTCCAACCTTCCAAAGAAGAAACCAAAAGAAGAAGAAGGCAAGAAGAAAAGAGAAGAAAGAAATAAGAAAGAAGAATAAAACTTGAAGACCCCCATAACAATGAATTCATTTGCTTAAATTATAATTTAATTCATTTATAATCTGAGATGTATAAAGGTAGAGCTTGGCTACCTACATTTGATATTTTCAGGTTTGTGCGGTGGTGCCCGACCACAAACGACCACTTATTCTTTTTACTATTTATTTTATAAATTGTTTGATGATTTGTTTAGCTTTTGCATTAAGTGGCATGCTTTTTCTAGTTTCTTCCGTGCTTTATGTATAGCCTGGATATGGATTAAGCTCTTTAGGGAAAAATAAATCTTTTACTCAACTTAATAAATTCAAATCAAAATTAAATAACTCATAACTTCACTTAAAGCTTAGGATTAAAATCAAGATAAAAGAATTAGCAATCCCTTAGCTAGATGAGCTTTTCTTTATAACATCATGCACAAATGCATCTTATTTCACTCTTGATTGGAGGGCTTCCACCTTTGTTAGAGTACCCAGCTTGACCTTTGAGGGCTGTGGTGGAAACTCACCTCCTACCTTCTTGATGATTTTGGCCAACAATCTACTTTCTCATGCATTAATCATAAAAATTATATTAGCCTGAGTCAAAATATTTGTCCAAAAATGAAATAAAATAAAATTTGAAATGCATTAGATTTAGGTCAATTGAAGCATGTCCCTTTACATGATCTAGTCTCTTTAGATAGTGAGTTTAAGGATTTAGTCTCTTTTTAAATAAAAATAGCCTAGCTATCTTGCATAAGCATAAAGACTTGCCTACATGTATTTAAAATTGTAGGAGGAGTTAGTTGGCGGCCACCCTCTGGCGATTGTAAGTCCAAGTCCGGGTGATTTGTCCTCTCTTGTAGAGGTAAACCAATCACCCATTTTTACCTTAGATTTAAGTTGTGCTTCCGGCCCTCACTGAAGCTCCTAGATTTAGGTTCTAAGGTTATTTCTTCCCTTTGTGGTCCATAAGCATAATTCCTCACCTCTTAGGCATTTCCTTAATCTTGTTTTAAGTAATCTTAAGTCCAAAATTTCTAATGAAAAATATAACTCAAACAAACTAAATCAATTTCTAAAATATAAAGCCCAATTTTAGTATAGTTTGAGATGCTCGCTAGGTTTCTTAGCATCATGAGCATCTCTTACTTATTCCTATTTTGGCTCCAATAATAACTCCCTCTTTTGATCAATCCCATTTGATCTTCAAAATATAAACCAATTGATTAATAGTCCTTCCTATTGAAATCTTTAAATACAACAATCATTTACCTTAATCGAGAGTTTTCCTAAAGGATCATGTCATTTAGGATGTAATTAACTATGGGGCTTGCCCCTGTAGGGAAGTTAACGAACCTAGTTTAAAATAAACCCTGCTTTACTTTGCCATGTAAAGTAGGGAAGAATCTCTAGTACATATGCAGACCCATTATCCTTAGGAGTCCTTATTGAGGTGATTGATTCCATTAAAGGGTAGTGATTTCTATCTCTTGAGATAGTATACTAAACCTTGATGACGTATCTGATCACCTGAATAAGTATATTTGTGAATCTGTATGGCGTCTTACCAAGATGAATTTTCACATATATAATTTTGCCTCTCCTTTCACCATAGATTTAAAGGCGACTCTATAATGTGTGTGGGAATTTTTCTCCATACTTACAAATGCATATGACTTGCCTACATGAATTTAAAATTATAGGAAGAGTTAGTTGGTGGCCACCCCAGGTGGTTGTAAGTCCAATAATCAGGTGGTTTACCCTCTCTTGTGGAGGTAAACCATATACCCATTTTCTCCTTAGATTTAGGTCATACTTTGGCCCTCGCCAAAGCTCCCTAGATTTAGGTTATGAGGTTGTTGTTTCCCTTTGTGGGCTACAAGCATAAATACTCACCTCTTAGGAATTTCCATGATCTTGTATCATGAAATTATAAGTCCTAGATTTCTAAATAGAAATTCAACTCAAACAAATAAATCACTTCAAATTCAAAAATATAAAACCCAACCATAGGATAGTTTGCGATGCTTACTAGGCTTCCTAGTATCATAAGCATCCCCTACTTATCTCCTTTCAATTTTGATAATAACTCTCTCCTTTTGATCAATCTCACTTGATCTTCTAAAAATAACTAATTGATTAATAGTCCTATCTTTAAAATCTTTGGAGATAATGATCATTTACCTTAATCGAGAGTATTACTAAGGAATCTCATTCCTTAGGCTATAATTAACTATGGGGACTTACCTCCATAGGGAACTTAATGAACACAATTTAAAATAAACCCTACTTTACTTTTTTATATAAAGTAGGAGAATAATCTCTGGTACATACGAAGACCCATAGTCCTTAGGAGTCCTTATTAAAGTGATTAGGTCCATTGTAGGATGGTGACTTTTGTCTGTCGAGATAGTACATCATTCCTCAATGTCGTACCCGATCACCCTAATAAGAACATCTGTGGATCTGCGTGGTGTCCAACATAAGAAGTGTTATTTTTGTTCTTCATTTATTTTTCCCAAAAGATAGATGAAGAATGAAAATAAAATTCACCATAGGGTTCTAAAAATAGTATTTCTTTCATCTTTGAGGGCCATCATTATTTGGTTATATCCAAATGAGTCATCCATGAAAGAGAAGACTACATGAGATGATGTAATATCCACCATCAGTTCTAGTATCAGTAGTAAAAATTTGCCTTTTAGACATGCCTTATTTAAGTCTCTAAAATTGACATATATGCGAATTTTTCCATTCTTCTTCTTAACTAGGATGACACTGGCCAACCAGGTAGGGTATTTTTATTTCTGGACTTTAAAAATAACCTATTGTTCAATGTCTAATCGCATGCATCTAGGAGCTCGCTCGATAGGGTTAGCACTAGGCTCTATTACTTATTTGTGGACTGCTACATCAAGAGATAAATCGAGCATCTCTTATAACTCCATATGAAGCAGTCCATAAACTCAGTCAATTGTCTAACTAAGTCATTGGTTTCAATTTCATTCAACAAAGACCTGATGTATGTCGGATATGGATTTTCTTCAGTTCCCAAGTTTATTTCCTTGAGCTCATCGATGGTTAACTTGATCTCATCTTTGAACTCTGGCGATGCATCTTTGACTTCAAAATTATCTGGACCATCTGAAGTTTCTAAGCACACCTCCTCATATGAGATAATGTGATTTGGAAAGAACCTATCATATTCCAAATGATTGGTGATGACTAGGCAGTAATCGTCATCATCGACTGAACCCATTGTACCGAATCCTAATCTTGGTCTTGATTGAGAGCTTTTGCATTTGTTATTCCATATTCTTTCAAAATAGACTGACCTATGCTTTGACCAAGTATGTGAGATTAACTCTTTCTTTGCTAGATTATGAATATAAGGCGATTAGTAATCAAAAGGTAATTCTATTAAATCTTTATATAAATCATCCTCAAGTTCTACATTGACTTCTTGACTTGAGGATGATGCTCCCAGAAAGAACCTACGAGTCTTCACATCTGTGGATGACTTATGGGTTTCCTTAACTACCAAACCCTCAACCTTTTGTGAGGAAAGTGTGGTTAGAGCTAGGGTTTCCAACTGATATGTAAGTGTTTCACATATAAACTTGAATATACTTATGCTTTTGGAGCCCGATCTTCATCATTGTCTAGCTCAAATGTCACCTCTAAGGGAATCTACTGTGAGAAGAGCTGGCTGGTGTGCTAACCATATAGGAATCATCACATGAACTATATTCTAAGTCTATATAGATAGCAAGTGTACTCCTCGTTGAGACATATCTTCTATTGGGTGGCCAATAAGGAGGTCTTCCACCCCTGGGACTACCTCTGAACAGGCCTCTTCTTCTGCCTGGTGGAGGTCGAATCATTCTACCGATATGTTTGAATTAAGTAACTAACTGTAGGTGGAATCTAATGTCAGGATCTACTTCCTCCTCCAAGTCTATTTCTCACTTCCTTCTATTTTCTTTTTCATTTTCTTTTTTTTCCTTTCCTCTTTCTTTTCTTTTTCTTTTTTCTTTTTCTTTTATTTTTGAACTTTAGCCATGTTCATGAGAATAGACTTGTTGGTTTTGAGGGAGGTAGTAAGCTGCATCCTCGTATATGCTGACCTCATGAACTGTAAATGGCTTGAGATCTCCTTTGACAGAATAGGTGATCCCACCTCTTACAAACTGCATACACTGATGTAGAGAGGATGAAATCATGTTGTTTTCATGTATCTGAGTCTACAATGTGAAACTTGGCTTCAGTCTTCCAATCATCTATCTCCAAGGGCAACACTATGGAGCCTAAGGCCCTCTCACCTTGTTCATTGAATCCTCTCAACATCATCCTTTCCTTTTGGATTTTGGAGATGTCGATCCTCAAGTAAGCAAGGGTTCTTAGACTCATAATGTTGACTGATGCACTTGGGTCAACTAGAACTCTAGATGGCCTATATCTGCCAACATCCACTGTAATGTAAAGAGGACGGTTGTGCTTGGTCGTCCCAAGAAGTAAGTCTTCATCATTGAACGTAACTCCTAAGATGTCCTTCGAGTGACATGCCTCCTCTTCAATAGCGATCAGTTGAGCTAATCATATCTTTGGATCATGTAAAGTCTTGATTAAAGATTCTCTCAACTCTTTGGATAAGACAATGGTATCATATATGATTAACTTAGCTAGTAACTTTTTAAGATGAGCTAGGACATTATAATCAACTCTAGCTTGGTCCTCCATAAGCATATTCATAGGTGGAGCATCTTGTGGAGGGGCTATCTACTCATTGGAACAAATGTCTTCTTACATGTATCCTGAGGTGCTATCTTAGGAGGTAGAACTTTGCCACTGCGTAGGTTGATGTGGTGTTTCTTTTTATGTATATATGGGGGAACCACACAGATTATAGGAGGTACTTATTAAAGTTATCGAATATGACATTGAGGTATGATGTACTATCTTGAAAGATAGATACATCACCCTTCAATTGACCTAATCACCTAATAAGGACTCCTAAGGAATGACGGGTCTTTGAATATACCAAAGATTTTTCCCCTACTTTACATGGATGAATAAAGTAGGGTTTATATTAAACTGTGTTCTAAAGTTCTCTATGAGGGCAAGCCCCCATAGTTCATTACATCCTAAGGAAGGTTAGTTCCTTAGGAATACTCTTGATTAAAGTAAGCAATTATTGTCTCCAAAGATTTCAAGGTTAAGACTATCAAAGGATTGGTTATATTGGAAAATCAATCGGAAAAGATCAATGAGAAGACTTATTTTGGAAGCCAAAAGAAATGAGTAGGGAAAGCTCATGATACTAGGAAGCCTAATGAGTTGTGGTGAATTATTTATTTTTATCTTCATCTAAAATGAATTAAATAAAGACAAAAATACATTCTTTGGTTGGACACCACATAGATCAACAGATATTCTTATTAGAGTGATTGGGTATGATATTGAGAAATGATGTACTATCTCGAGAGATAGAAGTCACCATCCTACAATAGACTTAATCATCTTAATAAGGACTCCTAAGGACTATGGGTCTTCGTATATACCAGAGATTCTTCCCCTACTTTACATGAAAAAGTAAAGTAGGATTTATTTTAAATTGGGTTCGTTAAGTTCCCTATGGAGGCAAACCCCCATAGTTAATTACATCTTAAGGAATGAGATTCCTTAAAATACTCGATTAAGGTAAATGATCATTGTCTCCAAAGATTTCAAAGATAGGACTATCAATCGATTGGTTATTTTTGGAAGATCAAATGGGATTGATCAAAAGGAGGCAGTTATTATCGAAACCAAAGAAAGATAAGTAGGAGATGCTCAATGCTAGGAAGCCTAGCGAGCATCCCAAACTATCCAGTGGTTGGGCTTTATATTTTTGAATTTGAAGGGAATTATTTATTTGAGTTGAATTTTTATTAGAAATCTAGGGCTTACAATTCCACGATATAAGATCATGGAATGCTTAAGATGTGAGGATTTTATGCTTGTAGCCCAGAAAGGGAAACATTGACCTCAAATCCTAAATCTAGGGAACTTTGATGAGAGCCAAAGCATGACCTAAATCTAAGACAAAAATGAGCATATGGTTTACCTCCACAAGAGAGGATAAACCACCCGATTGTTGGACTTACAATCACCTAAGGGTGGCCACCAACTAACTCCTCATATGATTTTAAATACATGTAGGCAAGTCTTATGCTTTTGTAAGATAGCTAGGTTGTTGTTTATTTAGAAAGAAGACTAAGTCCTTAAACTCACTTTCTAATAGACTAGATCATGTAGAGCATGAATTCATGACTTAGATTTAATACAAATTTTGTTATGCTTTATTTTAATTTTTGGATATTTAATTTTGACACAGGCTATGGGATTCATATGCCCAATGCATGAGAAATTGGTTATGGGCCAAAATCAGCAAGAAGGAGGTGAGTTTCCACCATGGCTCTCAAAGTCAAGCCATATTCTCTAGCAAAGGTGGAAGCCCCCCATAAGAAAGAGTGAAATAAGATGCTTTTTATGCATGATGTGAGACATACAACATCCAGCTAAAGGGTTGCTAAATCTTTTATTTCTTGATTTATATCTTAGGCTTTAGGTGAGGTTATGAGTTGTTAATTTTAATTTTGAGTTGATTAATTGGATAGAAAAATTATTTTTCTCTAAGAGCCAAATCACATCCATGCCATTCATTAAACAATGAAGAAATTGGAAAAATATGCCATCTTAATGCACAAGCTAAACAAACATCAAATAATTTTATAAAGCTGGTGCAAAAGAATAAAAGGCCTTTATGGTTGGGCTCCACCGCACAAACCCAAAAGAAATATGGGTAGCCGAGTTCTACCCTTATACAACCCAGATTAAAAATTACAATTTAGAAGGAATTCATGTTATGGGGGTTTTCATTCTTTATTTCTTCAATTCTTCTTTCTTCATGTTGGATTTGCTTCTTTCCTTTCTTCCTTTTGGATTGGTTGGAATATTGTTGCTCCAAAGGCTTCACATGGTACATAAGACATAGTATTATGACCAATGTTCTCCTCCTCTTCCCCATAACATTTATTCCAAATCCTAATTACAAAAATTATATGTAAATGGGAAAAAAAATCTAACTAAAACCTACAAAATAGATATTAACTAAACACACCACACATCCCAAGCATGTATATGAATAAATTGGACATAGCACCCCACACATGGGTAACCAAGTCCACCTAGCCTATTTTTGGATTATGCTTAGGGGTATAAGCAACCTGCACAGCAAAAAGTATTTATATTATAGTGCCCCTTAAGCACAATCCCCTACAGAAGACAATGATTAGACTAAGATCGCCCTATCATTCAGTCTACGCACATACACCCTAACATACAGTTTAAAAAATTACATCAAAAAATAAAATTAGGCATCAAACCATGCACCGCCCTAACATAGGACTGGAAATGGTGACTTAGCCTAATGTGTGTTCCATTTGAGGCTTGTGTGATATGTTAGGGAAGATTGAAGTTTTCTAAGTGTGAGAAGTTTCAACTTAGAGGGTGGTTTCATTTTAAGTGATTTAGTTGATTTGTTAATTTTATTTGATGATTTGATTTAGTTTGAATGAACCTACATTTAATTACTAAAAGTTGTAAAGAGAAGAAAAGAGAAGAAAACTTCTCTTTCATACCTTTAGTAATTTCTAAGGTAGATTCATTAGTGATTTTCTTAAGTGAATATTTTATTATGTATTTTAATTAATCCTAAGTTTAGATTTTCTAAATAAAACTATTCAAATAAGAAAGATATTTTAGGACTAATTAAAGTAAATTACTATCACAAAACACACAACCATTTATTTCTTTCCAACATTTGTATCATGCATATGAATGTATCCTAAGCATAGCTATACATACAAATGAAAAGTCTTAGCATACCTTAATGATGAATGCAAAGAGATGTTGTTTAAGAAAATTTGAATATTTTATGAATGCATGATTTTGTTAAGTAGAAACGGGAGGGAATATTTTATCCATTAATCAAATGCACATTTACATGTATGAAAGACATAAGTGAGTACGGCACCATTATTTTCTACACCAGGGGTGTAAGATACAATACCTACTTGGGGCTACTTAAAATCTCTCCGGGATGTCATAATATACCACTTTTCTTAAATACCTGTGTATGTACAAAAGCAAATGAATGGATGAAGAATCATGCAAAAGAGTTTTGTTTGTTTGTTTGCTTTGGTTATGTAATTTACATATGTAAATGTGAAAATCCTTCTTAAGTCATAACATAGAAGTGGATAGGAATGAATTTATAAGCAGTGTTATGTTCTTTTCAAATGAACTATATACTTTGCAAATCCTATACAAACCCATGTTAAGAAAAGAGAGGGAAATCACATAACACATTTTATGCTATAATCACATACACGCCTATAAGTATTTATAAGTAGCATACTTTCATTTATGATCTTTGATTTATAGATTTTAAAAAATAATTCTTGATTTAGTAGTGATAATAGCCATTCATATTCTTACTTTAGCCAAAGCATGCAATTTGACATACAGGAAAGACTTCATTTAATTTGATTTTTCAAAAGGTATGAATGCATGAGTTCACATGGCAAACAATATTTAACATACTTGGAAAGAGATGAAGTGATGTAAGCATGTAATTTCATTCACCCTAATTAATTTCTAAAGATAATCCTATGAAATAAAATTATTTAAAGTGAACCAAAATTTCTTAAAGAGATTTTTGTTCTAGTTTTGAATTTGATTTATGGAAAGTGAGAAGAGTTTGCTGGTCCTAACCTTCCCCATGTGTGAATTAATTTAGTTTAATTTTAGAACAATTAAGTTGATTTTATATTTTATTTAGGTTAAGGTGTGAATTAAATCCATTAATTATCCCTTACATATACATATTTAGCATAATTAACCTAACAATTATGAGCCAACATATGATATGCAACTACATGAAATTTAAATCAGTAATGCACCTAAGAAAGAAAGAGGTCTAATGTAACTTGGCTCATAATAATTGATTAATTAAGCTAAAGAATTTTCATTAAGTACTTTCATAACCCTTCCCACACATGTAGGTTGGATTTAATTTCCTTAAGCTTACCTTAGGCTTTTGAACACCTAAGGATCTACCTAGCAAGAGATTGATTAAGTTCAAATTGATTTTTAAAATTTGATTAAGGTAATTAAGAAGATCATTAGTGGATTAATCCTTAATTAGGTTTGGATTAAGGAAGAAAGGGTGTTTAAGGAATAGCTTAGGAAAATATCCCAAAACCATTCCATAAACCTCCTACTCACTTAAATAATGTTTAATTATCTTAATTAAGTTATCAAACCACTGTTCACATTTTTAATTATAATTTCATTAAGGGGTAATTAGGGATTCATTAATTGATTTCTCTAATTAACTCATTAATAAATTCCAAGAAAATTAGGGGAGATAGAAGTCATCCCACCAAACATGCTTGAGAAATTTGGAATTAATTAATGAAGTCATTAGGAAATAATTAGGGTTATTAAATTTTTAATAAAACCCTAATTAAAGAAAATCCACTATTCAAAATTAATTAAAAATAATTTTAGTGGATTTTCCTCTGAATTATCTTTAAAATGAGCCCTTATTTATATTTTTCTGATTTTTCTACACTTAATTATGTATTTTTGAAGTTTTAGTGATTAAAAGATAATTAAATATCCTAATTATATAACTAATCCGTGTCGCATTGGCGCTAAAGTGGTGCGCTTTCCATGTGGCATGGCGAGTTGGTTATTTAAGTTATTAGAATATTGCATCGGTCGGTGGCTCTGCTTTCCCCTAGACTATCGATCAAGATTGGGGCGGTGAATTCATGGTTTTAAAGGTATTAAATCACTGGATCTATGCAGATTAATCAGGACCATCCATCAAAAAACACGCGGGATGGATAGTCCATGATTCATCCCTGCCCTCTCATGTGGGAGACGGAGACCATCCATCCTCCATAGCTCGATCCGAGCTCACTTGAGCTCAGATTGGCCAGGGATTCAACCCACACCATCATGAAGTAAGGAGAAGCACATCCAACTATGAAAATTCAATGAGATTACACTTTCCCTCATAAAGGACCAAAGAATTTTCAATGGGAGCTCAGTTTTGAAGCACACCTCAATGGAGGCTATCACCGGCACTCCCAACCATTGAGGTAGCTTCGTCTAGTGGAGACGAAGCCCTGTTGAAGGTTTGAGGGTTCAATTTGCAATGGATCTTCCAATTGACCAAAGCTTGCTTCAATGGCTTTTGGCTTTGATCAAACTCCTCCTTCCTGTGGCTTGGATTCTTGGAAAATGATTTGGGTGAGCTCGATTAGGTCCCTTGATGGTGTTTGCAAGAGAAATTTAGATTCTATGGATGAGTGAGTTTGAGTTTTGATTTTCTTCCCATTTTGGCTTGAGTAAAACCGAGAAGGAGAAAAATGGAGAGAGCTTAGAAATGCTTGGGAGAGCTTGTGGAGCTTCCTCTGGGTTCCTAGGGCTCAATCGAGTGCAAGGTAAGTGAATTGGAATCGAATGAGGGGGAGTATATCTCCCCCTACTTGGATCGAAAAGCCTCTTTTCCATTTTGATCAAATTTCTCTCATGGAATGGGTTATTTAGGTTGTTAGGGGTGCCATGTGGTTCGGTTTTGGCAGAGGTGGGAGTGTGGAGGTGCACATGTGCTAAAATGAGTGTGGGAGGTGATCCATGTGGAAAAATTTGATTGGGGTGGTCAGTTTTAGCTTTGGGTTGGTTTGGCTGAACCAAACCCATTAGTAATGTGCACCACCCTCCTTGGTGTCCAAATGGTCCACACATGTGGGTTAACCATAATTTTACTTAAATAC
Organism: Cymbidium sinense; assembly: GCA_021442155.1. Taxonomy (NCBI): domain Eukaryota; kingdom Viridiplantae; phylum Streptophyta; class Magnoliopsida; order Asparagales; family Orchidaceae; genus Cymbidium; species Cymbidium sinense. The sequence goes on along the minus strand of CM038226.1, from coordinate 24,524,312 downwards.
CTTTAGGTTATTAAACACCTAAAGGTCTACCCAAGAATTGATTGATTAAGGTCAGATGTGATTATTATTTTAAGTTTACTAATTAAGTCATTTAATCAATTAATTAAACCTTAATTGATTTTATTTTAATTGATGCAATAAACTTAGGGAAAGAGGCTAAGAAAGAGGTCTTAAGTCTATTCCATTAGTCCATTCACTATTGAATAATGATTAATAAACTTAATTAACAAATTTATTATTGTTCATGAGATTAATTAATCATTAATTAACTTAAGAGAATAATTAAGGTTTAATTAATCAATTTTCCTAATTAAGTGAGCAACAAATCCTAGAAAAATCATAGGAGGTAGAGGTCATCCCATTATATTAACCCATAAAATTTGAGATTAATTGCTCAAGTAATTAAGGAGTAATTAAGCTAATTAATTATGTAATTAATCCTTAATTATTATTCAAAATAAATCAAGATTATTTTTAATTAATTCTCCTCTAAAATACCTTTAAAATTAAGTATTTATATTTGTATTTTTGTGATTTTTCTATGATTTGTTATGAATTTTGGAAGTTTCAACCATTAAAAAGAATTAAATAAGTCTAATTAAAGCTTAATCCCATCGGTGTCATGAGCGTCACATGAGCTTTCCACATGGCACCACGGAATTGGCTACTTAAAACTTATCAGACTCAGCGCCTATGTGGCGACGGAGGCTACACTTTCTCGTACGCCGTCAGATCTAAGATCGGATGGCTATGATGAATCCCATGGCTTAATTAGATTAAATATGATTGATCTAGTGGATCAAATCATGACCATCCATTCCGTTCACATAGAATGGACAATGCGTGATCCTATCATCATGCAAGCGAGGGAGAACGAAGTCCGTCTGCCATTGCTCACTTCATCCGAGCTTACCTGAGCTTGGATTGACTCCAAAAGGATCCTACACCTTCACAACATTGATCAAAGCGGATCCATCGGCCAAGATCACACGGGATGAAAATTTTCTTCAAAAAGCTTCAACTCATTTTCACCCAAAGCTCAGTTTTAATGGCATACCTCATCAGAGCTTAAGAACAATGGAAAATCTGATTAAGGATGCTTCATCTAGTGGACATGAAGCTCTACTGATCAGCACGAGCCTTGATTTGGTGTAGTTTGCTCGGAAGACCAACACTTGAAGCTTTGGAGGCCAGCATTGATCGAAATCCTATCTACGGTGGTCGGGGAGCTTGGGAGAAGAATAGTTCCTGCTCGACGGGCTCTGTGGAAGGTTTGTGCAATGGTGGAGGTTTGGGGGAGTTGGGTTAGAAATGGGAGTATCTTATTTGGATGGGCGAATGGCATTTTCGATCGAGGAATGAATTTAGGAGCACGGGAATGGCTCATGGCTCATCTTGACGGTAGGCTCGAGGAATGGATCCATGTGTGTTTGAGTGGAAATGAGCGGGTGCATTGCCCCCTCCCCCCTATGTTCGACTGACGATGGTGGCTGGGAATGGCATAGAATCATCCTAGATGGCTCTATTTGGTTACCCAAAGCTTGGGAGGTGGCGCCAAGGGGATTAGTGGGTGTCCTATGGGTTTCAAATGCACACTGGGAAGGGTGAGGTGATTTCACCTCCCATGGGTCATGGCCGACCCAACCACCCCTTCGGTCAAGTTGGGCAGTGTCCTTAGTGCCTAGGTGGACCATTGGGAGGGTGTCAAGTGGCCAAAGAATAGAAATGACCACTTACATTGGTGATTTATCTCATGTGATACCCTTGACCTATAAGGATAATAGTCTTTTGGCATTGGATTTGATTTAGATAGATTTCAAATGAGTCAAGAGTGTGTTAGCCCAAATTTTAAGTGATTTGGAGTTGATTTGGTTAGGTTTGACTCAATTTGGCTCATTTAGGTCAAATTAGGTTAGGTTGGGTCAAGTTGACCAATTGGTCAAATTGGTTCAAATCAAGGGTTAGGTCAAGTTCATATGATCATTTAGGATGTATTGATCTCATTGGTTTTGTTTAATTTGGCTTAGATTTGATTTTGACTCATTTGAGTTCAAATGGGTCAAATGGGTTAAGTTGACCAATTTGACCAAATTGGCCAAATTGGCTTGAGTCAAGTGTTGGTTTGAGTTTAGTTGACCAATTGAAGATGATTGTAAGCTTTAGTTTCAATTAATTTGAATTTGGTTTTGATTTATGCCAACTTGACCCTTTAGGTCAAATTAGGCTAAGTAGTTCAATTGGGTCCAATCATGATTTTGGTCAAGTTCAATAATCAATTTAAAATGAACTTGAGCCATTGGTTGCAATCAATTTGGTTTATATTTTGATTTGACCCAATTTGGTCTTTTTTAAGTCAATTTGGGTCAACTTGGGTCAAGATGGCCAATTGGGTTTGGTTTGGATCAATTGAAGGTCAAGTTATGTTCAAGTATTGATTTTGAGTTGGTATGAATCATTGGTTACAAGGGATTTATCTTAAGTTGTAATTTAGTTAGTTTGGGTTCATATAGATTAAGAAGGTTGACTTGGTCAAAAAAACCAAGTTGACTTGGAACCTAATTTGTGATAATTGATCAACCTAGGATAATCAACCATCATGACAGGAGGTTTAGATAGGTTTGGTTCAATCTAATTTGGGTAGGATTTGAACTTGACTCAAATAGGTCTAATTGGCCACTTTAGGTCGAGTGGACCAATTGGGTCTAGTTGGCTTGATTTTGGGTTGAGTTGAGCTTAGTTGAGTTTATATGTGGATTTGGGATTGATATATAAATTCAATTACAATTGATTTGGGTTAGAATGAGTTTTGGTTCATTTGGATATTTCAATTCGAAAGGGCTAAGTTGGGTTTGACTTGGGTTGATTTTGGTTTGGCTTGATGATTGTAGATTTGATTTATATTTGGGATGATAGTTGAAGGAATAATTGATTCATGAGAAAAATCAATTGAATTGGGTTTAAATTGAGTGATTTTTTGGCTAAGTCCATGGAAATGGTTTATGTGGCTTAGGAAAGATCTTGATTTAGTTTGATTTAGTTTTGATGATTTAAATGTATATTTCATTTATATTTATGAAGATGATTGAAGATATAAATTGATTATGAGAAAATCAATTGAGTTTGGATTGATTTGGATCAAGATTTGACTAAGCCCATGGGATTGATTCATAGGACTTAGGAAGGGTTTTGATTTAATTTGATTTAGTTTTGATCATTTGAATGTAGATTTGATTTATATTTAGGAAGATGATTGAAGATGTAAATTGAGAATGAGAAAATCAAAAGATTTTGGATTGATTTGTGTTAAGATTTGGCTAAGCTCATGAAATTAGCTCAAAGGGATTAGGAAGGGTTTCAAGTTTAGATTTAATCATGGGCTTCAATCATTTAGTTTTGAAATTTGGGTCTATATTTGGATTTGATGTTTGATTTGAATTGAACTTGAGATTTGGTTTGAGAAGGTGAACATAGGTTGGGTTCAAGCTATAGGGTAGGTATATTGTTCTAATCCACAAAAAATCCTATGGTTAACCCTTCAAGTCTTTAGGCATGGGTTTAGTGCTCACTAAGTGCTAGAAATGTCTTATGACTAGAGAAGTCTTAGTGTCTAGAAGACTCCTAAGTCCAAGAAGAGGAGATTGAGAACTCACTCCAAAGTGCAGTCAATAATGATTTTCTGCTTGGGAGGATGATGTAAGTCTATGTTTTCCTCCAACTTGATCTTTGCATCGTGCATCTTGTTAGTATGGTAGACCTTACTACATGACATGTGAGCTACCTCACGATGGCTTTGTTTAAAAAGATGTAAGCCTGCTACACTTTCTTCTTGGACTAACCTTGCCGTGCCTTCTAGGTGAGTATATTTGAGGTTTAGGATAAGTCCCCTAGTGGCTCCTCTCCTGACTACTTTAAGTCAGGTGTAGTCCTTCCTTGGGACTCCGCAGTAGTTGCCTTAGGTCGGATAGCATCCCATCGATAGACTATCCCGATGATTATTTTCTCGGAAGATGTAAGCCTTCGCCTTCTTCTTAGATTGATCGTCGCCCGATGGGCACCTTGGGTTGGTTGGTTCTCGCTATGCTGATAGTAACCCACCCGATGGATACACCACTCATGGCAAATGTAAGTCTACTACGCTTTCACCTTGAGTTGGCCATCATACACCTATAGGCTTTCTTTTTAGGGATCAGGATAACGCCCCTATCGGCACCCCCCCTGTAGGAACTTTATTTGGACCATGTCTTTGCAACCCCATCTAGACATTACCTGGGTTACTACTGGATTGAGCAGTTCCCCATTCCTAGTAACCACCCATATGGTTGGAGAGTCTTCATTGCTAATGTGCAGATTCTCCCTTAGTCTAGTAAGCCTGAGATATGTTGAGGCCAATATAGCCCCTCCTCGGTGTGGTCCCTCACACCAAGGTCCATACAAACATATAAACAAAACATATATTCTTGTGGATTAGGAGGACACCCCTAGCAGTACTTTTTCCCAAGCAAATATCCTATCTTTAGGGTAGCTTCAACAAGATCCCTATAGGAATCTCCTGACTACTCTTGAGTTAACATAAGTCCCCAGCATCACTCACTTAGTAGTTACCCTAAGTCAGGCTCGATTTATTGTGCTAATGTGGTGTTTATTTTTGGATGCATGTGGGGACACCACACAGATGAGGGTACTTATTAAAGTGATCATATACGACATTGAGATATAATATACTATCTCGAAAGATAGAGGTATCACCCTTCAATGGACTAATCACCTAATAAGGACTCCAGGCATGATGGGTCTTTGAATATACCATAGATTTTCTCTACTTTACATGGATGAATAAAGCGGGGTTTATATTAAATCATTCTAAAGTTCCCATGGAGGCAATCCTCTAGTTAATTACATCTTAAGGAATGAAATTCCCTCGAGAATCTATCGATTAAAGTACAATTAGGATCTCCAAAGATTTCAAGGCTAGGATTAAAGGATTGGTTATGTGCAAGAAATCAAATGGGAAAGTTCAAGGAGAAGACTTATTTTGAGAAGCCAAAAGAAATAAGTAAGAAATTCTCATGATACTAGGAAACTTATGATTGGGCTTTATATATTTGAAAGTGAAGAGATTTACTTATTTGAGTTGCATTTGTATTAGATTGCTAGGGCTTATAATCCATCAACACAAGGTTGTAGAAATGCCTAAGAGGTGAGGATTTATGCTTGTAGCCCGAAGAAAATAGCTACTTTAGATCCTAAATCTAGGGAGTTTTAGCGATGCCAAAGCATGACCTAAATCTAGCGTAGGTGGACATAATGGTTTACCTAAGAGAGGATAAATCGTTTGACTTATGGGCTTACGATCGCCTAGACTAGCAGCCAGCTAAGTCCTCTACATTTTAAGTCCATATGGTCTAGTCATATATAATTTCAAGATAGTTGGGCTGTTATTTATTTAGAAAAGAGACTAAAGTCCTTAAACCCACTCCCTAAGAGACTAGATCATGAGTGGTATGAGTAATGACTTAATCTAATGCAAAAAAATTTTCCAAATTTTATTTAATTTTTTCATTTGGACAAAGGCTTTAGGATTTTGATGCCTACATGCATGATGAAATAGATTATTGGCCAAATTAGTAAGATGAGGGTGTTCTCCACCACAAGGGATGCCCTTACAGGTTAAGCATTCCCCTATCGTGCAAAGATGGAGATCCCCCAATTTCAAGGAAGAAATAACATGCATGCATCTCGTGAGACATACAACATTTAGCTAAGGGGTTTTTAAATATTTTAATTATCTTATTTAAGACCTAAGCTTTATGGTGAAGTTATAATTTGTTAAAAACTTATTTATGAGTGATTAATTGGGATAGAAAAATAAATGTTATCCTATAAAGAGCATCAAAATCCTAATTTAAACATGAAAAATGGCATCAATAGATGTTAGGGGGGGGAGGAGGTCTTCATTTCTCCATTCATCATATCTTCTTTCTTCCTTTTCTTGATTTGATTTGCTCCACTTCTTTGGTTCGAATGTGCTTGCTTCAAAGGCATCATAGGGCCTCCCAAGACAAAGCCTTCTAGCCACTGCTCATCCTAATCCCTCATAGCATTAATATTAAATCCTATTACAAAATTACATTGGAAATAGGAAAAACTAAATCTAACTACATCTGTAAAATAAATGTTAGCTAAACACACATACAATCCCAAGCAATTATATATATAATTTTGACTTAGCACCCTGCATATGGGTAACCAAGCCCACATGTCCTAATTTCGATTATGTTTAGGGGCTTAAGCAACTTGCAAAGAGAGAATTGATTTTTTTTCTAAGCACCCCTTAAGCACAATCCCCTATAGAAAATATGATTAGGCTAGTATCAACCTACCATCCGACATACACCCCATCCTAAAATAATACATTACAAAATAAAGCATTCATCACATCATGCACCGTCCTAACTTAGGACTAGAAGTGGTGACTTAATTCTAATGTGTGTGTTAAGTCTTTATGTGGTATGTCTTACTAAACATTAGAGTTATATCTCTAAGTGTAGAAGGATTCAATTCAACATGAAGGTTGGTTTCACTTAAAGTTACTTAAAGGGTTTGTGAATTTTAGTTTGTATTTTCTTTTGTGTCATATGATTACACTTAGCAATTAAGTGTTATAAAGAGAGGAAAAAAGGATTGCCCTCTTTCATCCCTACCTTATGTCATTTCTAAAGCATATTTATTTGATTTATTTCTCTTTAGTGAATGGCTTATTAAATGATATAATTAATCCTAAGTTTAGGTTCGCTCTAAATAATCATATTCAATATAAAAGGCTTCTTAAGATTAATCTAATTGAATTACTTTCACATGACATATATCAATCATTCCTTTCCATCATATATAACATGCATATGATTTAATTCTAATCATATCTATGCATGCAATATATTTTAGCACACTTATATGATGAATGTATATTCATATTTGAATTTTATACTTTTCATTTAATTAAATTATTTAATCATTTTAATTTAAAGTCTCTATACAAATTCTTATATAAAAATACATAAGAATGAAATTAAATAGGTACATGTCATTATTAAGGAAGTGAGGTAATCAAATGTCCTCCTTGGGGCTACTTAAAGCCTCGTATTCTCAGGATGTCTAAACTATATACCCATTTGCATTCAAATATATGTAAATTTGCATACATGAACATAGGAAAGAAAGCTCCAAATCACATGATTAAATAACTTAATCACTTGAATAATTATGGATACATGCATTTTAAATAAAAAAGAGGGATTCTCATTCTTTAATCACATGTACACACACACGTATAGGAGACATAAACAAGTGCATGTCATTGTTAACTAGGGAAGTAAGGTAATCAAATGACCTCCTTGGGGCTACCTAAAGCCTCATATTCTCGGGATGTCTAGACTAAATGCTTGTTTTTTCTCAAATACATATGAATGTATACATAAATAAAGGAAGGAAAATTATGCAAAAATTATATTTTTATTTGATTAAAACATTTATGTATGTGAAACAAAGTTATATCCAAATTCTCATGTAGAAATACATGTAAATGAAATCAAATAAGTATGTGTCATTGTTAACCACGGAAGTGAGGTAATCAAATGACCTCCTTGGGGCTAGCAAAAGCCTTATGTTCCTGAGATGTCCAGACTATATACTTATAAATATTTAAACACATGTAAAACAACATATAAATTAAGGAAAAGAAAGCTTTGCTTCACATATCTAAGCCATAAGCATATGCAAACATATATGTATTCATAACTACTATCACTCTAATCAATGTAATTGATTTATAGACTTTGAAAAACAATTTTGAATTTATTAGTGATAATAGCCACACATATTGTACATTAATCCAACACATACAAGCTTACATAAAGGAAAATTACTTAAATTGCTTAGTTTTGAAAATATGAATGTACGGTTTCAAATGTCATACAACATTTAACATGAATGGAAAGGAATGAATAAACATAAACACATGATTTCGTTCTCAATTAATTCCTAAGGGCTTACTAAATAAAACCACTTAAAGTAAACCAAAGCTTTCTTAATGTCATTTTTAATTTCATGTTTTGATTTGATGTGAAGATGTGAGAAGAGGTTTGCTGATCTTAACCAATTCCCATGTTTGTTAAATAATTTGATTTAATGAAAAATAATTAAGTTGATTTTATGAGTTAATCAAATTATAATATGCATAACATCCATTAATTAACCCTTCCTTATGTCACCTTAACATAATTACCCAAATAATTATGAGCCAACATGATATACAAATACATTGAAAATTAAATTAGTAATGACCCTAAAAAATGAAAGAGGCCTAATACAATTGGCTCATGATTAGTGATTAATTAAATTAAGAGACTTAATTAATTATTCTTATAATTCTACCACACATGTGGGCTAATTATAATTTCCTTAGGATTTCCTTAGTTTGTTGAACACTTAAGGGTCTACCCCAAGATTGATTAATTAGGTTATGATGTGATTATGAATTCAAATTTTAATTAATTAAGCCATTTGATTAATTAATTAAATCTTAATTGACTTGATTTTAATGATGGAATGAACCTAGGGAAAGAGATCAAGAAAGAAGTCTCAACTTTATTCCATAAGTCCATTCACTGTTGGATAATGATTAATATACTTAATTAATTGATTTGTTATAATTCTTGGGATTAATTAATGATTAATTAAATTAAGAGAGTAATTAAAGCTTGATTAGTCAATTTTTCTAATTAATTAACAAATATATCCCAAGAAAATCATGGGAGATAGAAGTCACCCCATTAAATTAACCCATAAAGTTTGGGGTTAATCACTTAAGTAATTAAGGAATTATTAAGCTTATTAAATTTGTAATTAAATTTTAATTAAGCCTTAATTACTATTCAAAATTAATTAGGATCATTTTAAATTAATTCTCCTCTGAAATACCTTTAAAATGAGTATTTATTTATATTTTTCTCAGTTATGCTGCAATTAGTTATGTTTTTACAAGTTTCAGCCATTAAAATATATTAATTAGGCCAAATTAATCCCTAATCCCATCGGTGTCGTGTGGCATGCTTACGCGGTACACTTTCCACATGGTGTCGTAGGATTAGTTACTTAAACATAATACTAGTCAGTGCTTGTGTGGCGGTGGCGGATGTGCTTTTTCGTGCGTCATTCGATCTTAGAACGGATGACCATGATTAATCTCGTGGCACTAAAGGATTAAATCGAATAATTCTATCGATCTAATCATGACCATCCATTCCAATCACTTGGAATGAGCGGTATGTGATTTATCATTATGCGAGCGAGGGAGAATGGAGCCCGTCCACCATTGCTCACATGATTTGAGCTCACCCGATCTAGGATCATCTCCAAATGAATCTCACACCTTCGCGAGAAGGATCCAAAGGGATCCACTGGTCAGGATCACGTGGGGTGAATGTTTCCTTCAAAAAGCTCTAACTCATTTTCATTTAAGGATCGATTTCAATGGCATACCTCACCGAAGCTCAAGACCGGTGGCAAATCTGATTGAGGAAGCTTCGTCTAGTGGAGGCGATTCCCTACTGATCAGCATAAGCTCCAATTTGAGATGGATAGCTTGGAAGACCAATACACATAGCGTATGTGGTCAGCGTTATTCAAAGTTGCACGTCGGGTGGTTGGAGGGCTCAGGAGGTGATTCGTTCTTGCTCGATTAGCTCCAAGGATGGTGTGTGCAAAGTTAATTGCACTTTGGTTGGGCCTTAAGCAAATGGGAATCAACGGGAGGGGTTCCCTATTTATGCTTGAAGGAAACTTAGAATGGAAAACTTGGGGAGGCTTGGGAACTCTCTAGGAAGCTCTTGGCGGCTCATCTTGGGTAGCTAGGGCTCTGAGGAATGCAAGTGTCTGTATTTGAGTGGAAATGAGGGGGTGTAAACTCCCCTTCCTCTTGATCGGACAGACGGGCTGAGTTCGACACTTTGTAATCATCTGGAAACCTTAGAGGGTTGTGGGTGTCCTTGAGTGAATGAGTTGGCTCGATTTGGTTGGGTGAAGGTGTGGAGGTGGCTACCAAGGAGGGTAGTGGGCATCCTTGGTGTTTCAAGTGCTCTAATGGGGGGAGGGGGTGAGGTGATTTTACCTCTCCATGGGTCATGGCTGACCCAACCACCTTTGGGTCAAGTTGGGCAGGGTTCTAGGAGCCTAGGGGAACTAATGGGAGAGTGACAAGTGGCCAAAAAATGGAAATGACCACTTACATGAGTGACTTGTCTCATGTGAAACCCCTAGCCCAAGGGTAGGATGCTCATTTGGTATTAGATTTGATTTGGGTAGATTTGGAATGATTCAAAAGTGGGTTAGCTTAAATTTCAAGTGATTTGGAGTTCATTTGGTTCAATTTGGCTCGATTTGACCCATTTAGGTCAAATTGGGTCAAATCAGTTAAGTTGACCAATTTATCAAATTGGGTCAAACCAAGGATTGGTTCAAGTTCATATGATCATTTGGGATGTATTGGTGTCAGTGTTTTAGTTCAATTTGGTATAGATTTAGTTTTGGTTTATTTGAGTTCATTTGGGTCAAATGGGTCAAGTTGACTAATTTGACCCAATTGACAAAATTGGCTTGGGTAATGGCTTGGTTTGGGTTTGGTTGCTCATTTGGAATATGTTATAGCCTTTGGTTGAGTTTAATTTAGATTTGATTGGGTTTTAGGTCAGTTTTACCCTTTAGATCAAGTTATGTTTAATAAGTCATTTGGGCCTAGTAAGTCAATTGGGCTAAATTGTAGCTTTGGTCAAGTTCAATAGTCAATTTGGAATGAACTTGAGCCATTGGTTGCAATTAATTTGATTTAGATTTTGATTTGAGCCAATTTGGTCTTTTAGGTCAATTGGGTCAACTTGGGTCAAGAGGGCCAATTAGGTTTGGTTTGGCTCAATTGAAGATCAAGTCATATTCAAATATGGATTTTGGATTGGTATGAATCATTAGTTTCAATGGATTTAGCTTAGGTTGCAATTTGGCTAGTTTGGATTCATATGGGTTAAGAAGGTTGACTTGGTCAAAGAGCTAAGTTGACTTGGTTTGACCTAATTTGTGATAATTTATCAACCTAGGGTGTCATGTTATGAAGTTTGGATTGGCTTAATTCACTTTGATTTGGATTGAATTAGATTTTGGTTCAAATAGGTCAAATTGGTCACTTTGGGTCAAGTGGACAATTGTGTTTAGTTGGCTTGATTTTGGGTTGAGTTTAATTTAGTTGAGTTTATATATGGACTTGTGATTGATATATAAATTCAATTGCAATTGGTTTGGGTTTAAATGAGTTTTGGCTCATTTAACAATCTCAAGTCAAAAGGGCTAGGTTGGGTTTGACTTGAGTTGAATTTAATTTGGCTTGATAATTGTAGATTTTATTTATATTTGGAATGATAATTGAAGGAAAGATTGATTTATGAGAAAACCAATTGATTTGGGTTTGAATTGAGTGGATTTTGGCTAAGTCCATGGAGTTGAGTCAAGTGGCTTAGGTTGGATTTTTTATTTAGTTTGATTTTGTTTTGATGACTTAAATGTATATTTTATTTATATTTATGAAGATCATTGAAGTCATGATTGATTTATGAGAAAATCAATTGAGTTTGAAGTGATTTGAAGTTAAATTTGGCTAAGCGGTGAAGGTAGGTCATAGCTTAGAAAAGGTTTTGATTTGATTTGATTTAATTTTAATCATTTGAATGCAAATTTGATTTATATTTAGAAAGATGATTGAAGATATAAATTGATTGTGAGATAATTAATTATTTTGGATTAATTTGAAGGTAAATTTGGCTAAATCTATGAAATTAGTTCAAAGGACTTGGGTAGATTTCAAGTTTGGATTTGATCATGGGTTTCAATCATTTAGTTTGGAATTTGGAATTAGTATTTGAATTTGAATTGAGTTTGAGGTTTGGTTTCAGAAGGTGAACATGGATTAGATTTAGGTTATAGGGTAGGTGGATCTTCTTAAGTCCTAAGGCATAGCCTAATCCTATAGTTAATCCTTCTAAGTCTCTAAGCTTAAGGTAAGTGTTCACCTAAGTGTTAGAAGTGTCTTGTGACTAAAGAATTCTTAGTGTCTAGAAGACTCCTATGTCTACGATGAGGAGATTGAGAACTCACTCCAAAAGTGAGATAGCTTCTGTCACCCCAACGGTTGTTCCTCGCTTTGAAAGATATAAGTTACATTGCGCTTTCTTCCTACAAGCGGCACCAAAAGGCAAGGTTGGTTGACTCTACCGTGGTAGACTATCCTTTTGGATTTGTAAACCTAAGATAGGTCGAGGCTGATATAGCCCCTTCTCCTTAGATCCATCGCACACCGATAGGGTCCATAAATCAAATCAAACTAAATCCAATTCACACAAACCATATCAAATCAAATGAAATTAAGATAAAATTAACTCTGACTATTTTTGAGTTGACATAAGTCCCCAGCAGCACTTACTCAGTAGTCACCCTAAGTCGGGTTCGATTTATTGTGCTACCAATAGGTCACCCCAGTAGTTATTCCTTGCTTTGGAAGGTGTAAGTCTGCTATGCTTTCTTTCTAGCATAGTCGTTGCACATCGAAAGACAACCTTTATGTTGGTTAGTCCTACCCTATAGTTGGTAGACTACCCCTTTGGATTTGTAAATATAAAATAGTCCAAGGCCCCCGTAGCTTCTTCTTAGTGGATCCATCACACACTGACAGGGTCCATAAATATAATCAAATCAAGTTAAACCTAATCTGATTCACCCTAGTGGAGCTAAATCACACCCTTCTCCCGAGTGGAGCCATAATAAATTGAAATAAATTAAACCCGGTCTTGATCCCCATGAATTCAAACCCATATCCCCAGCGGATATGCACCACATTCATCAAATCCAATCTTGATCCCCGGTGAATTCAAGCTCATATCCCTAATGGATATGCCCCTGATTTAAATATAAACCAAATCAAATTAATTTTAAACATATATCTCCAGTGGATCCCCCTTTTCTAAATCAAATCCATATCCCAAGCGAAGAGCTCGAACCTGCTTCCCTAGTGGAAGGTTCATATAATCGATCCCCAGCGGATTTTCCTCTTCTATGCCCTTGCCATAAAACCCTCACATGTCATATCTGATACATATGTGATCCCCCTAGTGGACCTCTCTTCATGTCCTTGACATGATGTTCCCATCAAATCCTCTTGACTTACTAATGCCCTTAGCATAAGGTGAGTTGCATTGCACCAAGATCCTGATTCTAGTTACCTCTCAGGTTTAGGTTTAGATAGTTTCCATTAGCGCTTGTAACCTTTTGGACATGGTTGATCATCTCGGTCAACGCTAATATGTGTGGTGTGCCCTTTCAGTTACATGACACTTATTGGGGTTCCTTTGATTGACTTCACTTTTGGAGTGAGGATTCAATCTCCTCTTCTTAGACTTAGGGATCTTCTAGATATTAATGTTTCCTTAATTATAAGACACTTCTAACAATTAGGTGAATACTTAACCTAAGCCTAGAGACTTAGAAGGGTTAACTATATGATTAGATTATGCCTTAGGGATTAGGTTGATCTACATATCCCATAACTTGAACCCAACCAATGTTCACCTTCTTAAACCACAACCAAAGTAAATTCATATCAAACCCAAACCCAAATCCAAATCCAAATCAAATGATTGAAACCCATGATCAAAATTTCAAACCCAAACTCTGATCAACATAGCTTAATTCATGTGATTCTTGTCCTATGGACTTAGCCTTAAACTAAATCAAACTAAATCAAACCCTTCTCTAAGCTTTATGACCTACCTTCATGAGCTTAGCCAAATTTGCCTTAAAATCACTTCAAACTCAATTGATTTTCTCATAAATTAATTATATCTTCAATCATCTCTACAAATATAAATCAAATATACATTTATATCATCAAAACTAAATCAAACCCTTCTCTAAGGCCTATGACCTATCTTTATGAGCTTAGCCAAATTTTCCTTTAAATCACTTCAAACTCAATTGATTTTCTCATAAATCAATTTTATATTCAATCATCTTCACAAATATAAACCAAAACTAAATCCAAAATCTCACTCAAACCCTTCCTAAGCCACATGATCCAACTCCATGGACTTAGCCAAATTCATTCACTCCGAACCCCAATTCAATTAATTTTCTCATGCAATCATACCTTCAATCATGTTCACAAATCTAAATGAAATCTACAATCACCTCAACCAAATCAAATCAATTCAATCAAGCCTAACTTAGCTCATATGACTTGAAATTCTCAAATGCACCAAAACTCATCCAAACCCTAACCAATTATAATTGAATTTAAATACCAATCCTAAATCCATATATAAACTCAACTAAATCCAAATAAAACTAAAATCAATCCAACTAAACTTACTTAGGTTCACTTGACCCAAAGTGACCTAAAAGATCCATTTGAGCCAAACGTTAATCCAACCTAAATTGGATTGAACCAAGCCAACAAGACCCCCTATCAGAATTATAGATCACCCTAGGTTGATCAATTATCATAAATTGGGTCAAACTAAGTCAACTTGGTTCATTTGACCAAGTCAACCCTTTAACCTATATGAATCTAAATTAGACAAATTTCAACCTAAATTAATTGAAATCATTGATTCATACCAACCCAAAATCAATATTTGAACATGACTTGACCTTCAATTGAGCCAAACCAAATACAACTGGCTCTCTTGACCCATGTTGACTCAAATTGACTTAAAAGGCCAAATTGGGACATATCAAAATTTAAACCAAATTGATTGCAACCAATGGCTCAAGTTCATTCCAAATTAATTATTGAATTTGACCAAAGCCCCAATTGAACCCAATTGACCTATTTAGCCCAAATTGACATAAATGGTCAATTTGGCCTAAACCTTAGCCAAATCCAAATTAATTTAAGCCAAAGCCTACAATAATCTTCAATTGGTCAATCAAACCCAAACCAACACCTAACCCAAGCTAATTTGGCCAATTTGGTTAAATTGGTCAACTTGATCCATTTGACCCAAATGAAATCAAATTAGCCAAAATCAAATCTAAGACAAAATAAACTAAACCAATTGAACTAAAACATTTCAAATGACCATATAAATTTAACCCAACTCTTGGTTTGACCCGATTTGACCAATTGGCCAACTTAACCTAAATTGACCCAATATGACTTACATGAGTCAAATTAAATCAAATCAATTCCAAATCACTTGAAACTTTGGTTGACCCATCATGGACTCATTTTGAACCAGCCCAAATCAAATCCAATGCCAAATGACCATTGTACCTTTTGATTAAGGGTATCACATGAGATAAATCACCCATTTAAGTGGTCCACTTGGCAACCTCCCATTGGTCCACCTAGGCACCTAGGATGATGCCCAACCTAACCCAAGGGGTGGTTGGGTCGACCATAACCCATGGGGAGGTGAACTCACCTCACCTCCCCCATCAGAGCATTTAAAACCCAAGGACAGCCACTATCCCCCATTGGCAGCCACTCCCTTGCCCTTGGCCACTCAAATTGAGCCACTTATGATGATTCCCTACCACTCATAGCCACCACCGGCAATCGGACGACCATTATAAGCCAAATGAATCAAGGTCGTCTAATCTAAGGGAGGAGGGGGTATACCCCTTTAAATTCGATCCAAATCGAGGATTCGACCCTTAGAGAGCCTTAGCAGCCAGAGATGCACTCCCAGAACCATTTCCAAGCTTCTTGAGCTTTCCCATTGCCAGTTTCCTTCAAACCAAAATAGGGCAACACCTCACTCAGTCCAATTCTTCCATTTCCTCACCAAACTCAAATTAATTTCATACACACCTTCCTCAGGCCTCGTCGAGCAAGAATGAATCATTTTCCAACCTTCCTGACCACCAGAGGTAGGACTTCGATCAATGTCGAGCTCCAAATCGATGGACCTTGGCCTCCCAAGCTAATAACAAGGAATCAATGCTCGTGCCAATCAATAGGGCTTCGTCTCCACTAGACAAAGCTTACTCAGTCGATTATGCCACCGATCTTGAGCTCCGACGAGGTAATTTCTCAAAATCGAGCTTTTGGTGAATTTTCGTTGGAGCTTTGTGAAGAAAAGTTGCATGCCATTTGATCTTGACCATTGGATCTCTTCGCCTTGCTCTATGGATGGTGCGAGATTGATTTTGAGTCAATTCGAGCTTGGGCGAGCTTAGATCGAGCGGTGAATGACGGATGGTGTCCGTCTCTCATCGTTCGAGAGGAGACGAATCATGCACCATCCATTCCGCATGATCAAAATAGACGATCTTGATCAAACTCATTAGAATTACCCGATTGAATCCTATTAAACAGCGAGATTAATCATAGTCGTCTTATCTTAGATCGGATTGAGGACGAGAAAGCGTGTCTGCCAGGCGCCTCATCGGCGCTCTAAATAACAAACCGCGTGCGCGTGAAAAGTGCACGTCGATGCCACGCGTAGGGGATTAAGCTTTAATTAGGTTTAATTAATTAATTTTTAAGGCTGAAATTTCCATAATTCATAACAAATCATAAAAAATCCAAAAAATATAAATAAATACTCATTTAAAGGTATTTTAGAGGAGAATCATTTAAAATTAATTCTAATTGATTTTGAATAGTAATTAAAGCTTAATTAAGATTTAATTACAAACTTAATTAACTTAATTAGTCCCTAATTATGCAAGTAATTAATTCCAAACTTTTTGAGGTTGTTTAATGGGATGACCTCTACCTCCCATGATTTTCTTGGGATTTATTGCCTAGATAATTATGAGGATTGCTCATTTAAGCCTTGATTACTCTCTTAATTAATTAAAGGATTAATTAACCCTCTAATCAGCAAATAAATTGATTGATTGGGGATCTTAATCATTGTTGAACAGTGAATGGGCAAGGGAAATGAGATGGGAACCTCTTTCCTAATTATTTTCCTAAGTCCAATTCACTTTAAGGGAAATTAATTAATTAAAGGTTTAATTATTTAATTAAATGACTTAATTAACCAATTTAAAATTATAATCACATTAGAACCTAATTGATTAAATTATGGGTAGGTCTTTAGGTGTTTAATAACCTAAAATCACTTAGAGAAATTATGGTTAATCCACCTGTGTGGAGAAACTATAAGAGTACTTAATTAAGTTCCTTAATTTAATTAACCATTAATTATGAGCCAATTACATTAGGCCCCTTTTATTTCTTAGGATCATCGCTAATTTAATTTTCAATTCATATGCATATCATGTTGGCTCATAATTATTTGGATAATTACATTAAGATAATATAGGAAAGTATTAATTAATGTATTTAATGCATACTACAATTTAATTAACTCATAAAATCAACTTAATTATATTTCATTAAGCCAAGTTAATTAACAAATATGGGAATTGGTTAGGATCAGCAAACCTTTTCCTCACATCCTCAAATCAAATCAAAACATGAAATTGAAAATGGTATTAAGAAAGCTTTGGTTTACTTTAAATGATTTTATTTGATATGATTGTCCTTAAGAAATAATTTAATTGAATGAAATCATATGTTTATATTTATTTATTCCTTTTCAATCATGTTAAAAGTTGTATGTTATTTTAAATCATTCATTCATCTTTTCAAAATTAACCAAATCAAATGATTTTTCTTAATGTAAGCTTGCATGTGTTGGATTAATTTATAATATATGTGGCTATTATCACTAATAAATTCAAAATTATTTTTCAAAATCCATAAATCAATTACATTGATTAGAGTGATAGTAGTTATGAATACATATAGGTTTGCATGTGCTTATAGCTTAGAGATGTGAAGTAAAGCTTTATTTTCCTTAATTCATATGTAGTTTTTTATGTTAATGATATATAGGACATTCCTGAATATGGCTAGCCCCAAGGAGGTCATTTAAATACCTCACTTCCATGGTTAATAATAACACGTACTTATTTGATTTCATTTACATGTATTTCTACATTAAAATTTAGATACTTTAATTTACATGCATAAATGATTCAATCAAATAAAAATACAATATTTGCATAGTTTTCTTTCCTTTATTTATGTATATATTCATGTGTATTTAATAAAAGCAAGTATATAGTATGGACATCCTGAGAATACGAGGCTTTAGCTTGCCCCGAGGAGGTCATTTGATTACCTCACTTCCCTGATTAATAACGACACATACTTGTTCATGTCTTTATACATGTGTATGTATACATGATTAGTAAATGAAAATCTCTCTTTCTATTAAAATACATGCATTCATGATTGTCTAAGTGATTGAATTGATTAATCATATGACTCAGAGTTTTCTTTCTTATGTTCATGTGTACGAGCTTACATATTTTTGAATGCAAATGGGTATATAGTCTGGACATCCCAGGAATACAAGGCTTTAGCTAGCATCAAGGAGGTCCTTTGCTTACCTCACTTCCCTGGTTTAATAATGGCACGTACCTATTTAACTTCATCTCTATGCATTTTTGTATAGGAATTTGGATCGAGCTTTAAATTAATATGATTAAATAATTCAATCAAATGAAAAATATAAACTTTAAATATGCACATCTACCTTTATCATTTAAGTATGCTAAAATATGTTGTATGTATAGGTATGCTAAGTATTAAATCATACGCATGATATATGTGATGAAAAGGAATGATTTAATATATATCATGTGTAGTAATTCAATTAAATTAATCTTAAGAGGCCTTTCGTATTGAATAAGGTCATTTAAAGTTAACCTAAACTTAAGATTAATTAAAAAATCATATAATAAGTCATTCACTAAAGAGAACTAAATCAAATTAATATGTTTTAGAAAGTGGCTTAAAGTAGGGATGAAAGAGAGTAATCCTCTTCCTTCTCTTTATAACACTTAGTTACTAAGTATAAATCAAATGAAATAAAACAAAATATAAACTAAGATTCACAAACGAACTAAACAACTTAAAGTGAAATCAACCATCATGGTTAATTTAAATAATTTTAGAGTTAGAAAATTATTATTCTAATGCTTAGTTAAGACATACCACACAAAGTCTTAACACACACGTTAGAATTAAGTCATCACTTCTAGCTTTATGTTAGGGTGGTGTATGATGTGATGTATGTTTTATTTTGTGATGTATGTTCTTAGCCTAATAATATTTTCTGCAGGGGATTGTCTAAAGAGGGTGCTTAAAAATAATATAAATGCTCTGTTTTAAACCCCAAGCATAATCAAGTTAGAGTTTAGGTTACCCATGCGAGTGCTAAGTCCAAATTATATATTACTTGGGATTGTATGTGTGTTTAGTTAACACTTATTTTGCAGGTATAGTTAGATTTATTTTTCCTATATGAATGTAATTTTGTAATAGGAATTATGATTAGTGCTATGATAGATTAGGATGAGCAATGGCCAAAAGGCTTTGTCCTGGAGTGCCCTGTGATACCTTTGAAGCAAGCATATCCAAATCAAAGGAGGAAGAACAAAGAAGAAAGGTGGAAGAGTGAAGAATGAAGACCCCATAGCATGTATTCGTTCTAATTGTAATTATTCTTTCATATACCAGGTTGTATAAGGGTAGAGCTTGGCTGCTCATCTTTTTCTTTCGGGTTGTTGGCGGTACCTGACCACACCGGCCTTTTATTCTTTTACAATAGTTATAAAATTGATTAATGTTATGTTTAAACTACGCATTAGAAATGACATCTTTTTCTTAGTTTTTTTATGTTTGATGCTTTAATGTGTAGCCTGGATGCATTAGGCTCTTAGGATAAAATGAATTTTCTACCCGATTAATAACTCATAACTAAATTTTAAATAACTTATAACCTCACTATAAAGCTTAAGCTATAATTAAGATAACTGAAAGATTTAACAACCCCTTAGCTGTATGATTTTATGTCTCACATCATGCATATTATCTTGAGTCACTTTTGATAGAACTTACATGCATATGGACCTCTTGACGAGAGCAACCCCCACCGATGGAGCTTCACCCTCTCTCTTGATTTGGCCAATAATCTACTTCATCATATATTTAGGCATATAAAAATCCCAAAGCTTTTTTCTAAGTGATGTGTCAAAAATAAAATAAAAATTTGAAAAGATTTTGCATTTGTATATTAAGTTATATGCTCATACCACTCATACTCTAGTCTCTTAGAGAGTCGGTTTAGGATTTTAGTCTCTTTCCAATTAAATAACTATCCTAGCTATCTTGCAATTCATAAGGCCAGACTACATGATTTTAAAGTTGTAAGAGGAGTTAGTTGGCGGCCACTCCAAACGATTGTAAGACTAGAAGTCGGATGGGTTTACTCTCTCTTGTGGAGGTAAACCCTTATGTCCACCCGTCGCTTAGATTTAGGTCATGCTTTACTCCTTACTAAAGATCCCTAGATTTAGGATCCGAGGTAGCTATTTTCTTCGGGCTACAAGCATAAATCCTCACCTCTTAAGCATTTCTACAACCTTTGTGTTTGTGGATTATAAACCCTAACAATCTAATAAGATTCAACTCAAACAAATAAATCTCCTCACTCTCAAATATATAAAGCCCAATCATATGATAGATTGGGGTGCTTACTAGGCTTCCTAGTATCATGAAGCATTCTCTACTTATTTCCCTTGGATTCTAAAAATAAGTTCTTCTTAAACCTTCGCAATTGACTTTTCAAATCCAGTCAAACCTTTAATAGTCTAACCTTGAAATCTTTGGAGATGACCATTGTCTATTTTAATCAAGAGTATTCTTAGAGAATTTCATCCCCTAAGATGTAATTAACTATGGAGGCTTGCCTTCATAGGAAACTTTAGAAGTCAGTTTAATATAAATCCTATTTTATTCGTCCATGTAAAGTAGAAGGAAAATCTCTGATATATTCGAAGACCATCATGCCTTAGGAGTACTTATTAGATGATTAGATTCATTGAAGGGTGAAGTACCTATCTTTCGAGATAGTACATCATACCTCAATGTCATACACATCACAAAAGTACACGATGTGAGACGCTTATATTCTAAAATAAATACCACAAGAGGTGAACAATGTATGAAGATGATATTTTTAAGATGTTGCATATAAGAGAGCATATGCTTATTTGTAGACTACATAATTTTTAGACTCTTTCTGTACAATAGAATGTCTACAAATTTGTACAAACTATTCTCAAAAAATTTAATTACATAATTATTTTAAGATCTACCAAACTATTCTAGAAAATTTTAATTACATAACTATTTCAGAACATTCTAGACAGTTATTAAAAGTTATTAAAAATGAGTAACAATTTCTAATAAATGATGAATATCAAGAAATAAACATATAGCTAATTTCAAACTCAAAACTTCAACAGTAACATCTAAATAATCACAACCTAAGCAATTTTTGAAGCTAGACTTTTATCCCAAAATTATCTTACTGGGCCTCCCGGCCCTGTTAGAGTAGGGTGGGCAAACACGAACAACTAAGAGAGCATATGCTCGAAACCAGCCCACATAACAATTTCTAATAAAGTAAAAATTGTTATGAAGGCGTTAGACACATGACCTTATAAATAACTATGTTATAGCTCTATTCCATATGGGTCACTCCTATATAATTCAATAATCATATTCAAATGTAAGATTAATGACCCTGTCAAGATTGAACACATTTGATATATGATCTTATTACATTTTAAGATATGATTATATCTTATCCATTTCATGCAATAAAAACATATACATGAATTTGTATTTAAATGTTATTTGAACTAAGATCAAATAATATTCAAAGATGACATGATTTATTGATCAAAAAACATAAGTTTTTATACGTTGGAATCATAATAGATCATAATTTAAACATAATTCACATTCTAGCACATTTTTTCAAAAAAAAAAAATTAGGAAACATATTTCTCCAAATTTGAATGATATAGGGCAAATAAAATTAAATTTCTCAATAATTTTAACTAATTTAAGGGTGCATTTCGGGGAGCGGTACGATAAAAGTGGGTTTTCGCACTGCACCGCTCTTCCATTTGACAACCATATTTTAGCTACTTTTTGATGATTTGTAACGAAAAAAGTTATATTTTTCAACATGATTTGCTATTAAAGGTGGCTGCCAGAAAGTTGTAATTTGACTTTTATAAAATATATAAAAATGATATATATCGACTTATATATAGTTTATCTTTACGTAACATTTCACAACTTTTAAATTTATAACTACCTATGAATGCAT
This sequence comes from Cymbidium sinense, assembly GCA_021442155.1. Taxonomy (NCBI): domain Eukaryota; kingdom Viridiplantae; phylum Streptophyta; class Magnoliopsida; order Asparagales; family Orchidaceae; genus Cymbidium; species Cymbidium sinense. Next base: position 24,502,008 of record CM038226.1, on the reverse strand, counting down.
CATAAAATTTATTTGCTATCACTATCATAATTAATTCATTATTTAAAAAGAATATCATTAAATTTTGACCAAAATAATGTATAAATAATAATCATGATTTCCTTTCATTCTCTTCCATATCCATAAATTTTTTTTTAATTATTATTTTTTTCAAAAAATTGAACGAATAATTGTAACTTCAGATAAGTGTGCAATCGAATGAGGGAGATGATCTCGAGCCTTAACCTTTCCCACTAGATCATCATCGTTTCAAGCGCATCTTTTCTTAATTACAATAAAATTTCATAATAGTCCAAATAGGACAGAAATTTACATAATTCAAAATTGGCATTACGAAGCTGATTGAAGTTCTATCATTCCCCTCACTAATTGCCACTAAGCTGCTTAAATGTTGCGTGAGTGATTCACATTTGTTCTTATTTGTTTATTTTTTGTGAAATCGACTTGTAAAATCAACTGTATTAATTTTAGTGCGGATTAAAATAAAAACAAAATGTAAATAAATAATGAAGGGAATTATTCTCAGCAAGGAAGAAGGAGCCTTACTGGTGAAGCGCGGGTCCACATCCTTCACATTTTCACAGTAGTGTTGATCGTGGAGGCTAAAGTTTTTGTTTTTAAATTTTTTTTAAAAGAATTTACTTACATATTATCACAGAATTTTTATCTATTTACATATTTAATATTAATATTTTTACTATTTTATAAATTCATGAAAAAATTATTGATTTAAAAAATAGTAATATTTTTAATGTGATGTTAAAATTTTAAATATTATGTATATAAATATTAAAATATAAATATGAAAGAATTATATGATAAGTAAGTAAAAGTTTTTTTATTGCGTAAATTTATTTGATTGGTTAAAATTGGAATCGGATCATAAAAACATGACAACGACTTAGATATTAATGCAAATCTAGCTCTACCAATGGTTCCAACTTCGTTGTCTCAATAAGTCATTAATCACCATTGATTATATGACCGCACAAATCATGAAGCAAGGATGAAGAATCTATACTGCAACGGTTGGAAACATTAATTTCAGATCCTCTCTACTACGAATTTTTTTTTTTTTTTTTTTTTGTAATGAGTATTTATCCAATATCTCATCTATTTTATAGGTGAAGATATCATTGTGATTAATCTCACGAAAATTTAATATCATATTTATCATTCATATATATCTTCACTTACTTTTTTAACATTTTTGAATTCGGTTCAGAAAATTTGAATTCGGTCCAGAAAATTTATGACCTTGCTCGCTCACCTAGATTACCATTATTTCTCTTATCCATCGAAAATTTTTTACTTACTATTGTCAGCAGTTTCCTGTGGAGACTATTATTGCAGTTTCCTGTAAAGAGTCAAGATGATAAAACACCTAGTGAAGGACGTGTTTTCTTCGGGAAGGAAGGGGACGAAAGTGAAGGCCAAGGTGGTGAACTGACTTGCTCGATCTCAACGACATCAACGCCGCCATTATCAACCAAATTCAAGATTTTCTTGGCCAGAAAGTGGAGTTCCACCCGTCATCCGAGTCTGTTCTCACTCACTTTCTTATGAACTTATTTGGTTTCTTTGCAAATCGAAATTTGTCTTCCTAAAATGACGAATTAAATTTAACTTCATTTGCTTTGGCTGTGAAATTAATCTTAGAAAATAAATCGAGCCAAGTGTGCTCTGTAACCACTTAAAAAAACCAAAATTTTATGTTCCGGCCGCCGGACATCTATAACTATTGGCATTCGTACAGATAACGGGAACAGAGGGGTGGTGGGACCGCCGGCATACCTGGAGCCGGCATTGCTTCCGGGCATACCTAAAATAGTCGCCGGCGAGAAAACGTACGTGGTGACGTTCATCGTGGACGAAAGCCAGGGGATTCCCGGCGCCGTCATCGTCAAGAACCGCCACCTGGCACAGTTCTACCTCAAATCCATCACCATCGAGAACTTCCCTGGAAAAGGTCGCATCCACTTCGACTGCAACTCGTGGGTTTACAACGCTGATAAGTACTCCTACGACCGCATTTTTTTCGCCAACAACGTAAGCGCTCATTCGCTCGCTCGCATTAATTTGATCGAACACCTTGTGTGCATTCTAATATATTTGACAGAGCAATCTGAACAAGTTTAAACTGAAAATCTGAGGGTTGCAGTCCTACTTGCCAAAGAACACGCCGGAACCGCTTTGGCCGTACCGCCAGGACGAGCTGCGCAACCTTAGGGGAGATGGCGTGAACCGAAAGCTGGAGGAATGGGACCGCGTTTACAACTACGCCTACTACAATGATCTCGGAAACCCGGACGGCAAGCCGGAAATGGCCCGGCAGGTACTCGGCGGCTCCGCCGAGCTTCCATATCCCCGCCGCGGAAAGACTGGCCGTCCGCCGTCGAAGACTGGTGCGCCAACTTCTTCCGTTTGAATGACACCTCCGTTATTGTGCGGGAGATCAAGGGATCGTTTGAAGCGAAGAAAATAATTTTTTTCTGAAGTTATTATAAATATTACCATTTAAAAAAAATGATCTATCATTTGTTTATATTTACCATATTTTAATTAGCTTAGTAATAATTAAGTGTTTATCATAAATATTTTTAAAACTGATAACAATTTATAGCCAAATAGAAATATAATTACTATGGTGAAGGCAAAAGGATAAAAAAATACAGTTCCAAACATAAGATCCATTAGATCAATCGAAGTTTATTTATTTATTTTAAACTGTTATTGAAAAGTAGATAGTTTAAAAGCTGTTATTTATGTTACTATTATTCAAGGGGATTTTGCATACAAACAGCGAAATTCTTATATATTTAATATTTATATTTAATACATCTAAATTTTTAATATTATATAAAAAATATTACTATTACTATCCTTTAAATAGTGAATATACTTTTTTATATATTATGATATTAAATAAATAAATAAATAATTTTAATTGTTAGATATGTAAATACATTAAAAATTGAATGTATTTTTAATGTATATGTAAAATTTTAAAAATTTAAATATCAAATTTATATGAGATATGTAAATATATAAGTATTATGTAGTATGTATGTAAATTTTTCTAAAATATAATGTATTTAAATGCAAAATGTCACCTAGGGATCATTGACACAATGGGCCCTCATACGTCAAACCATCTCGCATGTCCTAACAATGGAGATTTTGCTGCAGATCCAAAGTCGGAGAGGCCGCTTGGGAAGCTGGAGTTTGAGATCTACGTTCCACGCGACGAGCGATTCGGGCACATGAAGAGGTCGGATTTCCTCGGTCACGGCATTCAGACGGTGGCCAAGGACCTGCTGCCTATTTTTCTGGCCGTCGTGAAATCCTCAAACAAAGGCTTCGCATCCCTCAAAGATGTGCTCAAGCTCTACGAGGGCGGACTTCCGTTGCCTGATATACCTCTGCTTCGCAAGTTCTTCCAGGCGTTGCCATTCGGGTTCTTGAAGAGCGTCCTAATCCCCAGCCCCGGCCAGCGCAGCTTGCTCAAGTTACCGATGCCTCAAGTCATCCAAAGTAGTTAGATGCTTTCTCTGCGCCTTGAGTTCTTTTCAGCTTTTACTTGGGTTGATATTAATTTTTCTGGTAATTAACTCTTTGGGTTCCGGCGATGAAGATGACAAGTGGGCGTGGAGGACCGATGAGGAGTTCGCCAGAGAAATGTTGGCCGGCGCTAACCCTCTCATCATCCAGCGCCTCAAGGTATTTTTCTCTGCAACTGTTGAAATCGTTCTAGACGGGATATCATATTTGCTACTGATACTGAAAACGGCATTTCAGGGATCTCACGTGAGAATGGGCATCATGTGCATGTGAGATTGGGAGATGTCAATTTTGACAGCTTAGATAATCTTTTTTCATTCATCCAATTATATATATTTTAAAATAAATTTAAAGCTATGCTATAAAAAACATTAATTTTACTTTTCACATATGCGACACCCACATACAAATAATAAAAAATAATGCTTCCACTTAAGCTACATATATATTACTCATTATGATTTGATTTGTGGATTTACCTTTTTTTTGTCAATTTTTTATTATTTATATTTTTAGATAAAAGTATTTTATTATTTATTTTAAATAAAGGTGCTTTTTAAAACTTGAGTTATGGCCACATAGGAGGATTATGAGCTTATATATGTATATATAAGCTGTGATTTATGCTGATTTTTTAGAGTAGCAATCAAGATCATCTATAGTTATCATGTTAATTATGCAGAAAATTTACCTCAATATTAATCATCAAATTTGCTTTGGGTGATTGGATTTAAATGAGCCTAATCTTGTTTTATAAACCTCTGACATTAATGATGGATTTCAAGCCTTCTAAACTTAAACGAAAGACAACAATGGAGCATTTGTAAGCACAATTATCATGATAATTAGTGTGATTTCGATTCATCCCTGAGATTTAGTTATTGCACTTTGAAAAAAAAAAGAAAAAAACGAAGCTATTGTTGATAAGATTTGTACAGGAATTCCCACCAACCAGCGTACTCGATCCTTGCAAGTATGGCGATCAAAATAGCACGATAAAACTAAAGCATATCGAGCAAAATCTAGAGGGCCTTTCAGTCCAACAAGTAAGCTAATCATTTTAGTTTGCTTTAATTTGATTTTCAGCTTTACTGCTTGCCTATAGTAGAGTTGATGCAGTGCAGTTTTGATAACAATTATACTTATTTAGTTGCTTAAAATTACATTAAGCAATACTTAGTTATCTTAATTAAGGTTATTTTTTTTGTTGATTTACATTTACTTATTTTATTTCAGGCTTTACTTAAATGCTTAAATCTATTTATCATCCTCTTATCTGATCATGCACATGTAAATATTATTGCCTATATATATAAATTCCGAGTACGGTGTACTATTTGATTAACAAGTTTACTTCTCTGCAGGCACTTGACTGCAATAAGCTCTTCATCCTCGACCATCATGACTCCATTATGCCATATCTAAGTCGCATCAACCGGAAGGTCTATGCCACCCGAACACTGCTCTTCCTCAAGGATGACAGCACTCTGAAACCACTAGCCATTGAGCTTAGCCTCCCGCAACCGGGGGACGATGCACTTGGTGCAGTAAGTACCGTGTACACTCCAATGAACTCTGGCGTTGAGGGATCCATTTGGGCACTAGCCAAAGCCTATGTCATCGTCAACGATTCGTGCATTCATCAGCTTATTAGCCACTGGTATTTGTTCTTTTATTCATGGAGCTTTTCCATTATCTACTCTCTTTTATAAGAAGGCGAATAATCGGTTCAAATTTATTGAATTAAATATAGTTAGATCTACGTTTGATCATGTATTCATCTTCAAGCTCAAGTTAAGAAAGATTGGAGTTAGTTTTTCTCTACAGCTTTGTATTCTAGTGTTCTTTTTTTCTCCTGTTAATATTTCCATGTCTTCTATGCCAGGTTGCGAACTCATGCAGTGATCGAGCCATTCGTGATCGCAACAAATCGTCACCTGAGCGCGATGCATCCCATCAATAAGTTACTGTTGCCACATTACCGCGACACCATGAACATAAACGCTCTCGCTCGGCAAAGCCTCGTCAATGCTGGTGGCCTTCTCGAGTTCATCCTTTTCCCTTCCAAGTACGCCCTCGAAATGTCCTCCGCAGTTTACAAGAGCTGGAATTTCGTCGAACAGGGCCTTCCGTCCGATCTTCTCAAGCGTGGAATGGCGGTGGAGGACCCGTCTCGGCCACAAGCTTCGGCTCCTGTTCGAGGATTACCCGTATGCAGTGGATGGCCTCGCCATCTGGTCGGCAATCGAGACTTGGGTCTGCGAGTACTGCGCCATTTACTACCACGACGACTCTACCGTGCAGAGCGACGAGGAGCTTCAAGCATGGTGGAAGGAGGTGCGCGAGGTAGGCCACGGTGATAAGAAAGATGAACCATGGTGGCCTAAGATGAGCAGTGTTCTGGAACTTGTCAACTCGTGCACCACTATCATATGGGTTGCCTCCGCCATGCACGCCGCGGTCAACTTCGGGCAGTACCCATACGGTGGCTACGTGCCGAACCGGCCAACAGTGAGCCTCAGGTTCATGCCGGAGGTTGGCTCAGCTGAATACGAGAAACTGCAGAGAAACCCGGAGAAGGTGTTCTTGAAGACGATGGCGTGCCAGCTGCAGACGATTATTGGGATTTCTCTGATTGAATTGCTGTCGACGCACACAACCGACGAGGTGTATTTGGGCCAGCGGGTGAGCGTCGAGTGGACCAGAGATGAACGTGCGATCGATGCGTTGAATCGCTTTGGTGCAAAGCTGAAGGAGATAGAGAAAAAGATTGCAGAGTTGAATAGTGATCCGAGACTGAAGAATCGCAGTGGGCCTGTGAAAATGCCTTACTCGCTCCTCTCTCCTTACAGTGACGGTGGGATCACTGCGAAGGGCATCCCAAATAGTATCTCAATCTGATGGCCCTTTCAAGTTTGAATTTAGACACTCTCTTGATGGTTTTTATTTGTTCAGTCGATGTTTGCTGTTTTAAACTAGATGAGTGTGGATGATCTTAAGTTATTTGCTCACTTATTGTTATTAAATATTAGAGAGATTATTATGTAGAGCTTGGCATGGCTCTAATAATATAGTATTGTGTGTAGCTAAGAAGTATTGTGTATTAATGCACAATAATAAATAAGGGCGTTTACATACATAGTCACCCTATTATTTTATATTTACAAATTAATCTCCTTCAATCTTAATTTTTCAAATTGACTTAGAATTATTGAAATTCATAACAAAAGCTCAACCCATACTTTTCATTTTTGTAAAATTTTCAACGATTTGATGGTGGCACATGAAAATATATGAGTCTGGTATTTCAGAAAAATAGAGAGAGTTATTAAATTGTAAATACACATGTATTAGGTGGTTGATTTATAAATTTTCCTAAAAAATAACACTTTATAGCAAATACATGATACTTTTTAGCTAATATATATTAGTTATTTATTGGCTGAGTGTCATTTAACATTATGTTATTAGAGTTTGGATGTAGCTATCTACATATGGACTTTTCATATAATAAATTTTCTAAATATACAACACCAAATTCTTATATAATTATGATTTAATCATCTTTCTATTTTAATTTTTTTTAAGTGGAAATCAAAGAAGGTAAAAATCATGGGGCCTAGCCCACTTAGAAATAATTTCACTATCACTATTTATTACAATTATTATCATGTCTCCAAAGTTGGAGAAAGATAGCTTAGAAGAGTAGCGAGAAGTTTCACCGGACAAGGACGAAGGCTTCGCTGGTGTGGACTCTGAAAATTCGCCACCGACCTCTTCGATGAAAGAGTGTTTAAAGTGTCGGTGTAATTTTCAAAAGGCAAATGAATAGTAGACAAGACACTACCCAGAGATTTCTTCCTCCTTTTGTGATGACTTTAGATCTGGTTCCAGGTTTCCTATAGGCACAAGCACCTATAGTTAATTACCCATCTCAATACTAAAAGAAAACTTTCGATTAAGGCTAGTCGTTAGATCACTAAATGTGTGACATATAATAACAGCATGTGGAGTTTTGAAATTTAGAATTTATGAAATTCATCATCTTTTAGCTTAAAGCGGTTGGTTGGGGGATCGATGACGCGCTCGATCTAGATCCCATGGTTCGTCATCCGTCGCGGTCTAGTCCCAAGTGAGAGGAAAAAAAAGCTTGTTAGCGGTCATGGGTTTTCGTCGAGGAACCTTGGACACGGTGGTGTTTCTCAGGTGACAAGCTTAAGTCCACTTTAGTTGACAGAGGGCTTTTGCCCTATAAAGTGCACTCTATAATTCACAACTCAAGGTACATAACCATTGGGGAGCATACGGGCTACAATCGTGACCGTAATATAATAGTGTCATTTGGCGACAACTAATTAATCAGAGGACTCTGGTCGTAACTGCATCATATGTGGACCCTATCGGCCAAGCCACGCAGTTAGAGGACACGGGCCACATCCTTCCTGGCATGAGATTGATTGAGAGTGAACATAATTATGTACTTGATTTGACATTGGCTCCTTTATGAGCTAGATTTTTCTTAATTTGTTACCTCCGACAAACAGTTGCAGAAGGTGGGTTGGATTGAGTTTTATTTTGAGTTATAAATAGTGAATTTCATTTAATAATTTAGAACTTAGTAATTTATTTGATTTTATATTTGGACTGATACTTGACTTTGATTAATTTGATTTGAACTTACAAGCACATTTTGATGATGAATATCCCCTTCGGTTGAAATCTCTATTCAACACAGCCATCATCGGGATAAACCTTATCAACTTTGCTCATTTACTAATAAAGGATCAGGTCTATGAGTTGTATTCATGAATTTGTATTTGAGATGTTTTAACATAAATACTTTGAAAACCTAGATAATAATAACCACCTCCGGTTATATTCTACAATCAACATAGCCATCACTAGGGTTAAATCAAATTCTCTTATTAATGATTGAGCATTTGATTTAGAATTAATCCTCTCAACTCCTATTTTGCAAGGAGGATTGGATTGATTAAGTGGAACTTACGACTTCACCATATAGATAAAGCGGCCCATGCAGATTTGTTTTCAAATTTGTTGAATTTGATGCAACTTATAAAATGTGCACATTTTACGAGGTAATTAAAGCTATGCCTAAGACACTCCTTGTGGAACATGTAAATCACTTGACAGTGCTTGCATACTATCAAGATGCTATCTTTGAATTTATTTCATCTCTTAATATGGTCATTTGTATAAATCTCAAGATAGCGATTAGAAGTTTGGCTACCCCATGTCATGTGAATGATTTCATTTTGAAATAGTTGATTGTCTATATGCATTTGAACACAAGCTTTCAATATAAGATTTGCATTGAAATACATGCATAAGCAATCTTTCAAGCCATTTGTGAGCATTTTAATATGATGAAATTGAATGCCAAAAATATCTCACTATATAAACCATGTTATCTACAAGCAACTTATGTACATTTCAATATTATTGTTTGAATGTTAAGCTGCATTGAGGTATATAAGCCTTGATCTTTTGGATTAGTCACACTTATCAAAGAGCTTTCAAGCTTATCATAAATCTCAAGCAATCCATTTGATCATGTTTGATTGTTCAATATGAATAGTGATATCATTAATTGCACATTAGGGAGTCTAGCTAATGCTCATTGAAAAATGATCAATTTATGCTCTTGCTGCTAAGTGAGTGTGGGCTCCAAAAATTTTCCACTCACCTCTTTATGAATGAAGAGAGTATTTTAAAGTGTCGATGTAATTTCAGAAGGCAGATAAAATAGTAAATAAGACACTACCTAGAGATTTCGTCCTTATTTGGTGAGAACTTTAGATATGGTTCCAGATTTCTTATAGGCGCAAGCCCCTATAGTTAATTACCCCTCCCAGTAAGTGGAAGAAAACTTTCGATTAAGACTAGTATTTGGGTCGCTGAATGCGTAGCGTATAGTAGCAGCATATAGAATTTTAGAATTTGAGATATGAAATTCATCATTATAGTTTAAACCGAATGGTTGGGGGAATGATGAAGTGCACGATCCCAGCATGGGTAGTAATGCCCGGTCCCTAAGTCGAGAGGAGGTAGTCGACCCAACTATCGAAGGATCCTCATCAACACATGGGTTACATCTTCCAAAAATCCTTATAGACATGGGGTGGTGTTTGTCGAGGCAGCTTAAGTACATTAGGCAGAGGGTTGTTTGCCTATAAAGTATACCACGATTCACAACTAAAGGCGAGTCATTGGAACACTACGGTCATGATCATAATATAATAGCGGCAAACCACCCGTCAGAGGACTCGTAATCGCTTCATCTGAGCCTACTAGCCCATGTTAGGGGACACGAGCCAAAATCCTTATTGGCAAGAGATTTATTGAGAGTGAACATAACAGAACACTTGATTTGACATTAGCTCTTTTGTGAGCTGAAGTTTTCTTAATTTGTCATCCCCGACAAATAATAGTGGAAGGTGGATAGATTGAGTTTTGCTTTAAGCTTTTAATGATAGGATTTCATTTAAATAATTTTTAGATTGACACTCAATTTGAGTTAATTTGATTAATTTGGATATATTTAAGAGCTTTAGATCCTATCAACTCTGTTTAGCTGCTAACTTAGGATTAGATCTACTATCACCTAACAGAATCAACATTTTAGATATTTTATTGATTTGAAACTCTTTTTATAGGTTTTAGTTTTTTGTTAACGGTCACAAGACTAACAGGAAACAACCCAGACATACTGGACACTTGAATTTAAGCATTCAACATAGTGTTGGGGCCCATGCAGGTGTTTATAGCTTAATTATTTATCTAAGGAGACAATCTTAAGTCTACCTTAGTTGACAAAGGTAATTTTATGTTTGAATTAGGAGCTTTAGATTCTGTCAACCCTATTTAATTGTTAACATAGGATCAGGTCTACTATCACTTGACATAATTAGCTTTTCAGATATTTAACTGAGTTGAAATTCTTATAATAGATTTTTAGATTTTGTTAACCTGGACCCTGTCCTAAGACTAAATCGAGTAGCAACCTACGCAGCCTTTTCAGACATTAAAATTTACACTTGAAATCTCTATGTCTGAGCACTTGCAGGTATCTATAGCTTAGCTAATTTCATCAAACTAATGAAATCAATTATTTTGAAAATCATAATAGGAAGAAATTCCTTGATTTTTAATTAAAGGAAGCCTTATGATTTTAAAATTTTGATTTAGTATCGTCTTCTGTCTGCTTGTACAAAGGGTTGCAGATTCGGTGATGAAGAAAACGTTTTGATTTAGATTCTAAAAGACAATTTAATTTGTTATTTTAAAAGAAGATTTATCTCTTAGAGTAGCTTTCATTTTCCCTCTCCTTTTTATTTTGCTTTTATGTTTGTTGTATGCTATTTTCCCACATTTACTTTTTTTTCTAAGTTTATAATTTTAACAAAATTTCGGCAACCTCCCGGCGTCATCCCTGTGTAGGGGGCTGCATCGGGGGTGTTTTGGCATACCCGTAATGCCCTGATGAGCATGACAGTTGGTGTTTTGAAGCACCTCAGCCAGATTTCAATCTCGTTATGCCCTGATGAGCATAACGAGGTCTTCAATCACCTGCATAAAGCAAATATATATGTAGATATTCTTAATTTTCTGACATTTGGTAGTACTCATTGTCCTCGCATAAGGGGCTACATCGATTTTATTTTGGTCTACCGCCTGCAATGGTGATGTTTGGTGTTTGAAGTACCTCAGCTGACCTTCAATCACTCATTATGCCCTAATGAGTATAACGAGACCTTTAATCACCTGCATAAAAGTAAATAGATATGTAAATATTTCAAATTTTGGCAGCATTTCGGCAGTATTCCAGCGTCATCCCCGTATAGGGGGCTGCATCGACACAGATTTGGCCTACTCGTCACGCCCTGATGAGCATGACAGTTGATGTTTTGAAGCACATCAGCCTTCAATCACTTGTTATGCCTTGATAAGCATAGAGAGGCCTTCAATCACCTGTAATAAAGCAAAGATAGATGCAAATGTTTCAATTTTCAGCCGCATTTCGGCATAATGGGTGTCACATCTTACAGTTTTGGCTTACTCGGTACACCCTGATGAGCGTAGCGAGCAGTGTCTTGCGACACCATAGCCGTCTTCACACCTGCTATGTCCTATGGGGCATTAGTGAGGTCTTAGAATTTGCAAAAAGACACGCAAGCATATATATATATTCACCATCAGCATATTTGACTTGAATTGGTCCAGTTGCCCCTAGTAAGGTATACCGATTGTGTCAAGCTCTTATAGTTCTATCAGCATGCTCAGAAGATGCATACTTAATGAAACCAAAACCCTGATGGTGACTAGTTCGCCAGTCCTTAATCAAAACCACTTCAACAACATCACCATGTTCCTTAAATAATATAATATGAAGAAGAAGATGCTCATACTAAAAAAATGGTAGCACTGGAGGTTTTGAACAAAGCAGAGAGAGAGGCTTTCTGTATAGATTTCACTTATATATTTCTTTTATGGCCGTAGAAGTTATCCAATTGGATGCCAACGATCAAGATAAAAACCACAAAGAAGGTGGGGAAGCCAGCTTGAACCTTGGAAGCAGCTTTCCTTCTTAGAAGAATTATCCTGTTTCCCGAGGCGCCGAAAGAAAAGGTGGCAACAGTCATCGGTGACCCATTCAAAATGAAAATTGAAACCTTCGGCAGCACCTACACCCCCTCTTCCTTTCCAAGGAATCTGTGCAGTGGGAGGAAGGGCGGAGGCTTGAAGGAAATTACCGAGTCGGACGAGACACATGAGTTCAGGTTCCTTCCTTGCGATTTTGGAAACAGAAGAAGCCAAGGGACGACGCCTCTTCCATTCTGTTTGAAGGGGAGAAAATAACCCTCAAAGAAGGAGGGAACGATTGGAGGAGTGGGCTCGTTTGAATGGGGAGGATAGCTCATGCAAACGGTTGGCGTTCGAACAAACGAGCTGGAATTTTTTTAATAAAGTTTAAATTTATTAAATGAACTTAATGTGGATTTCAAGCGGGTAAGTATCAATGTAAGGTAATTCCATTGTTTTGAACACAAGGTGCAGTCCATTTTGCGATCGAAAACTGTTTGGTTCGAGTTTCCAGAATTTAGTGAATTTCAACTCAAAATGTTCGTCGCTTTTGACCGCTCGATTTTCATGCAAACTCAGTCGAATTGAGTGCGAATAGTCTTATTTGATATATTTCAGCATTTCAAAACCAATGGCACAATCAATTTCACAAATGAAGGTCATTTGATTCTCTTCGGCGCCTTCTGACCTAGATATGCTTGCAAGCACATTGACTGAGCACTTGATCGGTTGCTCATCAAGTCATGTAATATTTATATCTTGATCAATTTTGATATTCTAAATGCAATGGTGAAGTTTATTAGTCGATCAGAGGTCATTTGAGTTTATTTTGGTGACGTTCAATATATTTCAGCCTCGATTTGTGTGTTATCACTTCAAATCACTCCACATTTGCACGAACTCATCCAAATTTATTGCAGATAGTCTCGTTTGATAGATTTTGACATTTTGAAGCTAACAACATGATCAATTTCATGAATGGAGATCATTAGGATATCATCGCAGCTTCTCGACTCTGATATGTGTGCCGACACATTAATAGCTAGAGCGCTTATTCAATTGCTCATTAGATTTTATAATATTTATATTCTGATCAATTTCAATGTTCTGAATGCAACAAAATAGTTTGTTCACTGATCAGAGGTCGTTTCGACCATTTTTAATGACGTCTAGTGCATTTTGAGCCTCAATTTATGCACTGTCACCTCTGAAGTCCGTCGAATTTGACTTGTGGGTTTGTCTTGACTTATGACACACATATGAAGGTCAACAAATGCCCCCCAAAAAATGTGATTCACGCATGGAGCGAGTCATGTTTGTTGAAAACTGGTTGACCATTTGGCCATGGGCTTGGATCTATTTTATGGAGCTTTTGCGATTTATCATTAGTATGCTACCTTATTCAGGACATGCTAAATGACGGGCTTGACCGATTTGTCAAAATCGACTTGTCGAATTGATAAGAGTTCTTCCACCATCTACTATATGCTTTAATGGCTTTACTGGAGATCTCTTTCTTTTATGTCCTTGCAGATTTGAGCCTCCTCCGACCCTAGCTTCATGCTTGGTTGGGTTTGATGGAAGAATTGGTATGCTTGTTTTGATGAAGGACTCCACTAGGGAATCGGGTTATCCGTACTCGGTCGGATTTGAAATTCCTTCTGTCCTAGCTTTAAGCTTGAAAGACTTGATGAAGGATTGACCTGATTTGTCCCTATTGACTTCTCAGGAAGTGTATGTATGCCATGAACCCCGTGCTTACTGCTTTGACAGATTCGTTAAAGAATACATACAGATGACCCAGCCTTCAGGCTTATATAAGATCAATGTTGAGTTATTAGTCTAGCAACGTGTGCTTTAACAAACTGAATAACTACAAAATTCCTTTAGTTCGACCATTAGCTTTGTATGAACTATGGAATTGCTTCCTCGGTCCTGTGCTTTCTACTTTGACAAACTTGATGAGGAGATTGGCTTTGATCTGTGCTTTGAACTTGATCAGATCATTTGCGAATAAATTGAAATATCACCATATAGGTAATATGAAGATTAATTTAAGGTAGCCCTAAATTGAGCATTTCCTCAAATTGCTTTGATCTATCGATCAAGTAGAAAGCTCTCTTGGATCCTGGTTGCTTGTAATCACTAAGCTGAATCTGGTTTGAATTGAGCAGCTATCGTCATTGAGCTGACGAACGAGGGCTCTTTCACTGCGGCCTTTTCTTGCGGCTTGTTGAGTGAGAAGAGCGTCAGCAACTCGGCCATATTTGGGCTTGTTAAGTTTGACCTTTAGAACTTACTCGAGTCTTCGACTTAAGCTGTAGTGGGTTTGTGGTTTTGTCATAAAACTGACGAACGAGGGCTCTTTCACTGCGGCCTTTTTTTACGGCATGTTGAGTGAGGAGAGCGTCAACAACTCGACCATTTGTGGGCTTGTTAAGTCTGACCTTTAGAACCCATCCATGTCCTAGACTTCAGGATATAGAGGTTGATGTTTGTCCATAATTGATTGAAGCTTCCAAAATCAGAAGTTATTCTGACTTGATTTTCAAAATTTAGCAAATCTAAAAGATAAATTTTTTAACCTTTAGGAATGTCCTTTTATGCATAGAAATATATTCTTTTTGTTCCTGCAACACTCTGCAACTTAACAGTAACAATTATGGATGTATCCAGAGATTTTGACATAAAGCTTGATGTTAACCTGAATAAGAATATATTTGAGGATCTCGTCTTATGGCATGATGTCAACTCAAATAAACTTCATATAAACTAAAAAAATGCCCCCTGTCTTGTAGGGGGAATTCTAGAGTACATTTAAGAGAATTTTTAAGATGAAAATATACAAATACATCTATATTTGAATTGATATACTCTAAAGAGAGTTTCAACATGTAGCATTGCTTTCGCTTATATATATAAATTTAAAATGCTCCTTGTGTAATAGGAGAATTTTCATGAAAAGTTCTTTCATTTGGAGTATGTTTATTTAGGGATCTCAGCATGAAGCACGATATCAACCTAAATAGATATACAAAAAAATGTCCCTATCTTGCAGGGGGATTTCTATTGTACCTTGGGAATGTATTTGTTATGTATAATACTTTTTCAGGTAACGACCTTTGAATAGGCATTGATCTTTCACCCTTTAGGTTGATGAGTTGGTATGCCCCTCCTTGATACACTTTTTCAATGACAAAAGGGCCTTCCCAGTTAGGCTCAAATTTGCCACCAAATTTTTTATCGGGAATAATTGGTTCTCAAGACCAATTCCCCTTTTGGAATGACAAGGTATGTCAAAAGCCTTGGACATCTTTGCTCGATAGACTTCCTTATTTTGATGAGCTTGTAATCTAACTTCATCAAGGGCGTCGAGTTCCTCCATTCTCAGATGAGCATTTTAATCTTCAGTTAGATTGTATCGGATGGCTACTCGAAGTGAAGGCAACTCAACTTCAAGCAGAAGAACTGTTTTAATTCCAAATACCAATGAATAGTGAGTGGCTTTAGTCGGCATCTTATAGGTAGTTCGATACACCCATTGAGCCTCTACTAGTTTGGTATGCCATTCTATCTTATTTTTATTGAGAATCTTCTTGAGCAGTTTGACCAATGTCTTGTTGAAAGCTTCTGCCAAACCATTCGCTCTTAGATTATATATTAAAGAGTATCGCCAATCAATATTGTGTCGATCGATGAATCTATAAATTTTTGCACTTTTAAAGGCTGTACCATTATCAGAAATTATTCGGCGTGACACTCCAAATCTATAGACTACATATGCATGAAGAAGTTGATCATTCGATCAACAATAACTTTTTTAAATGAATTAGCCTCAGCCCACTTAGAGAAATAATCAGTCACTGCTAGGATGAAGCGATGTCCAGCTGACGACGGGGGATCAATTGGTCCAATTACATCTGTACCCTAACATTCGAATAGCAAGGATGCTATTGTTGGGTGTAATGGATTTGGAGGTTGATGGATGAGATTCTCATGTACTTGACACTCATGACACTTCTTAGCATGATTAATGCAATCTCTCACCATAGAAGGTCAATAATAACACATCCTTTTGATCTTTAATGTCATCTTGGGACCTAACTAATGTGCACCACAAAGTCCTTCATGAACTTTAACAATCACTTTGCTAGCTTCATCTGTATTTAGGCATCACTCCTTTATGAACTTCAACCATTACTTTGCTAGCTTCATCTATATTTAGGCATCGTAGCCACATTTGTTCAAAGGATCTACGATATAAAGTGTTGTTAATGAAAGCATAGTAGCATTCTCTTCTCGATTTGAGCTGCTAATGATTTATCGTTTGGTAATTTTCTCTTCTTTAAAGTAGTCAATGAAGGGTTGCCTCCAATCACGTGACTCTTATACAATAAAGGCTTCACACTACGTTTCTAAGGTAATGAGGTAATGTCATTATTAGCTCTTCTTGGTACAACTTCTTGTTGATTTTGGGGAGTATGAGGAGCAACTGAGTCGTATCCTGCTGGGTCAAATTTGGTAACCCCTCTACCTACGAGGATTGATACTTTATCGACTCTAGAACTCATCGAGTAAATATATCGATCATGACATAATCACCATTCATACTTGTCATTTTCTTAGCTAATTTTGCTAAGCAATTAACTTTGCTATTCTCGGATCGAGAGACTCGAGTTAGTGTGACATTTGGTATCTACTTCATAAGCTCAAGAACTCGCTTGTGGCAGAATGCTAACTCAAGCTTGTTGATTATACAGATGCAAACTACTTGATTTATAATAAGCTGAGAATCACTAAAAATATGTAAGTTTTGAATGCCTATGAAAATAGCTTCTTCAAAACCCGCCACTAATGCTTCATATTTAGCTTCATTATTAGTTCTTGGCTCGGTCAATCCATATGATTGTCTTATTATCCTTCCTTTTGGTGTTATGAATATGATGTCGATTCTTGCTCTTGCTTTTGGGAAATTTAGAGATTGGACTTGTTTGATCGATGAGGCCCCATCAAAATATATTTCCCAAATTTGTGATTTTTTTTCTTTCATGAAGAGTGATATATCTTGACCATTTCCAATGAAGGTCAAAAGTTTTAAATCTGATGGCCAACATCTTAATAGCTTTCCAAAGTGGAGAGATTTTGTAATGCATAGTATTCCAAAGTGAGATATATTTTGTCTTGCACCATCTAGCAAAAGGAGATTCTCCAAGGCACACTTTCCATAGTACTTTCATCTTGCAAATCATATCAAGTGAGGAGAGATAAGACCAATACCTCCCTATTCTTGGGAAGTGTAGTGCAGCCCAGATAGTATGTAACTTCTTAGCTTCCACAGAGTGATAGAAAAAATTTGCTGTAAAGGAACAAATTCGTTTAATTATTCCACTAGGAATTGCCATAGACCTAAACCAATATGAGAGATAGTTGTTTCTGGATGATCTTATCAATTGGAGTCTACCCCAAGAGAGAGAAATTTGGACTTCTGCCAACCACTTGTGGGTTTATCAAACAAGGAAAGGAAGTTAGCCATTTTAATAGGGCCACAACTTAAGGGTAGCCTAGATATTTGATAGGAAAAGATCCTTGATTTATATCAAACACCAAGTTTAATTCATCAATCCTTCGGCAGTTTTTAGAAAAACAGATAGAAGATTTCGATTTATTTATTTCCAGCCCAAGGTAACCTTCCAAGGAATCAAGGATATGTTTTAGAAAGCATTGTTGAGTTTGAAGCTTCACCATAGCAGAAGGTCATCAAAACAACAAATGTGATATTTTGCAATTTCGATGAGAAAGGGTTATACAACCCAAAGTTAACATCTTGAGCAATGAGGCAAGATAAAGTATCCATAGCAATAGTAAAAAGGAATGGTGAGAGAGGACATCCTTGTCTTAACCCATTTGTGAGGTGAAGAATCCTTTTATGCTACCATTTAGCACAATAGAAAGGGAATATCCATGATCGCTTCTATCCATCTTACAAACTTCGTGAAAACCTTTATTACAGCCTATGTAAAGAGATGATCTATTGACCTTATCAAAAGCCTTTCTCAAATCAATTTAGCAAGGAAGTCGATTCTTACTAGAAGAAAATTCATTGCAAATTTCATTAGCCATAGCTAAATTATCGAGATGTCTCTCCCTTTTATAAAAGCCAGCCTTATCAATAATTAGGGGAGATACTTCTTCAATCTACAAGCAAGGACTTTAGCAATAATCTTATAAAAGTGTTGCAAAGAGAGATAGACGAAAATCCTCTATAGTTGAATGCTTGACTTTAGGGATGAGAGTGATAAGGGTATGTCAGCACTTTGGAAGTTTCGGTTTTGAAGAAGAAATGCATTTAGAAGGGTATTCGTTACCTCCCATGTGGCTGTATAAAATTTAGAGTTGAACCCATCTGGTCCTGGTGACTTGTTCTCACAAATGCTTTTAAGAGCCATCATAATTTCCTGATTTGTAATATCAGCATCAAGTTCAGCTGCCTGTGCCGTAGAGAGGCACATTCCCAGAGGAAAATTCTGCACAGGTAGGATTAAAGGATTGCCATTATTAAAAGCTCGAGTACTTACAAAAGTAGCGGTATCAAGTTCTCATTAATGCTTCCATCGTTGATTTCTCTAATGAGGTTTGCATTCTTTCTTTCCTTTATCGAATAGTATAGAAATTTGAGATCATCATCGATGTGAGCCAATGTATCTTTGCCCTCTTAAATAAGCTCTCCTTGATAGTGAGTTCCATGTATCGAGTTTTGATATCTTTTGCATCGAAGAAGAGATTGGTTATGGGGATGCTTCAAGTTTCCTTAAAACCTCCTCTTGATCAGTTTTGCTTCTTCAATTTGTTTTCAAGGTGAGATTTCTCCCAACTTCTATCTTTGAGGGCTTTTTTAACTAAGCTTAGTTTTTTGGATAGAATAAAAGTGGATCACCTTGAATGTAGTTACCCCAAGCAATGTGAAGTATCATAAACCCCTGAAATCCAGTAGTTCTTAAATAGGAACCGATGTGAGAAACTAGAAGGGAATGTAGAAAGATCACAAGGAGAGTGATGGATGATAGTGGAGAATGCACTATAATAGGATAATGGAATTTTTCCATGACATGAGTTACAAGAGCGATCAATCTTAGAAAAATAGGTCATCATCGTTGATTGGACCAAGTGAAGAATAATCCAGTGCTAGGTAATTCAACAAGCTCACAATCATTAATACATTCCTTAAAGTCAAGGGAGTTGTTCAGAGAGATAGAGTTTCCACCCCTTTTATCTTTACAAGAGAGAGTACAATTGAAATCCCCCATCAGAATCCAGGGGTTATTCATATCTGCAATATTTCTGAGTGAATTCCACAAGGAGAGCCTAAGTTTGGCATCATTTTCAGCATAAATGCAAGTGAGGAGAAAAGGTTGTAGACCCGCAACAGTAACATATCCATGTATGAATTGGTTAGTCATAGTGATTGGAGTGAAATTCAGCCTATCCGCACACCATTTAATCCATATTCTCCCACCATGTGCACAATCAAAATTCGAGATGCTAGCTTCAGCAGGAAACATAGTGAAGCTATGGAGGTAAAGGAGGGCGGGAGATTTTGGAGTTTAGTCTCAAGAAGACATAAGATCCGGTGTAGTCCTTTATGATCCTTAAACAATCGATTTTCTACCATCTTGAGAGAGACCACGGACATTCCATATCTTGGGTGAAACATTAAGGAATAGAAAGGGTGGGCTTCTTGCCCTTTTCTTATTACCCTTGTTAGAGTGGGAGTATTGGATTTTCTTTTGAGGATTCCCCTCGTAAGGTTTTCCGGTTTTAACGGTTTCCTTAGGATTGGTTGTCTAGGTGAGGCAGGTGGATCAGTGAGGACATATGTCTGAACCTTGTATTTTCTAAGGTGGTATGTTCATTCGTTCTTGAGGAGGTCGTTCCTCATGAAATAATGGGCTCCTCCGTTGGAGGTGAGAGGATAGGGGAGTGATTAAGGTCGGTGATGGTAGTATTAGTAGGGGGAGGTATATTTGAGGTGACCTTGGGAGAGTCCCTGGAAACAGGAACTTCCTCTGAAATAGGAGAAGACAATGGTTCTAGCTGGGTAGAGATATTTGCCATTGGCGGCAGTGTGAGTATAAGGCTACCTCTACTGACCCCAGTAGTGACTTGTGGCTTTGGATTCAAGGGACGAGTGCTTATCGCGAAAAGGTATTCAGTACAAGGGGACGGCTTCCAGTCATAAACAATCTCTTGAGTGAATTTCATACCATTCAAGTTTATAGGAATAGAATCAGGAAGGGAAGAAGAAGTCGAAATCTGAACACAAATGCGTGCAAAAGTAATTCTTGCCTTTGATGCAGTGAGGTTATCAGCTAGAGATCTGATTCGGGCAACTTTGGAAAACCTTCGTTCAGTGACAGCGGAAGTTCGGCAACTTTATCCAGATAGGAAGCTTCGGAGATTGATTCTTTGGATGGCCGAAAGTCCCATGACCACTCGGAAAATGAATGGGTCGTTTAGGAAGCAAGGTCCGTGATCCCATACCAAGTTGTAATCTTCTTTGACAAGTGAACTTGAAGAGGAAAATCCCCTTCAAGTGTGAGAAGGCAAGATTGCCTTTGAATTTCCACCTTTTAGAATAGCGTGAGAAGAGATCCGTAATAAGGTCTTTTAGATGGCATGACCTATCGGGGATAGTTGCCATTCTTTACAGTCGGCAGTTCCTCCTGAGAAGGAAACTTCTTGGGTATGGGAGGGATGAAGGAAAGAGGGATTTCAGGCTTTTTCGTTACGAGCTGAAGCTCCTTCCAAAGACCGTTGTTAGATGGGGCTTGGAGTCCGCTAGTTTTGGCGAAAATTGTGAGGGGAAAAGAGGAGGGTGAAGTGAGTTTGTATCCATTGCTAAGCAAGACTAACCTCATCAGGAGGTCGAGAAAATAAAACAATCGTCGGAGTTGGTGGGAGGGGTGGAAGGAAGAGTGGTGGAAGACGATGAGGAGAGCCGAAGGAGGTCCCGGCGAAAACCCTAGAACCATTGGGTATCTGCTCAGGCTTTACTAATCAATTTACTTTCCATTCACACCATTGAGGTGTAATTATGGGATGAGGAGAAGGCGGATCGGTTTTAGGTTATTAGCCCATTTTATAATATTTTTTAATTAATTAATCCTCTTTAACATGAACTTTATGTCGACACAATTAGGTAATCAAACTATATATCAATTCAAGGTTATTCTGATGTTTCGAACTCAATGACACAGTCTGTTTCGCGATCGGAGGCCGTTTGGTTCGAATCAGAGTCAACTTGAGTCAATTTCAATTCGAAATGCACGTCGTCGCTTTAGCTCGCTTGATTTTCATGCAGACTCATCCGAATTGAGTGTGAATAGTCTTATTTGATAGATTTCAATGTTTCAAAGCCAATGACGTGATCAATTTTACGAACGGAGGTCGTTTGACTTGCGTCGGCACCTCTTGACCTTGATATGCGTGCAGACGCGTTGATGACTAGAGTGCTTGATCGGTTGCTTATCAAGTCATGCAATATTTATATCCTGGCCAATTTCAATGTTTTGAATGCGATGGCGAAATTCGTTCATCTATCGAAGGTCGTTTGAGTTAATTTGGTGTCCAATATATTTTAGCCTCGATTTGCGTGTTGTCACTTCAAATCACTTGATATTTGCACAAACACATCCGAATTGAGCACATATAGTTTTATTTGATAGTTTTTGATATTTTGAAGCTAACGACATAATCAATTTTGTGAACGGAGATTGTTTGGACATTGTCGTAGCTTCCTGACTCTGATATATGCGCCGACACTTTGATAGCTCGAGCGCTTATTCAATTGCTTGTTAGATTTTGCAATATTGATATTCTGATTGATTTCAATGTTCCAAATGCGATGAAAAAGTTTGTTCATCTATCGTAGGTCATTTCGATTATTTTCAGTGACATCCAGTGCATTTTAACCTTGATTTGCACACAATCACCTCCGAAAATCCACCGAATTCGATTTATGGGCTTATCTTGATTTATGACACATATGTGGAGGTCAAAAAATGCCCCCCCCCCCCAACAAATATGATTCGCGCATGGAGAGAGTCACATTTGTTGAAAACTGGTTGACTATTTGGGCTGGCCACAGAACATGGATCATTTCTGCTTTGATTGAGATAGCTTACGGAACTTTGACAGGATTTGTCATTAGGATGCTGCCTTATTCAGGACATGCTAAATGATGGGCTTGACCGATTTATCAGAATCGACTTGTCAAATTAATAAGAGTTCTTATACCATCTACTATCTGCTTCAATTGCTTTGTTGAAGATCTCTTTCTTTTATGTCATTGTAGATTTGAGTTTTCTTGAATCCTAGTTTCATGCTTTGTTGGGTTTAATGGAGGAATTGATCTGCTTATTTTGATGAAGGGCTACATCGGGGAATCAGTTTATCCGTGCTTGGTCGGATTTGAAATTCCTTCTGTCCTAGCTTTGAGCTTGATGAACTTGATGAAGGATTAACCTGATTTGTCAACATTAACTTGTCAGGAAGTGTATGTATGTCATGAACCTTGTGCTTACTGCTTTGACGGATTCGTTGAAGGATACATACAGACGACCCAGCCTTCTGGCTTATATAGGGTCAATGTTGAGTTATTAGTCTAGCAACGTGTGCTTTAACAGACTGAATATCTATAAAATTCCTTTAGTTCGACCATCGGCTTTGTATGAACTATGGAATTGCCTCCTCGGTCCTGTGCTTTCTGCTTTGACGGACTTGATGAGGAGATAGGCTTTGATCTGTGCTTTGATCTTGATCAGATCATTTGAGAATAGATTGAAATATCATCTTGCATATAATATGAAGATTGATTTGAGGCAGCCCTAAATTGAGTGTTTCCTCAACTTGCCTTGATCTATCGATCAAGTAGAGATCTCTTGGATCCTGGTAGCTTGTAATCACTAAACTGGATCTGGTTTGAGATTGAACAGCTATCTTCATTGGACTGATAAGCAAGGGCTCTTTCATTACAACCTTTTCTTGCAGCTTGTTGAGTGAGGAGAGCATCAGCAACTCGATCATATTTGGGCTCGTTGAGTTCGACCTTTGGAACCTACTTGAGTCTTCGACTTAAGCTATCATGGATTGGTGTTTTTGTCATCAGACTGACGAATGAGGGCTCTTTCACTGCGGCCTTTTCTTGCGGCTTATTGAGTGAGGAGAGCATCAGCAACTCAGCTATATTTGGGCTTATTGAGTCTGACCTTTAGAACCCATTTGTTTCATAGACTTCAGGATGTAGAGGTTGATGTTTCTCCAACTTAATTGATTGAAGCTTTCGAAATCGGGAGTTCTTTTGACTCGATCTCCAAAATTTGACAAATCTGGGAGATAAATTTCTTGATGTTTAGAGTTGTCCTTTCATGTATAGAAATAGATTCTTTTTGCTCTTGCAAGACTCTACAACTTAACAGTAACAATTATGGATATATTCAGGGATTTCAGCGTAAAGCTTGATGTCAACCTGAATAAGAATATATTTGAGGATCTCATCTTTTGGCACAATGTCAACTCAAATAAATTTAATATAACCTAAAAAATGCCCCCTGTCTTGCAGGGGGAATTCTAAAGTACATTTAAGAGAATTTTTCAAGATAAAAATATACAAATACATCCATATTTGAATTGATGTACTCTAAAAGAGATTTAGCATACAACATTGATTTCACCTGTATATAAAAATTTTAAAAATGCCCCCTATATAACAGGGGAATTTTCACAGAAAAGTTTTTCATATGGAGTATGTTTATTTAGGGATCTCGGCATGAAGCACGATGTCAACCTAAATAGTTATACTAAAAAAAATATGCCCCTTGTCTTGCAAGGGGATTTCTATTGTACTTTGGGAATATATTTGTTATGTATAATACTTTTTTAGGTAACAACCATTGATTGGCTGCATTGGTCTTTTATCTTTTAGGTTGATGAGTTGGTATGCCCCTCCTTGATATACTTTTTTAATGAGAAAAGTTCCTTCCCAGTTAGGCTCAAATTTGCCATCAAATTTTTTATTGAGAATAATTGATCTTCTCAGCACCAGGATCAATTCTCCTTTTCGGAATGTTCGAGGCCGCACCGCATGGTCAAAAGCCATGGACATCTTTGCTCGATAGACTTCCAGATTTTGATGAGCTTGTAATCTAACTTCATCAAGCACGACGAGTTCCTCCATTCTCAGACGTGCATTTTAATCTTCAGTTAGATTGTATCAGATGGCTACTCAAAGTGAAGGTAACTCAACGTCAAGTGGAAGAACTGCTTCAGTTCCAAATACCAGTGAATAGGAAGTGGTTTTAGTCGACGTCTTGTAGGTAGTTCGATATGCCCATAGAGCCTCTACTAGCTTAGTATGCCATTCTCTCTTATTTTAGGTGAGAATCTTCTTGAACAGCTTGACTAATGTCTTGTTGAAGGCCTCTGCCAAGCTATTTGCTCTTGCATTATATATTGAAGAGTATCACCAATCAATTTGTGTCGATCAATGAATCTATAAATCTTTGTACTTTTGAAAGCTGTGCCATTATCAAAAATTATTCGGTGTGGCACTCCAAATCTATAGACCACATTATGCGTGAAGAAGTTGATCACTTGGTCAGCAGTAACTTCTTTAAATTGGGTAGCTTCAGCCCACTTAGAGAAGTAGTCAGTCGCTGCTAGGATGAAGCAATGTCCAGCTAACGACGGTGGATCAATTGGTCTAATTACATTTGTACCCCAACATTCGAATGGCCAGGATGCTATTATTGGGTGTAATGGATTTGGAGGTTGATGGATGAGATTCCCATGTACTTGACACTCATGACACTTCTTAGTGTGATTAATACAGTCTCTCACCATAGACGGCCAATAATAACCCATCTTTTTAATTTTTACTGCCATCTTAGGACCTGAATGATGTGCACCACAAAGTCCTTCATGAACTTCAACCATTGCTTTGCTAGCTTCATCTACACCTAGGCATCGTAGCCACATTTGTTCAAAGGATCTACGATATAAAGTGTTGTTGACGGAAGCATAGCATAGCATTATCTTTTTGATTTGAGTTGTCAGTGATTTATTACTTGGTAATTTGCCTTCTTTAAAATAGTCATTGAAGGCTTGCCTCCAATCACGTGACTCTTCTACATCAAAGGCTTCACACTGCTTTTCTGAGGCAATATCATTCTTAACTCTTTTTGAAATAACTTTTATTGATTTTGGGGAGTATGAGGAGCAACCTGAGTGGCATCATCTTTGGGTCGATTTGGTAACCTCTACTGCGGGGATTGATACTTTATTGGCTCTAAGACTCGAGTAAATATGTCGATCATGACATAATTATCGTTCATACTTGCCATTTTCTTAGCTAATTTTTCCAATCAATCGACTTTACTGTTCTCGAATCGAGAGACTCGAGTTAGTGTGATATTTGATATCTACTTCATAAGCTCGAGAACTCGCTTGTGATAGAAAGCTAACTCGAGCTTGTTGATTCTATAGATGCCAAGTACTTAATTTATAATAAGCTTAGAATCACCAAAAATATGCAAGTTCTGAATGCCCATGAAATTAGCTTCTTCTAGACCTGCCACTAACGCTTCATATTTCGCTTCATTATTATTTCTTAGCTCGATCAATCCATATGATTGTCTCATTATACCTCCTTCTGGTGTTATGAAGATGATGTCGATTCCTGCTCTTGCTCTTGGAAAGTTTAGAGATTTGACTTGTTTGATCGATGAGACTCCATAGAAGTACATTTTCCAAATTTTTGATTTTTCTCTTTCATGAATGAGCATAATTTGCTCATCAAGTAAATCATCATTAAGAGAAGAGTCCGCTGGGATAGGATGTGCAGCTAGAAAATCTGCTAAGACTTGTCCCTTCACTGCTTTCTATGGAACGTATGTGATATCAAATTGTAAAATCAATACTGCCCATCTTGCCAAGAGACCTGTCAATACTGGTCTTATCATCAAGTACTTCAGTGGATCGATCTTTGAGATGAGTGTAATCTTGTGAGATAACATATAATAATGAAGCTTTTGGACTGCAAAGATCAATGCTAAACAGTGCTTCTCTATCGAAGAGTATCTCATTTCTGCTCCAATCAGCCTTCGACTGATATAATAAAGAGCATTCTCTTTTCCTTCTTCATTGTGTTGTGCCAATAATGCTCCAAGGGACTCTTTTAATGCAGCTGTGTATAGAATGAGAGGCTTCCCAAGAGTAGGCATTGTAAGAATTGGTAGATTTAATAAGTAGCTTTTAATGTTATTGAAGGCTTCCTAGCACTCCTTGTCCCATTTGAATGGAGCATCCTTCTTCATCAACCTTGCAAGTGGTTAAAAAAATCTTGCAAATGGTTGACAGCGTCCAGATAGATTTGATATAAATTGATGGATGAATGCGAGTTGTCCTTGTAAAGAACGGAGCTGACGCAAACTCTTCGGCGGAGGCAGCTCCATAATTGCCTTGATTTTAGCAGGATCAATTTCAATACCTCTGTGACGTACAATGTACCCCAGGAATTTTTTGGAGGATACCCTGAATGCACATTTTAGAGGGTTCATCTTGAGATCATATTTTTTGATTCTCTCAAGTACAATTCTCAAGTCTTTGAAATGATTTTCACGGTTTAGGCTCTTCACCACCAAATCATCGACATAACATTCCACCTTTTGATGAATCAACTCACCAAAAATATGTGTCATAGCTCTTTGGTATGTAGCTCCAGCATTTTTCAAGCCAAAAGGCATGACCGTGTAACAATAGATACCAATAAGTGTTCTGAACGATGTATATTTTTCATCTTCAAGTGTCATTTTGATTTGGTTGTATCCCGACGATCCATCCATGAATGCGAACATGTCATAGTTGGAAGTTTTGTCCACCAATAGTTTTGATATGGGAAGTGGAAAGTCATCTTTTGAGCACGCCTTATTTAGGTCCCGAAAGTCAATGCAGAGACGGATTTAACCATTCTTCTTTTTAACTAGGATAATGTTGGCTATCCAATATGCATACTTCTCCTCCCGGATGAAGCCTGCTTCGATTAGCTTCTTAGTTTCTGCAATCACATATTCTTCTCTCCAATCTCATTCGCCTAGAAGCTTGCTTAATAGGCGTTGCATCTGGTTTGATAGCTAGTTTGTGAACTGCTACATCAAGGGATAAGCCTGTCATTTCAGAATATGTCCAGGCAAATCAATACTTGAATTCATAAAGTAACATTTTCAGCTCTTCAACTTTTTCATTAGGCAGAATGGCACTAACAAAAGTTGGACGGGGATCATCTTCAGCTCCTAGGTTTACTTCTTCAAGTTCATCCATAGTAGCTATTTGTCCACCATCTTTAAGCTCTTCAGGTGCGGGCTTGGCTTCTAATTCTTCATCATTTTTAGGAAGAATTTTATGAGAATCATCTTCTTCATCACTAAGAGTTTCTATCTCAGCTTCTATTATATTATAACAGGCTCTATCCTGATGAGATTTGCAGATGAACCCTAGATCTTTAGTGATAAACTTATCACTTCTCCGCAATGCTTGAGAACTTCTTTAGCTCCACATCTTGTTAAATATTTGAGTCCTATGTTTAGCAGTTCCCATTTGAACTCCAAGCTTATGCATCATTCTTCGCAACTTCTGAGGATAGTATATTGGTATTCTTATTGGTATCATCTCATTAGAACTTTTATGTTGAGTAGGCTGCTCAAAATTTTGAGGCTAAGACTCTTCAGATTTGTAAAATAGAGTTCCTGTTTCAACACTATCACTCAACGATAGCACATAGAATGTTATCAATTTTTCAATATTATAAACCTCCAATGGAGTGATTTCTTTGAAGCACTGCTGAGGGATGGGTATAATTTTGAGTGAGTCATCTGACTCTGCCAAGTGAGCTATCCTCCTTTATGTAGCCATCTGAACTCTATTTCCATAAGTAGATTCAAAATTATAGTCTGAATCAGAATCACTTATTTCATACTCTGCTTTTCTTGAGAGCTTATAAGTTCTCTTAGGTTTGACAGAAATATCTTCTTCTTCTGTGTCACTCCCCAAATGAGGAACTGATTTTTTTGATTTAGGTGCAAAATCAAGTGTCTTAGGGAGAGTCAGCATTGCCTTCTTTCTTCCTCCTTGCTTCTGCTCTTTCATTTTGTGAAATTATTCTTTAGTTCCTGAAGTGGATGCTACCACTTCAAGAGGCTTTGTTAGCTTAGGCTCTTTGAGGATGAAGTACTTTGCATCTTAATAGATTTTTGCTTCATTGATAGAGAATGATTGTAGGTTACCAGGAATTCTGAATTCTTCTCCATCTTTCAGATACTTCATACATTGATGTATAGTTGATGGCACCATGCCATACTCATGTAGCCATGGTCGGCCCAAGAGAGTTCTAAATGATGTATCGGCATCGATTACATGAAACTTGACTTCTGTATATAAATCTTTGAACTCGAGTGGGAGAATAAATGAACCCAAAATTTTTTGCCCTTTTTCATTGAAGCTGTGAACCATCAACTTATCTCTCCTAAGATGTTGGTTATCTAGTTATAATCCTCTTAATATCTTTAGACTCATAAGATTGATAGAAGAACCTGGATCAATCAATATGCGGCTGATTGAGATGGAATCACTCTCTACAGTAACATAAAGAGGATGATTGTGATCAGCTGTTCCCAACATAAGATCTTCTTTAGAAAATGTGATTACTGGGAAATCTTGAGTTTGCAATGCTTCGGTCATGCATTTTTTTAGCAAAGTAAGCTTCATAACTCTCCGGATCTTTGAGAGCTTATATCAAAGTTTCTCGGAGGTCTTTTGACATCAAGAGAGCCTCGTACGCACTCAGTTGTGCAGGGATCTTTCTCAGATATGATAAAATATTATAATATATCTTCTCACTTGATTTAGGTTTCACTCTAGAATTTTTAGGAATAATATCCTCGTTGACTTCAATTTGCTTGCCTTTGTCTTTATTTGCATTTTTCTTCTTTGATGAAGGTGGTAAGACTTTACCACTTCTCAACTAAACTTGAATAACTTTGTCTCACTAAGATTCATGAAGAGGTAGTTTCTTCAAGTTCCTTTCTTATTCTGAAAGATTGGCCAAATGGGTTAGACTCATTTTTCAACGTAATACGTTTCATACGTGG
Source organism: Cymbidium sinense (assembly GCA_021442155.1). NCBI lineage: Eukaryota > Viridiplantae > Streptophyta > Magnoliopsida > Asparagales > Orchidaceae > Cymbidium > Cymbidium sinense. The sequence goes on along the minus strand of CM038226.1, from coordinate 24,472,645 downwards.
TGATATCGATGAGTCTGAATCTTCTCCATCGGGAAAATATAGATCTTTATCTGAACTATTATTGTCTTGTTGAGCCATTAAGCAAAATTCAGACATTAGCTCCTTAGGCTCTTCTTGCTTACCTGATAAAAATTTTGATGAGTTGGTCGAGTTTTTCTAACTATCCTTATCATCTCGGAGTAACTGATGTTGAAAAATATCTGACATCACACAGATGATTCGACATATCTCCACTAGACAAGACTCACCATTACCTTCTTCGTCTGATTCAAGTTTAGGCATGAAGTATGCAAGCCTAAATGGCTTTCTTACTAGCTAGTGATACTCCTCTAGATTGTTAATGATCTTTTGAGTTGTAGTTCTCTTCTTGATCTTCTTTTTCTTAGCCAACTTCTTTGATTTATTAGGCTTGCGTTTGGTAGGCTTCTCATGTGAAAGCATTATCATAATCGAGAAGCTCAAATACTTGGTTTAGGCATATCTCTTAAATCCATCATAGGTTCAAGCGGTGATTTCCACTTGACACTAGGGATGTCTTTTAGCTATTTTAGCATCTTCACACTCTTTTGGAGACTATTGTTTGCCATTCTTCAGTCTGAACTACTTTCTCCTTTTATTTGTCTTTGTTGGATGATACAGAAGAGAACATAATCATCCTTGTAGACTCTCTTTTAGGGTTGACTAGAACACTGTCAGAGAGTATAAATTCACCTCACTGATATTTTCTTTCTAGCCAATCTTTGAAGACATAATAATCTTCAATAGGGTGACTGATCATCTGATGATAGGGACGGTAATTTGGATTACTAACTTGATCAGCTTCTTCAGGCCTTTTGATTTCTGGTAATTGTAAACCAGCTTTGACTGCTTGCCGAAATAGTTTAGCCACACTATCCCTTCTGAAGGAATATTCTTTATTAATCTTTTCCTTAAGAGATGGCCGCATTTGCTCATCATCTCTTATTTCTTGTTTTGGATGCTCCCCACCACTTGGAAAAGTCCGAGGTTTGTCATTACCTCCTAATACCAATTTTGGCTATGGATTAGAATAACTAGGATTTTTACTCTTATCATCATTGTACACTGGCTACTTTTCTTTATCCACGTTGTATATCACCTGATTTTTGTCATTTGAGCTATAAGAAGCAGCATGCCTTTCATTTCTTCTTGAGTCTGAAGGTTTGTTTCTCTTTTCTTTATCTGCATAGACTTCAGACTTAGGGTGATTCAACTTTTCAAATTTAGCCACTATATCGAGCAAGTCCTGAAATATTGCAATCGACGCCATGCATAGGAATTGTGCCATTTTATCATCCATATTGCCCATTAGCAATTGGATCGCATGTTCTTCTTCCAATTGTTGCTCACACTTCATACTTAGATTGCGCCAATGACCTATGAATTTTGTCACTGACTCATCTTTTCTCCTTTTCAGCAAAGCAAGGTCAGCAATTATGATTTTCTCGATTGCACTAGCGAACCTTTTCACAAATATGGTCTCTAATTCAGTAAATGTTTTAACTAAATCATTTGGCAATTCTGCATACCATTTGAATGCGGCTGAGGTTAAGCTAGTAACGAATTGATGAAAAAGTAGTGCATCGTTCCCTCCTGTGATACCACAAGTAGCCTTAAATTGGGCCAGATGTTGCTTTAGATTACCAAGCCCATTGAAAGTATTGAATTTCAGCACTAAGTAACCTTTTGGGTATGACACTTGATCATATTCAGCTGGATAAGGGCGACCCTTACTCATCAACTTTTTAGCCTGCTTTGAGGCTATGACCGCCTTTATCTTTTCATTGATTATTATTTCTAGCTGAGTAGCTGTTACAGTTCCCAGTGTGCTAGCCAGATTTTGAATTGTCAGCTGGAGAGGTGTTTGGTTATCTTCATTCCTCTCTTCATGCACGACATGTGTTATAGGAGCTTGAAGTACTACAGTAGCTGGTGGTCTAGAAGTTGCATTGTTAGCTACCTGTTGGTTAGTAGACAAAATAGGTGTCTCACTTGATATGATATTCTTCTATAGCATCTCCATCATGATGATCATTTTACTATCATATCATTCATTTTGGTACCAAGCTGTGCAATCTCCTTATCTTTGGCCTCCATTTGACGCTGCATTTCTCTTTACTCTCTAGCTAGCCATAGCGTCAATCAGTATAGGTTCTACCTCTTCTTCTATTTCTTGTTGTTCTTATGCTCTTTGCTCATTTTCAAGGGGAGAACTTGACTGCCCATCTCCTTGTACATTTGCAGAGATAATTATTGTTGGGGCTATACGACGATGCTGATTATAAAAGCATGTACCAGGTTGATCATTTCCTGATTCAACCATATAGACAGCTTCGATATCCATGGTCTAATTCTCATTCTGGTCTTCTTCTTCTTCATCTTCAGCAAAGATTAAAGATTCATCCTCTACTTGCTTCTGTGAAGAATTTTCTTCATAAACATCAAATTGGGTTGATTCCCTAGATTCATTGCTTGTGTCTTTGGGGGAGTTCATCTATATCTCTGATCATGTAGACGACTTCCACCTCCATAGAATCTTCTTCATTATTTTCTTCCTGCACACAAATTTTTGATCGACGTTTTCAGTGGATCTCTGGTTCAATGTGCGGAACAACCACCTCTTCTATTAAAGGACCACGATCAACGTCAACCTTCTCTTGTAAGGGTGAAATTGATCGGTGATGTGATCCCCTAGAGGATTCTCTAGGGTGTCGACCATCATACATTTCATCATTAATATCCCTTCTTTTGGGTATCCAACCTCTAATGAGTTGATTTTGAGGCAGATTTCTGAGTATATGTATCAGATGTCACACCCCTTCTATTACTCAAAGTTTCATTATGGGGCCTTGGCCTCCATATTTGCTTACCCTTTGGGACCAGGGATTCTTGGGCATGAGGTCCAAGTGTCACGCTTTGATACTCACCATGTGAAGTGTATTGGGCTTGCTGGCCAGTTACTAGAAGAGATGACAACTTTCTTTGTGGAGCTTCGGTATTTTTCCTCATCACAGGCCTCTGAAATCTTCTTTTTATTAGGCCTCTGTCCTTGGCTACTTTGAGAACTTTATGTATCCTAGCAGACAATGTTTTAGGCTGTCTCATTTGTGGTAGTGGAACTTGACGTGGTTGGTTCCAGAAGGATTGCTTTATTTTGCTAGTAGAGCTATTCCTTTTTACCCATTTTAGATTGTCAAAGTTGTTGCGGGTAGGAATACTCACTTCCGGCAGCAGTATTGCTTGCTCACTAGGTCATTCAAAGGGGATCTGCTGAGCCCTCAGCTTAGCTTTTCTCCTTCTTCTCTATCTTCTGGTTAATTTGCTTCCTGATGAGGAAGTTTCATTATCATGATTTCCAGGTACCATAGGTTTAGTAGGCACAATAGCTACACCACGAGAAATTAGAGACACAGTTTGTCCCTTGATGATTCTTTTCATCACTGGAGCTTCAGATGGACCTAGCCTCTTAAAAACTGAAGTTCTCTGTTGGGAGAACTCCTTGACAACAGTTGGCTGTTGAACTGGTGGGCGCACATGGCTAGTAGGAGTTTCAGTAACTTGAGGCCTTCTAGCATGGCCTCGGACGAATGTACCACAGGTGGGTACTTCGAGTTCACGATAGAGAAATTTAAGCTACCAAATTGGATGGTAGCCCGACATCTCGGTGTTGATGGCGGTGTTGGTAGCACCATGACCTAGCTAAACAGTGAAAGGAGTACTTCATAGATCTATTTCTGTAAAAGTCAAATATGGGGATTAGTAATTAGCAATTTTTATTTTACCCCATACTTTCAAGATGTGGTAATAATAATGGTGCAATAAAGATATACTCTACGGAATGATTCATTCTACATAGAGCCTCATAGCGAATTTGTTACACACTTAAATCATCATTTTTGTTATTTTGAATTTTTAAAGATTTTATTGCTACTATAGCACATATATGACTAGCCAAAGATGGAAAGAGAATCCTATCCCCAGTGGAGTCGCCAAAAATCTGTGGGCTCTGAAAATTCGCCACCGACCTCTTCAATGAAAAGAGTGGATTAAAGTGTCAGTGTAATTTTCAGAATGTAGGTGGAATAGTAGATAAGACACTACCTAGAGATTTTATCCTCATTTGGTGAGAACTTTAGATCTGGTTCCAGATTTCCTATAGGCGCAAGCCCCTATAGTTAATTACCCCTCTCAATAAGTGAGAGAGAACTTTCAATTAAGGCTAGTCGTTAGATCACTTAATGCATAGCGTATAGTAGCGGCACGTAGAGTTTTAGAATTTAGATCATGAAATTTATCATTTCAGCTAAAATCGGATGGTTGGGGGAATGATGACATGGCTGATCTAGATCTCATGGTTCCGTTATCCCGGGCAGTCGCGGTCCCTAATCTACTTAGTTAGAGGAGGTAGTCGACCCAACCTGATAGAAGGATCCTCATCAACAACACATGGGTTATGTCATTCAAGAAATCTTTGTAGACTTAGGGTGGTGTTTGTCTAAGGAGACAATCTTAAGTCCACTTTAGATGACAGAGGGTTGTTTGCCTTATCAAGTATACCCTATGATTCACAACTCAAACGGCAGAGCTATTGGGGAGCATACGGGCTACGATCATGATCATAATATAATGGAGTGGGGCCAAACCATCCGTCGAGGACTCGGTCATAGCCTTCATCACGTAGAGCCTACTCGCCAAGCCGTAGCTTAGAGGACAAGGGCCACGTCCTTACTGGCAAGAGATTGATTGAGAGTGAACATACCAGAATACTTGATTTATTGACTCATTTGTGAGCTAGAGTTTTCTTAGTTTGTCAACCCCGATAAACTGTTGCGGAAGATGGATAGATTGAGTTTGGTTCAAGTTTTTAGTGATAGAGTTTCATTTAAAAAGTTTTAGATTGATATTTGAAAATTAATTTGATTTGATTTGAGAAATTGATTAATTTGGATATGTTTAAGAGCTTTAGATCTATCAACTCTGTTTGCTACAAGAGGATTAGATCTCTTGTCACGAGAATCAATTTTTTAGATATTTCAGCGATTTGAAACTCTTTTTTATAGCTTTTAGATTTTGTTAACGGTCACAAACTAACGAAGCAACCGTAGCATCCTCAAACACTTGAATTTAGGCATTCGGCGTAGTGTCAGGGCACATGCGGGTGTATTAAAGAATTTAGGTAGTTTTTATTTTTTTTGAATTATGAAATTGATTTTATATTTTTATTTAATTTCAATTTTAGCCTGCGCAGCCTTTTCAGACATTAAAATTTGCACTTGAAATCTCTATGTCCGAGAATTTATAGCTTAGCTAATTTCATCTAATTAATGAAATTATCGCTCTTGAAAATCATAATTAGGATGAAATTTGTTAATTTTTTATTAAAGGAGGCCCTATAATTTCTGTAGATGTTGATTTAGTATCGCCTTCTATTTTCATAGATTTTGATTTAGTATTGCCTTCTGTCTACTTATACGAAGAATTGCAAATCCGGTGGTGAAGAAGGCATTTTGATTTAGATTATAGTTTAAAACACTACTGATACTTAGTTTACTTGTTGAGTTTTTGTAATTTTCTCAACTTGATTATTCTCAATTTACATCAATTTTGATAAGTTATGATTTGATTTCGTTGCTTTAGCCCCATGCTTATCTATACATTAATCACCTCCATATTCGTATAAGAATTATTAAACCTACTTTGGATTCATTATCAGATTTTGAGTTTATTGCAAGTTTGTTATGAGTTTGGCATTAGTCCCCATTAATTTTCACTTAGATTTTAAATAAATATTCTATTTTTTTTTCAAAATTTACTTTAAAGGGCTCCCCCCTTTTTCTTGTTTGACACTTTTTGGTTTAAAATTAGCTGCCAATTTTACTATTTATCATTCTAAGGTCAACTAATTTAACTCTCCCATTTTTTCTAAGTCAAAAGATTTGACAAAATTTGGCTGACCTCCCGTCATAGGTGTAGCATAGGGGTATTTCTACTCGGTACATGAGCTATAGTGGTGTCTTCGACGCGCTTTCATCTCGTCATTGAGCCTGAGGTCTTCAAACCTTAAAGAAGACAAATGCAATATATATTCATTCCCCCTCCCTCTTTTTCTAAGTCTATAATTTAGACAAAATTTTACCTCAGGCATCATTTTATGTAGGGGCTGCATGTAGTATGTTTTGGCTTGCTTGGTATCTGATGAGCATGTGAGTGGTGTATGTGACCTCTGTCTTCATACCACTAAGCCAATGGGCATTAGCGGTCTTGAAACTGCGAAGAAATCTGCATATATATATCTTCATATTCACATATTTTCAACTTATTTTGCTGCACATTTGTAATGATCGACGAGGAGATTTCGCCAAGGTAGGTTAAAGATGACTGTTCGATGAATTCAATTGATGAAATTGCAGTTGCAGTTCATGAAATTGTGCTGAAGAACCAGTAAGAGGCAGCTATTTTACTTAGATAAAAATAACTGTTATGTTCTTGTACTGTGATTTGTAATCTCTGATGTTCTTCTCAGAGTGTTGATAACTCATTCAGGCTACTATCTGCTTCAGATTGCTTACAACTATTCTCCATGTCATGGAAAACTCTCCCAGTACAGATGAAAACTCGGCACTTTGGGCAAAGAGGTCTCACAAAAGTTAAAATTGAAAAACAATTGCAGCCAATTCTTAAAAAATTAGAAGAACTGAGCTACTGCACGACCTCCCATATCTTGAAAAGAAGAAAATTCTTCCACTGCTTCCTGTGTGCTGGTTGGTACACATTTGCAATTAGCTGATCAAAAAGTGGTTCTCTCCACAGTAAATCGAATGGTAATGACCCAGACTCTTCTATTTGTTGTTCATTACAATCCACCTCCATGCCATCAGCATGAATTGTCTCACCGAAGCGTACAGCTTTCTGAATCAATCTAGAAAGGTCAGTAGCCCAATTAGGAAGATCTCCAAACCTCATGGCATGATTATGAGTACTCTCGGTGAACCATCCTTCTCGATGAATGGTTGATAACAGAAGATTTTGATGTTTTTCAGAAAGGAGGTCACGACATAGAAATAATTTCTATGCCATTGATGAGGGCATAGGAGTTGGAGTAGTCCTTCGACGGAGTGAAGGTGAGGTTGAGGCCGGCGGAGGACACATTGACTGAAAACTCTCGAATCAGGTAAGCGAAGTTGAGGGCCGCTGCAGTTTGATAAGCATAGAAATTGTGGAGGAGAGTGACGGGTCCAGCGTCGACTGATAAGATGGCGTCGGCGGCGAGGAGACTCCTGTGGCGGAGTCGCCTGGGATGACCTCGTTTCCAACATCAATGTGTCGAAAATCGATGGTGGAGGTGTAGGGGACGTGAATAGAGAGAGAGAGAGAGAACAGACGATGGTAGAGGTTTCATGCATGCGGTTTGAAGAGGAGAAGCTATCGTGCACTGAAATGGAGGGCACATCTGGTTTACATTACTCTCTGCAGAGGGAGGTTGGAGTCACGTGCATCCTGCTGCGAGACACCAACAGAGAGAGAGAAAGAGAGAGACGTAGAAGGGAGAGATAGATAGGGGTTGGAGGAGGCTCTGCCTGGGAATAGAGAAAGAGAGAGGCTAGACGTGGAGGATAGGAGAAGAGCCCGAACTGCTTTTTACGGTTAATGAGAAAACTGAACGGAGTGGGAGGGAACAGTTAGGAGGAGCGTGAAGGAAGCGGGATCCGTTGAGGTATTCAAATTATCGGATGAGGGAGAAGCTGAGCCGATCAGTTTTAGGTTATTAGCCCATTTTATAATATTTTTTAATTAGTTAATCCTCTTTAACATGAACTTTATGTTTACATAATTAGGTAATCAAAATATATATCGATTCAAGATTATTCCGATGTTCCGAACTCAACGGCATAGTCTGTTTCGCGATCGGAGGTCGTTTGGTTCGAATCGGAGTCAAATTGAGTCAATTTCAGCTCGAAATGCACGTCGTCGCTTTAGCTCGCTCGATTTTCACGTAGACTCGACTGAATTGAGTGTGAATAGTCTTATTTGATAGATTTCAATGTTTCAAAGCCAATGACATGATCAATTTTGCGAACAGAGGTCATTTGACTTGCGTCTGCACCTCTTGACCTCGATATGCATGCATGCGCGTTGATGACTCGAGTGCTTGATCGGTTGCTTATCAAGTCATGCAATATTTATATCTTGACCAATTTTGACGTTCTGAATGTGATGGCGAAGTCCGTTCATCTATTGGAGGTCGTTTGTATTAATTTCGATGATGTCCAATACATTTTAGCCTCGATTTATGTGTTGTCACTTTAAATCACTTGATATTTGCACAGACACATCCGAATTGAGTGCAGATAGTCTTATTTAATAGTTTCTGATATTTTAAAGCTAACAGTATAATCAATTTCGTGAACAGAGATTGTTCGGACATCATCGTAGCTTCTTGACTCTGATATATGCGCCGAAACATTGATAGCTCGAGCGCTTAATCAATTGCTCGTTAGATTTTGCAATATTGATATTCTAATTGATTTCGACGTTCCGAACGTGATGGGGAAGTCCGTTCATCGATTGGAGGTCGTTTCAACCATTTTCAGTGACATCTAGTGCATTTTGACCGTGATTTGCACACTGTCACCTCCGAAGTCTGCCGAACTCGATTTGTGGGCTTATCTTGATTTATGACACATATGTGGAGGTCAATAATAATTTTTTACTTGAACAACGGTTGTTGAGCACGTAGTTCAGCATTTCTCTTTCCCCACTGTCTCTAGGTTAGCTTGCATCCAAATGAGGAAGCTTTTGCGTCGCTACTTCTTCTTGCGACTTTGGCCTCCATTTGTTTTACTTTTTACCGGGACTTTTTGGCGGCAGATTTCTAGACACGTGGTCCAAGTGTCACTCCCTGATGTTCACCGTGTAGGAATTTCTTAGAACGATCTTGAGCTCTTACTACTACTGATTGTATCTTTTGTAGTTGAGCATTTTTGGCTTCTTTGATAATCGACATTTGATACCTGTACATCATAATGCATTTATCCTTAACAACCTTCAGAACTCTATGTGCTCGAGTAGATAGAGTTTCATGTTGTTTCTTCACAAAGGTTAAAGCTGACTACTGTTGAGCCCAAAAATACCATTTAACATCACTAGTAGAGCTATTCCTTTTCACCCATCTCAAAATTTTTAAATTTATTGTGGGGTAGAAATACCCGCTTCTGGTTGTAAGGTCAGTTGTATGACTTGTGATTCAGACAACAACTACTAAGCTCATAGTTTAGTATTTCTTCTCCTTTGCTTTGTACTCAATTTTTCCTCTAGAAGAGGAAGCTTTAGCATCATGCATTCATAGTGTGAAAGGTTCAACTGGCAAAGTGGTCACATTCACAAGCATGATTGAAACTTTCTGCCCAATGACGGTTCTTTTTTTTTCTTGACTGACGCCTCAGAATGACCTAATCTTTCGAATATGGAGGATCTCTTTCAAGGAACTTTAATAACAGTAGTGACTATTCCAGTTGCTCTCCTTTCCCAGTATTAATTACATCATTAGCCGGATATTGGCTCCGCGACCAAGCTGCATGATAAATGATATTCTGAAGATCCATCGATATACAGAACAAATAGATTAGTCATAAGAATATGATTGATTTAAATTTAATTTCATTAATAATGGAATTTACATATCAATTTTTCATCATGCTTTACTTCTACTATAGCTTAAATTCGACTAGCCAAAGATGGAAAGATAATCCTGTCCCCAGCGGAGTTATTAGAAATCTGTGGGCTCCAAAAGTGTTTTAAAGTGTTGATGTAATTTTAAAGTGTCGGTGTAATTTTTAGAAGGAAGAGAGTGTTTTAAAGTATTAGTGTAATTTTCAGAAGAAAAATGGAATAGTAAATAAGACACTACCCAGAGATTTCGTCCTTATTTGGTGAGAACTTTAGATTCGGTTCTAGGTTTCCTACAATGCAAGCCCCTATAGTTAATTACCTCCGTAAGTGAACTTTCGATTAAAATTTAGTCATTAGGTCACTGAATGCGTAGCGTATAATAGCAGCATATAGAGTTTTAGAATTTGAGATAAGAAATTCATCATTAGAGTTTAAACTGAATGGTTGGGGAATAATGATGTGCCCGATCTAGATCCCATGGTTAGTCATCCCGGCATTCATGTCCCTAGTCTACTTTCGGAGGAGGTAGTGACAACTTGACAAAGGATCCTCATCAAACACATGGGTTATGTCAAGAAATCCTTGGACTGGGTGGTGTTTATCTAAGGAGACATGCTTAAGTCTACAATGAGGCTTTGCTATCAAGTATACCCTGTGATTCACAACTCAAAGGGCAGAGCCATTAGGAAAAATACGGGCTACGGTTATGATTGTAACATAATGGAGTCGGACTGACCAAACCACCGGATTAGAGGACTAAGTGCGTAGCGCTTTATATGTGGAGTCTTGGCCAAAAGCTTAGAGGACATGGGCCCGTCCTTACTAGTAAGATTAATTAAGAGTGAACATAGCATACACTTGATTTGACATATTTCTTTGTGACTAAGTTTTCTTAATTTGTCACCCTCGATAACATTAAGGTGGATAGATTGAGTTTTGCTTTAAGCTTTTAATGATATAATTTCATTTAAATAATTTTTAGATTGACACTCAATTTGAGTTAATTTGATTAATTTGGATATATTTAAGAGCTTTAAATCCTATCAACTCTGTTTAGCTGCTAACATAGGATTAGATCTACCGTCACCTAACAGAATCAGTTTTTTAGATATTTCACTGATTTGAAACTCTTTTTATAGGTTTTTAAATTTTGTTAAACTATCCTAAGACTAAGCAAACAATGCAACATCCTCGACACTTGAATTTAAGCATTGACATAGTGTCAATCAATGTTTATAGCTTAGTTATTTATCTAAGGAGACAATCTTAAGTCTACCTTATGAGGGCTATTTGCCCTATCAAGTATACCCATGATTCACTCAAGGGATGAGCCATTGGGAAGCATAAATTTCTGATGCATTGATAGTAATATAATGGAGCGGATAAACCACGATGAGGACTCGATCATAACTTCATCATGGAGCCTATTGGCCAACCAGTCAAGGACACGGATCTTCTTGTCATTGAGATTGATTGAGAGTGAACATAGCATAACACTTGATTGCTCCTTTGTGAGTTAGAGTTTTTTTAATTTATCACCCTAGACAACCTGTTGCGGAAGGTGGATAGATTAAGTTTTGCTTTAAGCTTTTGATGATAGAATTTTATTTAAACAGTTTTTAGATTAACACTCAATTTGAGTTAATTTGATTAATTTGGATATATTTAAGTGCTTTAGATCCTGTCAACTCTATTTAACTGTTAAAAGAGGATTATATCTACTATCACCTGACAAAATCAGTTTTTCAAATATTTCACTGATTTGAAACTCTTATTATAGATTTTTAAGTTTTATTAACCCGGTCTCAGTCTTAAGACTAAATCGGGAAACAACCTGCGCAACATCCTCAAACACTTGAATTTAAATATTCAACGTAGTGTCAGGGCCCATGCTAGTGTATAGTAATTTTAGGTAATTTTAAGTTTGAATAATTTGAATATGTTTAAAAACTTTAGATCCTGTCAACTCTATTTAGCTGCTAATAGATGATTAGATCTAAAGTCACATGATAGAATCAATTTCTCAGATATTTCACTGATTTGAGACTTTATTATAGGTTTTTAGGTTTTGTTGACATCTAAGACTAAACGAAAATAACCCACATCTCGACATTTGAATTAAAGCATTCAACATAGTGTCCCATGAGTGTTTTGTTAACTCCATCTTAAACTAGCAACTTGGCTTTTACTTTTCATTAAAATTTGCACTTGAAATCTCTATGTCCGAGCACATGTAGGTATCTATCGCTTAGCTAATTTCATCCAACTAATGAAATCATTGATTTTGAAAATTATAATTAGGAGAAAATTCCTTGATTTTTGATTAAAGGAAGCCTTATGATTTTTGTAAAATTTTATTTAGTATCGCATTCACTTTCACAAAGGGTTCATCATGCGACATTTTGATTTAGATTCCAAAAGATAGTTTAATTTGTTATTTTAAAAGAAGATTTATCCCTGAGAGTAGCTTTCATTTTCTCCTTCTTTTTTTTACTTTTATGTTTGTTGTATGTTATTTTCCCTCCTTTACTTCTTTTTTTTTCTAAGTTTAGAATTTCAACAAAATTTCGGCAACCTCCCAGCGTCATCCCCGTGTAGGAGGCTACAGGTGTTTTATAGTCACACCACGATGAGCATGGCGGTTAGTGTTTTGAAACACCTCGTGATTTCAATCTACACGATGAGCATCGAGACTTTTAATCTTGCATAAAGAAAATATATATGTATATATTCTAATTTGGTGACTGCGTCCCCGCCTACATCGATACTATTTTGGTACCCATGCATACGATGAGTGTGGCGGTTAATATTTAAACACCTACCGACACATCCGATGAGCATAACTAGGCCTTCAATAACATGCATAAAAGCAAATATATATGCAAATATTCCAAATTTTGCCGGATTTGGTAGTATTCGGTGTCATCCTGCATGATCGCATCGACCTTGTTTTTGGCCTACCCATACGATGAGCATGATGGTTGGGTTTGAAAGCAGCGACCTTCAATCACTCGTTACGCCCTGATGAGCATAATGAGGCCTTCAATCACATGCAATAAAAAAGTTATAGATGCAAATATTTCAATTTTTAGGCATTTCATAGATGCCACATCGGCTTTTGGCACTCGAGTCGTGATAAGCGTGCGAGTGTCTTTCACATGCGTCTTCGATCTACTATGTCATGATTAGCGAGGTCTTAAAACCTGCAAAAAGACACACAAGCATATATATTCACCATTAGCATATTTGACTTGAATTGGTCCAATTGCCCTAGTAAGGTATACCGATTGTGCCAAGCTCTTATAGTTCTATCGGCATGCTCAGAAGATGCATACTTAATGAAACCAAAACCCTGTTGGTGACTAATTCCCAGTCCTCAATTAGAACCACTTCAGCAACATCACCATATTCCTTAAATAACATAATATGAAGAAGAAGATGCTCATACTCAAAATGGCGCGGAGGTTCGAACAAAGCAGAGAGACTTTCAGATAGATTTCACTTATATTTTTCTTTTATGGCGTAGAAGTTATCAATTGTGATCACCATCAAGATAAAACCACAAGAAGGTGGAAGCCACAACCTTGGAAGCAGCTTTCCTTCTTAGAAGAATTATTTCTTGTTGTGATATTTCCCTCTTAGGAATGCCCCTAGCCTTCTCCTCCTTCAACGCTACGATCAACTTATCAGCCTCAGCTAATTTGGAATGGAGATTGTTTATCTTTGATTTCAAGTCCTCAACTTTCTCAACCTCTGATAGCTTGGACTCAAGAATGGTTATCTTTGATTTCAAGTCTTCAACCTCCTTAGCATCGGATGGATCGAACTTATCATCAAATAATTCATTTTTAAAGGGGGATGCTTCCTTCACTATAGGAGATTCCTTGAGAACGTAGGCTTTAGCAGGAGATTCATCATTCTTCCTATTTAGTTCCATTAAACAATGGCTAATTCTGTTTAACGGTTGCAAAGCGGAGAATCTTCCTTTGGTTCCATTAAGCATGAATCTGGCTTCTGTTTGGTTCCATTAACATGAATTCTTCATTGAAGTTCCATTGATTGCAATTGGAGAATGTGGTGGGGTGACAAGAAAAACTCTCAACTTGCAATCTTCAATAAAATTGTGGCTTTCTTTCGAGAAGTAGGTAGATGTGATGTCCTCATTGGTGCTTCCAAATGGAACAACGGTGCTTTGAACAAGCAACTTGTCTTTAAGTTGCATGTAAACAATGTCGTACTTGCATAGAAATCACATGTTGATTGGCAATATAACAAGTTGGGTTTACCTGATATCTCTTGGAGAGAAAATATTACATCCAGTCGCCGTAGCATCGTGCGGACTCAATCCATGGGCGACATCGTCGGTATTTTTCCCGTTTATCGATTAGCGGGCGGCGAGATAGCGGGCCGACGACCCGATGCGTCGATGGCGTATTAGCGGCTGTAAATACATTTCTCCGGCCCGAGCCAGTTAGCGTCGTTCAAAATGCGGAGGAATTTAAAAGAAATATATGATTTAGGGTTCAGTTAGTTTTTCCAAGCGAAGCAATGAGAAGAATCTGAAAATCTCATTTCCTTTTTTACAAAAGAACCATGAAGATGGAGAACGTTGAAGAAAAAACAACCATTTTAGCTGAGGATGTATTAAATACAAATCCATGTAATGCTTCGTGCATTTTTTCTGTTTATTAGTGATATTCTTGTTCTATCCGAAAATAATATGTTCATTTCTTCCAATTAGAAGTAATTTGGATGTTTTTTTTGTCGAATATTTAATTTTGAGTGTTATTTTGCATCTGTACCCTGTGTACCTCTTTGGAGGGTACAGACCTCTTTTGACCTCTTTTGCCAATTTTTTTTTGCCAACTCCTTATGATTATGTTTAGAACATTGCATAGGAAGCATTTGATGTCAGTTTGGGTGATTTCTGGGTGGTTTAGTGCATCTGTACCCTGTGTACCTCTTTGGAGGGTACAGACCATTTTTGACCTTTTTTTCCCATTTTTTTTGCCAACTCCTTATGATTATGTATAGAGCATTATAATGGAAGCATTTGATGATTTGGTGGTTTTTTGGGTGGGTGTTTTGCATCTGTACCGTGTGTACCTCTTTGGAGGGTACAGACCATTTTTGATCTTCTTTTCCAGTTTTTTTTTGCCAACTCCTTATGATTATGTTTAGAACATTGCAAAGGAAGCATTTGATGGCAGTTTGGGTGGTTTCTGGGTGGTTTAGTGCATCTGTACCCTGTGTACCTCTTTGGAGGGTACAGACCTCTTTTGATCTTTTTTGATAGTTTTTCCTGGCCAACTCCTTATGATTATGTATAGAGCATTATAATGGAAGCATTTGATGGCAGTTTGGGTGATTTTGGGTGGGTATTTTGCATCTGTACCCTGTGTACCTCTTTGGAGAATGAGACCTCTTTTGACCCTTTTATAATTTTTTTGCCAACTCCTTATGATTATGTTTAGAATATTGCAAAGGAAGCATTTTATGTCGGTTTGGGTGATTTGGGTGGTTTAGTGCATCGTACCTGTGTACCTCTTTGGAGAATGGACCATTTTGACCTTTTTTCCCATTTTTTTGCCAACTCCTTATGATTAGGTATAGAGCATTATAATGGAAGCATTTGATGTCAGTTTGGGTGATTTCTGGATGGTTTAGTGCATTTGTACCACATGTACCTCTTTGGAGAATGAGACCATTTTGACCTTTTTTTCCCATTTTTTTACTCCTTATGATTATGTATAGAGCATTATAATGGAAGCATTTGATGGCGGTTTAATTTGGTTTTGGGTGGTATTTTGCATTTGTACCACGGTACCTCTTTGGAGGGTGAGATCAATTTTGACTTTTACAATTTTTTGCCAACTCCCATGATTATGTATGGAGCATTATAATGGAAGCATTGATGGTAGTTTGGGTGGTTTCGAGTGGTTTAGTGCATCACCTGTGTACCTCTTTGGAGAATTCTGAGACCTCTTTTGATCTTCATTTTCCGGCCAACTCCTTATGATTATGTATAGAGCATTATAATGGAAGCATTTGATGGCAGTTTGGGTGATTTTGGGTGGGTATTTTGCATCTGTACCATGTGTACCTCTTTGGAGTCTGCAGACCTCTTTTTGACCCTTTTTTATAATTTTTTTTGCCAACTCCTTATGATTATGTTTAGAATATTGCAAAGGAAGCATTTTATGTCGGTTTGGGTGATTTGGGTGGTTTTGCATCTATACCATGTGTACCTCTTTGGAGAATTGACCATTTTGACCTTTTTTCCCATTTTTTTTTTTTTAACTCCTTATGATTATGTATAGAGCATTATAATGGAAGCATTTGATGTCGGTTTGGGTGATTGGTGGTTTAGTGCATTTGTACCACTGTGTACCTCTTTGGAGTCTGAGACCATTTTGACCTTTTTTCCCATTTTTTTGCCAACTCCTTATGATTATGTATAGAGCATTATAATGGAAGCATTTGATGGTTTGGTGGTTTTGGGTGGTATTTTGCATTTGTACCACAGTACCTCTTTGGAGTCTGGACCTCTTTTGATCCTTTTTCCAATTTTTTTGCCAACTCCTTATGATTATGTTTAGAACAATGCAAAGGAAGCATTTTATGTGGTTTGGGTGATTTGGGTGGTTTAGTGCATCGTACCACTGTACCTCTTTGGGATCTGAGACCATTTTGACCTTTTTCCCATTTTTTTTGCCAACTCCTTATGATTATGTATAGAGCATTATAATGGAAGCATTTGATGTGGTTTTGGGTGGGTTTTGCATCACGTACCCTGTGTACCTCTTTGGAGGGTACAGACCATTTTTGATCTTCTTTTCAGTTTTTTTTTTGCCAACTCCTTATGATTATGTTTAGAACATTGCAAAGGAAGCATTGATGGCGGTTGGGTGGTTTTGGGTGGTTTCTGTACCCTCTGTACTCTTTGGGTCTGAGACCATTTTGATCTTCTTTCCGGTTTTTTTGCTCCTTATGATTATGTATTAGCATTGCAAAGGAAGCATTTGATGGCGGTTTGGGTGGTTTACGGGTGGTTTGTGCATCTGTACCTCTTTGGAGGTCTGACCTCTTTTGACCTTTTTTCGGTTTTTTGGCCAACTCCTTAGGATTATGTTTAGAACATTGCAAGGAAGCATTTGATGTCCTTGGGTGATTTACGGGTGGGTATTTTCCATCCATATTTTCTAACATATTTTTGTATATGTTCTGCCAGGTAAATGCAGTCAATGACCCATATTTGGAGAAACTCCTTGGCACCCTTGTTGAGAAACGGAGGCATATGCACGTCTTGTGACTATGCACATCAAATTTTCGGTTGGAAGGACCATACTATTGGCCAAACTCAAAGAAATTGAAATCAAAAGATTTTCTATGTGCAAAAGCTGGAAGAAGTCACGCGGTCTAAATAAGCAACAAAATTCCAAGGTTGATACGAAGCTGGATGTCCATGATTAGATTCTCTGATTTGGAGGGGCGATTAAAAACATACTGAAAGTCATAATCATTCTTTGGCGAAACTGTGACTACATCTTCTCGAATCACAGTCATTAGCGATGAAAAGGCGTCCATGTTGAAGACAATGATAGAGGCGATATTAGAGCAACGATGCATTGGTCTTGAGGAAGTTGGCGGCGAATATCGGGTTCACCAAAGAGATGCTTTCAATTTTATTGAGAAGAGAAAAGATCGAGGATTGCAAATGGTGATATGCATTAATACATTGTTTAAGGAGAGGCAAGCATCGGATGGGATGTTTGCATGGGATGTGCAAGTTGATGAGTCATATTGCTTAGTAAGTTTTTTTTTTTTGTAATGGCATGTCCAGAATAGAATATGATTATTTTGGGGATGTGATAATTTTGATACAAATATCTCAATAAATATAATCTCTCGTTTGTGCCCCTCTTGTTGGAGTGAATCATCCGGCAAAATGTATTATTTGGAGTAGCCTTTTTTATCGGAAGAGACAATTGAGTCATTCTGGCTATTCCAAACTTTTCTTGGTTGATGAATGACGGACATCCTATAACAATATTCACGATCAAGATCGGCTATGGCGAGCCATTGAAATTATTGCGCATACTCATCATAGGTTGTGCCAATGGCATATTTCAAAGAAAGCTCCTTCAAGGTTCATTGCTTCAATAGTAATAAGATAGTACAAGGCCTATTTTATAAATGCATGAGTAAGTGTGACTCAGGAAGAGTTTAAAGAGGCTTGGTATGCCATGCTAGAAGAAGGCAATTTGCATGATCATGCTTGGTTGTATGCGAGCTTTATAAGATTAGATCCAAGTGGTCCCGCATTCGTGAGGACTCGTGCATGGGCATCTTGTCAGCGTAGTGAGTCCACGAACAATGTATGCCATGGAATATCTAAACCAACAAGTTCGCTCCGATTGTTTCTTGGGGTTGGAAAAGGTTATGGAGACATGGCATGATGGCGAAGACTTCAAGTGTAGCCAGTCATCGATTGTTCCTGTTGTTAAGACCAGTCCAATTCTAAAACAAGCTGCTATGTTTTATACAAGAAAGGTTTACACTATGTTTGAAGAGGAATTTTTGCATGGGGTTGGGGGTCTATCAGTTACTAAGTCAGATGACAGCACCATGGAGTATTTGGTAAGAAATTTAGAGAATAAAATGCATCGAACATGGGCGTATATTTCGATAGGACTACCAAGAAGTGACTTAGTTGCAAAAAAATTTGAGATGATGGGATTACTTTGTGCCCATTGTATCGAGTTCTTAGTCGGGAAGATGTTGTGCGCATTGGGACAAGTATCTTCGATGCGATGGTCTACTAGAGCAAGAGGGATATTTACAATGATAGTGCATCTGAAAATTAAGAGATGTGGCAAGCATGAGAAATGCTTCGGCATTATTTTGAACCACATAAGTCGCTATGCATATCAAATAAGCGTCGGGGCACGCAGGGGCAATAAGAGCGAGGGACATGCTTGGATCCTAGAAAAACTATATGATGATGTTGACTCTATAATAAGTGGAATTCCCCTCAAGCGATTAGGAAGAAGAAGTTAACCACGACGGATAAGGGAAAAGACATCTTAAAAGATCCAGTTAAGCGTCCAAAGGGTGTTTCCAACTCAAGGCTTAAGGGATATTGGGAGAGATCCAAGAAAGCCAAGAGTAATTTTCTACTAGTATTATTTTTGGTATTTTAAATATTGCGTTAATCTTCAAACCCTTCTACTTTTTTTTGGTTCGAAAAACCAAACTTCTGATCGATAAGCGTGGTTGAAGGTGCTTCCTCACAAGTTGCATCACCTTTCTCTGCCAAAGTGTTTTTCGGAGGTATGCACATAATATCATATATCGATCTTTGCAAGAATGTATCAACTAATCGATGTTCTACATGCGAATTTAACTTCGAGCTCCATGAAACAATCGGTGAAGGGTACTAAGGCGATGATGGATATTATCTCAGGAAAACATTTTGATACATGACATTATCCAGTTTTGGTTGGTTCTGATAGCTAGGAGATTTTGACACTGCTGTGTTTGTAGCTCTTTAAGCAATAGTGAATGAGTTAATCCCCTGCTGTGGAAATTGTAATCAATAAATATGTACCAATAATAGATCAATTTTGACTTTTGTTTTCCAGTTTTTTATTGCCAACTCCTTATGATTATGTTTAGGGCATTATAATGGAAGCATTTGATGTCAGTTTGGGTGGTTTCTGGGTGGTGTAGTGTATTTGTACCACAGTACCTCTTTGGAGGAGACTTTTTTGACCCTTTTTCCCATTTTTTTTTGGCCAACTCCTTATGATTATGTTTAGAACATTGCAAAGGAAGCATTTGATGGCATTTTGGGTGGTTTCTGGGTGGTTTAGTGCATTTGTACCCTCTGTACCTCTTTGGAGGGTACAGACCATTTTTGACCTTTTTTTGCAGTTTTTTTTTCCAACTCCTTATGATTATGTTTAGAACATTGCATAGGAAGCATTTGATGGCATTTTGGGTGGTTTCTGGTGGTTTAGTGCATTTGTACCCTGTGTACCTCTTTGGAGGGTACAGACCTCTTTTGACCCTTTTATCCCATTTTTTTTTGCCAACTCCTTATGATTATGTTTAGAACATTGCATAGGAAGCATTTGATGTCAGTTTGGGTGATTTCTGGGTGGTTTAGTGCATTTGTACCCTGTGTACCTCTTTGGAGGGTACAGACCATTTTGACCTTTTTTCCCATTTTTTTTGCCAACTCCTTATGATTATGTTTAGAGCATTATAATGGAAGCGTTTGATGTCGGTTTGGGTGATTTACGGTGGTTTATGCATTTGTACCTCTTTGGAGTGATCAATTTTGACATTTTTTCCATTTTTTTTGCCAACTCCTTATGATTATGTTTAGAACAGCAAAAAGCATTTTATGTCGGTTTGGGTGATTTGGGTGTTTAGTGCATCGTACCTGTGTACCTCTTTGGAGGTGCAATTTTTTGACCCTTTTTCCCGGTTTTTTGCCACTCCTTATGATTATGTTTAGAACATTGCAAAGGAAGCATTTGATGGCGGTTTGGGTGATTTGGGTGGTTTAGTGCATCGTACTGTACCTCTTTGGAGGTCTGAGTCTTTGACCTTTTTTCCAATTTTTTTGCCAACTCCTTATGATTATGTTTAGAATATTGCAAAGGAAGCATTTTATGTCAGTTTGGGTGATTTTTGGGTGGTTTAGTGCATCTGTACCCTCTGTACCTCTTTGGAGGGTACAGACCATTTTTGCCCTTTTTTTGCAGTTTTTTTTTTCCAACTCCTTATGATTATGTTTAGAGCATTATAATGGAAGCATTTGATGGCAGTTTGGCTAGTCTTGGGTGGGTATTTTGCATCTGTACCCTGTGTACCTCTTTGGAGGTCTGAATCAATTTTATTTTTTCCATTTTTTTCCAACTCCTTAGGATTATGTTTAGAATATTGCAAAGGAAGCATTTGATGTCAGTTTGGGTGATTTTGGGTGGGTGTTTTGCATCTGTACCATGTGTACCTCTTTGGAGGGTACAGATCATTTTTGACATTTTTTCACATGTTTTTTTGCCAACTTCTTATGATTATGTTTAGAACACTGCAAAGGAAGCATTTGATGGCATTTTGGGTGGTTTCTGTGTGTTTTAGTGCATCTGTACCCTCTGTACCTCTTTGGAGGGTACAGACCATTTTTGACCTTTTTTTCCCATTTTATTTTGCCTACCCCTTATGATTATGTTTAGAACATTGCAAAGGAAGCATTTGATGGCGGTTTGGTGGTTTGAGTGGGTATTTGCATGCATACCCTCATTCCTCTTGGTCTGAGACCATTTTAATCTTTTTTAAGGATATATTATAATCTATTATAAACAATTCGGACTACATGTCGAATAAATTAAGCCTCTAAAGTGACAAAGCATAAATTGAGCTCATAAGTATGTTCTAAGTGAAAAAAAGTGACATGTTAAGCACAACTAAGCAACAATCTATCCAAGTAAATAGAATTACTAATCAACATTAACCTCACAATCGAAATATAAATAATATATATAAACAAACCAACTTAATAACATCATCAGATATATACCGCAAATCAACTAAAGATATATACGTAATCATAAAACAAAGCCATCAAGTAGCGAAAAAACCTAAACATTTATTTTGAAAAGTTATTTTTATAGATCCATCTCATAGAAGAACACAGGAATTATCAATCATCACTATCAAATACATTTCTCACCGCATATGTGAAAATATACAATCGAATCACTATTCATGAAATGCTCCATATTGAAGGAAAATATACAATGGAATCACACTTTATGGGAAATCAATCTTTATTGGAATTAGCTTTGGGAGCTTCAATCGATATAATCAAATGAGTCTTCAAAGAATAAAATATCATCCAGTACATGCACTTCAACTATAAATGAGAGGAGAAGTTAAACAAAGCGGTAAAATATCCATCTTTAAAAAAAAAAAAATACATCTTCAAAGCCACCTGCATTAAACAAAATCTTATATCGACAAAATATTGTTCACTTCCAGGATTTTAAGTCCCAAACAAAATGTAGTAAGCGAACTTCATTAAATATATTCATTATCTTTGGCCAATCGAGGTCAATCGGAGGTTTTGTTGTTTGCTTCCATGTATCAAACATTCCATGACACTATTTTCTTGGTATCCCACTCACTATGAGCCATTTCCTTGGATCGCTTCCAAAAGCACATATCAACAAGTAATTTGATCTAAATGAAAAAATTTCAATAAGTTGGATCGGGAAAAAAAAGTTAAGATGAACTAGATTTGAAAATAGTTCTTACAATCTCGGAAAAATGCTCTTATGGGTTGGTTTGGGCAATGAGTCAAATACCAGCCTCGATTTAATATGTCCAAAGAGTGTCCAGTCGATTATCTATAACGGCATTAAGATTAAACTTCGACCGCTGCATGATATCTTTGGATGAACATCTTGCTTTCCATCTTCGTATGCATAACTCTGCGAGAAAGAGAACAATTACACATTGGCTTTCATCTAAGCAAACAAGAACTGAATCGTATCTAACATGCGGGTGTACCCAATGCAAGCATGAAATGTACAAAATATGGTTCATACAGCCAGCGAGCATTTCGGCTAGGAAGAAGGCATCAATTGCATCGAGATATTGATCCATGACCTTGATCTCGTGCAATAATGATATTCCACCGCGAATCATCACCCAATTAATAAATATTTTAAAGTGATCGAACTAAGCAGTAGGTTATTTTTACGTATGAAGGACCGGCGCTTACTTGTCTTGAACCGCGAAGATAAGATAAGAGCACAGCAGGCAAAAAAATACGGATGAGAACTCGACAACATGAAGTGCCTCGATGCAGCAAAATTACGATGACAAAAGCTAGCGAAGAGAGATATTCACTTGAATAAATACCGATATGATGCATACCTCTGATGCTCCTCCACCACATGCGATCATGGGTCAACCGATATCTATTGCATCTTTGCTAACCTATAAAAATAATTTAGTGATGACTAGGCTAAATATGACTTTGGATCGAGGTGAGATTATTAATGCGATGCTTCCACCACTATGGCGACTGTGGGTCATCGACCTTTATTGCATCATCGTGCTAACCTATACAAAATTTAGTGAAAAGACTATTTCTATTATTTCCAATTTAAAAGAAAGTAACTTAATACCTTGATGCTCCTCCACCACAAGCTTAGCTGGGTCGTGACCTTGCATCATCATCTTATATACAAAAATTTAGTGAAAGACTATTTATTATTTACAATTTAAAAGAAAGTAACTTAATACCTATGCTCCTCCACAATGAGTACTGTGGGTCATCAACCTTTATTGCATCATCATGCTAACCACAAACTTAGTTAAAGACTTTCTATTATCTCAAATTTAAAGGAAAGTATCTTAATACCTCTTGCTCTGCATGGAGGCATCATTGTTCTTTTAGACTTCTGGTGTGTGAAAGTAACAATTTTCTCTTTCTTATCTTGAGCTTTAACACCTCAATCTACCAATTCTGGGTTTGACATGGTCATGTAGTGGTGGCCTCCACAAGAACTCCTATTGATTCCCGCGGGCTTTTTGAAGTATCCAACTCATGGAATCTCTTGGTACTCCACAAGAGCTTCCTCCTCCCCTCTCAGGCGTGGTGGTCTCCCACTGGGTACCATCCACGGAAGCTCCAGGCCTCAGAGTTTCTCTTGGTGACCCGGTAGAACCTCCCTGGGTGGTAGGACCCCGCTGGATAGAACATCCTCGATGGCAACCCATAAATCAAGCCCATCCAACCTCGGTTATTGTTGTATGGAAAGAGCGATCTTGTCTCTCTCTCAGTCCTTCAAACAGAACATCTCCTAAGTCTGGCGGGGTAAGGAAGGCTGAAACAGGGGAGAGAATCGAGATATAGAGGGAGTCGATGGATGGTGGACTTAAAATGGGACTACTATCTCCACATAGATTGTTGGCGGAGGACTCTGAAGGAGCCAATTCTCATCTTCCAATAAGTCCTCGAATGAAAGGCACTGGTAAAAGGATAAAAAATTTTGAAGACATACAACATAAATGGATACATTCTTATTTGAACTAAGTGATATTATTATATGTCACGGTCCTCCCAAACCGGTGAAAGCATTTTTGGGAACTCTATTTTAGATCGCGACATCGTGGCTTTGCGAGTTCGGATGGCGACTTATGATGCTTATGTGCTCGGCCCATATCTACAATGAATATATTATAAACTCAAGACATTATATTTCACATTAATGGAGATATAAAACATACCATCGGAAGAGTGACAATCCACTCATGCCGGTTGCCTAGTGCGAATCTTTGATGCAATAACATCAAATTGAGAGGTAGGAAGTCCCAAATGGCATGTTATTGTACTCGACAAATCTATCTATATCATCAGTAAGCAATCAATTCTGATGCCACCCCACGTAATTGTGATATACAAAAATAGATTTGAAGAAAGCGATATAACAAGCTGTCTTTGCAGAACGAGCCATCGAATTCTCAAGGCTCTTGTAGTCATGAGAACGGCGACGTGAGATTTCATACAACCTTCTCTGTTTGGCATCCCTATCATCAATGCAAATCGGGGTGAAAGGAATGTCGCCCACCCAGAAAGCTTGCTTTTTTATGTCCCAAGAAGCGGATCGATGTAATGGCAGTCTTGCTTGATCGATGGAGTCTAATGAATTGATGGAGATGAAGCTTCTTTAAAATGTCGTGGCTTCCATAAAGCATGTTGTAATATTATCGAACACATTTCTCTCACGGTGGTAGGCACGCACCTCGAAGTTATCCTTTTCCCGGACATGGTTAACTTAAAGACAAGTAATTAGGTCAAAATGCGTACCCTCAAAGAGGTACAAGTCTGAATGCAAAATACCACCCAAAATCACCCAAGCGCCATCAAATGCTTCCATTATAATGCTCATACATAATCATAAGGAGTTGGCAAAAAAAAAAAAAAAGATCAAAAGAGGTACCTCAAAGAGGTACCAGATGCAGATGCACTAAACCACTCGAAACCACCCAAACTACCATGCTTCCATTATAATGCTCCTACATAATCATAGGAGTTGGCAAAAAACTGTAAAAGGTCAAAAATTGATGTACCCTCAAAGAGGTACCTGAGTACAAATGCAAAATACCCACCAAAACCAAGCCATCAAATGCTTCCATTATAATGCTCATACATAATCATAAGGAGTTGGCAAAAAAATGGGAAAAAAAAGGTCAAAATGGTCATACCCTCAAAGAGGTACACAGTCTGAGATGCACTAAACCACCGAAATCACCCAAGCGACATAAAATGCTTCCTTTGTAATATTAAACATAATCATAAGTTGGCAAAAAAATGGGAAAAAAAGGTCAAAATGAGTGCAGACCCTCAAAGAGGTACAGTCTGGTCACTAAACCACCAAATCCAAAGCGCCATCAAATGCTTTCCTTTGTAATACAAACATAATCATAAGTTGGCAAAAAAATTGTAAAAAAGGGTCAAAAAGATGTACCCTCAAGAGGTATGAGTCTGCAAAATACCCACCCAAAATCATACCATCAAATGCTTCCATTATAATGCTCATACATAATCATAAGGAGTTGGCAAAAAAATGGGAAAAAAAAAAGAGTCCCCTCAAAGAGGTACAGTCTGGATGCACTAAACCACCAATCACCCAAGCGCCATCAAATGCTTCCTTTGTAATATTCTAAACATAATCATAAGGAGTTGGCAAAAAATTGAAAAAAAAGGTCAAAAGAGGTCTACCCTCAAAGGGAGTCTGAAGATCTGAATACAAAATCCCAAGCCAAATGCTTCCATTATAATGCTCGCATAATCATGGGGTTGGCGGAAAAGCGTAAAAAAGGTCAAAATACCCTCAAAGAATACCATACATGAAACCACCCAAAGCCTACTTCATGTCTTCCATTATAATGCTCTATACATAATCATGGGGTTGGCGAAAATAGAGAAAAAAGAATAAGGAGTTGGCAAAAAAAATGAGAAAAAAAGGTCAAAAATGGCCTGTACCCTCCAAAGAGGTACACAGGGTACAGATGCACTAAACCACCCAGAAATCACCCAAACTGCCATCAAATGCTTCCTTTGCAATGTTCTAAACATAATCATAAGAAGTTGGCAAAAAAAATTAGAAAAGGGTCAAAAGAGGTCGTACCTCCAAAGAGAACAGGTGATGCAAAATACCCACCAAAACCACCCAAACTGCCATCAAATGCTTCCATTATAATGCTCTATACATAATCATAAGGAGTTGGCCAGGAAAAACTGTCAAAAAAGATAAAAAGAGGTCCAGACTCCAAAGAGGTACACAGACAGATGCACTAAACCACCTAAACCAAACCAAACCGCCATCAAATGCTTCCTTTGCAATGTTCTAAACATAATCATAAAAGTTGGCAAAAAATTGGAAAAATGGTCAAAAGAGGTCCCTCTCCAAAGAGGTACAGTGCAAAATACCCACCCAAACCACCCAAACCATCAAATGCTTCCATTATAATGCTCTACATAATCATAAGAGTTGGAAAAAAAATGGAAAAAATGTCAAAATTGATCTCACTCCAAAGAGGTAGTGGTACAAATGCAAAATACCCACCCAAAACCACCCAAACTGCCATCAAATGCTTCCTTTGCAATGCCCTATACGTAATCATAAGGAGTTGGAAAAAAAAAAAGCAAAAAAGAGGTCAAAATGTACCCAAGAAGAGGTACAGATGCACTAAACCACCCAGAAACCACCTAAACTGCCATCAAATACTTCATTTGCAATATTCTGAACATAATCATAAGGAGTTGGCTAAAAAAAACAGGAAAAAGAGGTAAAAGAGGTCCAGTACCTCCAAAGAGAGGTACTGAGAGATGCACTAAACCACCCAGAACCACCCAAACCGCCATCAAATGCTTCCTTTGCAATGTTCTAAACATAATCATAAGGAGGTGGCAAAACTGGAAAAAGGGATAAAATGGTGTACCTCCAAAGAGTGATATCTGATACAAAATAACATATAAAAAAATAGCTAATCTTTCATCAGATATCGAGAAGAAAGTAAACCCTAAATTCATTCAAGTTCAGAATGCATGTGTAAATACCTCATGTAGTCACCTACGACTCAATTTATGATTTACTATACCATCGAAGCGTCCGACGCGGCCATCGACAACGGAGCTGGCGAGAAAAATCCTTCGTGACGAGGAATGTCGAACGCTCGGTAATGCTCGTTTCTTCCCCGCTTTTGAACGACGCTAGCGGCCGAGAAATGTATTTACTGCAATACGCCATCGACGCACGGGCGGGTCGGCCCCGTCCGCGATCTCGCCGCTTAATCGGTAACGGGAAAAATATCGGACGATGTCGTCCATGGATTGGAGTCCGCACGTAAAGCTACGTGCGGACTCCGGACGTAATATTTCCTCCTTCGGAGAAGTGGTCTTAACCTTGAATGCGACATATTCACCGGACTTGTTGGAAAGTCGCACCAAACATGAACTTTGTTTCTTCAGCTCAAATGTAAACTTGAGTTCCCTCGGCTGGATCTCCAAGAGTTCCGATTCCATCCCCAAAGACAACTGCCTAAAAAGCACTTTCTGCCCACAATCCCAAACTCCACTCCCTCAATCGCACGACGAAGAATCCCAAGGATTCGCCAATCGGAGAGAGAGGAGAGAGAGAGAGAGAGAGAGAGAGAGAGGCAAGGGTTATCATGAACGGAAGAGAGAATGCGGCTTGAGAATCGAGTCCCCCCTTTGCCGTTGCTTGCAGTTGAAAAAAAAGGAATGAAGGGATCACGGTTTGAATACATTACTCGAATAGGCTTTCCATAAAGAGGGGTGAAGTTCAGCACTTCTAATGCCCTTGCCGCATCCGCCGGATTACTGGCCAAATAAATCATACAACTGCACGTCCGTCACATTTTGATCAAGGTCCCTAACGTACAGCGTAGTCGACTGGAACGATAACGGGATCCCGTTTCCTGCGGCGCCAGAAGAAAAGGCGGCAGCAGTCGCAGGCGACCCGTTCGATACGGCAATTGAAACCTGCGGCAGTACCTGCACCCCCTCCTCCTTTCCAAGGAATCTGTGCAATGGGAGGAAGGGCGGAGGCTTGAAGGAAATTACCGAGTTGGACGAGACACAGGAGTTCAGGTTCCTTCCTTGCGGTTTTGGAAACAGAAGAAGCCAACGGACGACGCCTCTTCCATTCTGTTTGAAGGGGAGAAAATAACCCTCAAAGAAGGTGGGAATGGTTGGAGGAGCAGGCTCGTTCGAACAGGGAGGACAGCTCGCGCAAACGGTTGGTGTTCGAATAGACGAGCGGGATTTTTTTAATAAATTTTAAATTTATTAAACGGATTTAATGTAAATTTTATGCCATAATATTATATATATCAATATACCAAACGATGCATTATTTATTTTATCGGGCCATTTTGAATATTTCAATGAATACGCGTTTCTCGATTTAGACAAGCTACCATGGATCGATACCATTTTGATTTACATTTTGAGACTTAAATCTTTTAATCTTGTTTGTTTTATACATACACATGGAGTTCAATAAGCTATCAAGCTATTCAGCAGTTGTACTCAATTGAAAATATTTTGAATTCATCAACATAAAATATAATGATCTCAATATATCTTAGACGAGCCATGTTCAAGTTCGTTCGGGTCCCTTAGATGTGTCACTTAAGTATAAATTTTTTTTTTTTTTTGACCAATTGACTTTCGATTTAGAACTTTGCACTTTAACAAATGTTTTGTAAGGATTTAAATGTTTGAGAGATTCTTTATTCGTGTTCTCATTTTAAGTCTTTCATAAGCTTTTTTTTTATTTTATCTTTGCAATTGCATTTTTTATTTATTTAGTTTCTCCAATTTAAGTCTTATGAAAGTCCAAATTTTTTTGATAAAATTTTGGCAGCACCTCCCCTAATCAAGAAGATTTCTACCAAAAATATGACTATCCACCGTCTAAAAAGACGCACATGAGTGATATATTATAACATCGCAGTTATAAATACTCCAATCTACCCGTCTAAAAAGATGAGTATAGACCTTCAATCACCTGCATGAAATCACCCATATTTGTATACATTTAGACATTTATACAATGAGAGCAGCATGATAACATTCATCACACCTTTTATGTGCTTCACACACCAATTCCTGCCACCGCCACCCCCATGGGAGTTTGTTCCCCAACCCACTTCGTAAAGTGTAGGAAATACAAGACTCCCATGGAATGTGGAATAACTGCAACTTTGTTCCCACCTTTATTCCCACCATTTGTAGCTACCATGAGTTCTATATGACCTTTTAATTCTGCATAGGGTTTGATCCCTTACCTCTGTGTTTTGAAAAGAGAGTCTCCAATCATAAGCCGCCATATACATTGTCTTCCCTTCATAACCAATGCATGCTAAATTAGCAATTAGCACTGCCCAAACAAAATATTCAGGAGCAAAATAGTCTGTTGCCACCAGCCCACTAACAGGCATAATTCTAATGCCTAGAGGATCCAATCCACTTTCATTGTCTAGAGACATATGTTCAACCCAGGATAAAGGTCGTTTATAAATTTCCCCGAAGGTTCCTCCTCACAGCCGCTTGCGAAACAGCCCATCGATGCCCATCCTGGAGTCCGAGTCCGCTGGTGATGATCCTTGGCACAAAGACAACCGGATGGCGAACTCAGAGCCCATCTTTGCGCAGCTCTACACCAGGCGGATCCGACATCGGGCCAGTGACTACTTCGGTGACATACTGCGGGAACGGCGGCGGCATCGCGTTGTAGAAGAACAGCAGAAGCCACCACGATGTGCAGATACACCCAATCAACTAACAACAGCTATCCCACAGCAAGACCACCGCACTTTTTCCTTCTGGTCGCCTTCTTTTCCTTATCTTCCTTCTCGTCGAAAACCGCTGCAGGTGAGGCTGGCTATGTGGGAAGACGAGAGGAAGGCTGCCGTTCGAATAAAATGCCCGATGAAGGAAAAAAAGGGTCCTCGGCTTTGTTTTTTTTTTTTTTGGAACTTAAAATTAAATCTCTTTTTTTACTAGGAAAGGACAAAATGTCAGATGGAACATTGGCTCGAGGAAATGACGGAATCACAATGATATTTTCATCCGTAAAATGAGTGAGATGTTAGATAGATATTCATTGAAAAAAAAAAAAAAAATTTTGATTTGCTCCTGAAATGCTGCTTTATTAGTGTTACAAGACTCTTAATTAACTCTCGCATAAGACTAAACTTCAAAATCAATATATATGTGCTCTTGTTAAAGGCCCATATGTCTTTCATGGCTCAATATTTCATTGTGTTTATCTCTTTTGATTTTTTTTTAATAAGCACTATACGTAAATCCAAAATAGATATGATTAAAACAAATAGTTTAAACCACTTTGCTTTTATTTTAATAAATATGAATTTAACATAATATAATTCAAATTATAGTTTATATAATGATTAATTGACTATTTAAAGTGGCATACTAATTTTAATTTAGTTAATCTAAATTTAATTAAGCTGAATAATAACAAAATTCAAAAGCACATAATTATGCAACGATAATAATTATATTAAGTATCTATCTAATGTAGATTAATCTTAATTATAGTTCTAATTTAATTTAATTTTATCATTTTTTTGTGCTTATTAATCCCCCTTCTTTTTTTTCCGATCATAAGTCGTTTATTTAATTTTGAGGTTGAATTTAATCAATTTCAGCTCAAAATTATACACTGTCATTTCTGATTGCTCGATATTCGTGAAGACTCATCCGAATTGAGCTCGAATCATCTCATTTGAAAGATTTCGACATTTTTGACGCTAACGACGCGATCAATTTTAATGGAGATTGTTAAACATCGCCTTTCCCTCGATTCATGTAATGTAGCAAGACATCGACACCTCCTTGACGCCGACCGCGAATTGTGCTATATATATATTCTAACCGCCATGTTCAACACAATGACGAAACTGCTCATCGGAGGTTATTTGACCGATTGTGATGTTATATATTTCAAATTGACATGTTTTATCACATGAATAGTCTCATTTAGTAGTTTTCAACATTTAGAAGCTAGCAGCATGATCAATTTGACGAACGGTGGTCGTTTGGGTAATGTCGCGGCTTCCCGACCTCGATGTGCGTGTTAGCACATTGACAACTCGATCGCTTAATCGATTGATCGTTAGATTATACAATATTATATTCTGATCAATTTCGATGTTCTGACTGCGATGGCGATGTTCATTCGTTGATTGGAGGACATTTCGAAGCTAAGACACAATCTATTTGACGAATGGATGTCGTTTGGGCAACGTCGCGGCTTCCCGACCTCGATGTGCGTGTTAGCACATTGACAGCTCGATCGCTTAATCAATTGATCGTTAGATTATGCAATATTTATATTCTGATAAGTTTGATGTTAGCGATGATGTATTTTGTCAAGGTCGTTTTTCCGGCGATATCGGTGTATTTTTTGCCTCAATTTGCATCTTTATTCAAAATCGTCGACTTTCATGAACTTATCGATGTGATCACATGGAGGATTTGGAGGTGGTCGATGATTCGGCGATGTGGTAACCGATAGTGGCGGTGGCGGGCGGTGAAACAGAATAAAGTGGTGGCGGTGGTCCAAAGATGATCAATTGGTGGTATGTGGTGACGGCAACGCGTGATTGTGACCAACAGGTATGTGGTGATATAGCGGCAGTCCGGCGGAGCGGCTGCGATAATGGCAAACGGCCTAGATGGTAGCGGCGATAAACCGGCGGTGGTGACCAATGTGGTGGTGATGGTGGCCGGTGATGACGGCGGCCTTGAGTGGTGGTGACGGCGGCGGCTGACTTCGGCTAGCGGTGGTGGTAGTGGTGACAGACGGCAACGATGACCAATTGGCGATGATAATCCTTGGTCGGGTGATGACAGATTATCTTTGAGATTCTTCAAGTAGAACTCTCTCTCTCTCTCTCTCTCTCTCTCTCTCTCTATTCTTAAGCTTATGTCCCCCCATATAAAAAATGAGTGTCTATTTATAAATATGGGAGTAACATTTCTTGTAAATACAGAAAATTTGAACCACTCTATCAGACGGCTCAAAATGATCCGCTCGATCATCTAATGTATTTTGAGTATTTGAATGCTCAATAAAGTTAGAATTAAGAGATCTTAGATTTGTTTCGGCTCGTCAAGATACTTAATTTAACTCTAAACATTTCATATTTAGAGGTTATTCAGGAACCGAATGATATCCAAAAGTTTTCAATTATATTTTAAGTGATTGATCTAAGCTAGTCTGGACTCATGGTCAGATTGCTTTTGTTCTAATCGATGTGTTTAATATCAGCTTGATAATTATCAAAAAAGAATTTAAGATTCAGATTTTGATTCTAAGTGATGTTCAATAATACATATATCAAAATTTATATTTAACTAAGAGATTTTTCAATGAAATATCAATAATAATCAATAAATTAATTGAATGATTGAGATTAGAAAATTTTTTTATCATGATACCTCGTTTTTTTCGTGACAAAATGATTTCGAAAGAATAATAGCCATTCAAATTTATGAGAGATTAAGGATACCGTCAAAGTGACGATTAATGCCATATAAACGCTATTATGTATTTAAGAGATGATAAATTTCCATTGGCTGCTACCATTTATGACAGAGGAACAAAATAAAATTTTCTTTTTTTAAGGAGGGATTTACATAGATACCTCACAATTCTTATGTATTTATATATCTAGTACTTAAATTTTTAATATATATATATATATATATATATATATATATATATATATATATATATATATATATATATATATATATATATATTATATATAATAATCTTTAATATCACATCACATCAAAAATATCATGATCACTCATTTTTTTAAAATAAAATATACTATTTTAAGTATAGTAAAGTATTAGATAAATAAATATTTAAATTTAAATATTAGATATATAAATACATAAAAATTATGTGATATGTATGTAAATTTTCTTTTAATCTATTATATTCTCTATTGTATCTTATTAAGTGTCAAATTCTTATTTAATTTTGATAAATTAAGATTAATTTTTTATACATCATAATTAAGTTTTTTTAAGTCTATTTTCATTTATTTCTTATATAAGGCGCATTTTATATAACTATTTTATATCAAATAAAGATAATTTTATAGGAAAATCGGGGACTAAAACTCATTTAAAAATTTATTTGACTTTTGATTGTACTTGAAATAGTAAGTGGTTTATCATATTGTAGTTCAGTTGAACACGTTTATTTTTATCATTTTTGACCTGATGGATTTCAGCCAATAACTTTGGGGCGATTTAAGTTCACTTTTATTTTTTTTATTATTTATTATTTATTTTATAAGTTTATTTTATTTTATTTTAAAGTAAAATATGTTTTGATGATAATAATTAATTTTAAAAAAATTCAAAATAGTTTTTTTAGATATTTTAAATATTTTAAAAAATAATATATTTTTTTAAAACAAAAATTAAAAATATATAAAAAACACTTCAAATAGATATATTTTTAAAAATAATATAAAAACTAAAATAAAATACACAAAATAAAATTAAACCCAAACATCCCTTTAGATTTGATATTTTTTAATATTTTTTTGCCAATTATTATAAACTTTTGATTAATTTCAATATCAATTAATGGATTTTGCTTTGTGTGTTTGGATTAATTTGAATCCACCTTAATTTTTTTGTGGGTCATCGTATCAAAGGATTTAGTCCAAGCCTTTTTTAAAGTTAAATAAATAAGAAGTAATTGAGCTTAGCAATAAGGTCTGTATACCCATAATCTATAATAATCTTTTGGGAGTTTTAGGAATATATTTTAGAGTAATTTTTTAGAAAAATTTGAATAGTAATTATTTAATTTTATAATAGAAGATTGAAGGAAGTTTTAGAGAAATAATCCTAGCCATTAGATTAAAAATATCATGTCAGAATTCCAATCATTGATTGAAATAATTGTAATTTTGAATTTTAATCAAATAAAAGGGATAAATACAAATAAATAATTTCTTCTTTCAAAGTTATTGCGTGCTAGAGAACCAGTTGTGGTAGAGTGAAAGTTTACGCCTTAGCCTCATTGTGATAGAGTGAAAGTTTACGTCTTAGTCTCATTATGAAATCCAAAGACATACAGGTATTTAAGAGTGAAACAACTCAGAAATTTTCACGTGAAAAAATCGAAAAGAGGGAAAAATCACGGCTGGTACAAGAAAACTTCTACTATGCATCTGTTTGAGTACAAAATCTTCCCGTTACATAATTGTATATAAGAAATGAACAACGGCTATGTAGCCGTGGTAGAGCTTGGTATTAGCGGATGACGGCGGTGCAACGATTGTGATGAAGGGCGTCATGATGGAGGTAGGGGTTGTGGCGAGAATCGGCTGACGGCGGCGGCGTGGGTTGGCAACCAGTGATGACACGATTGTGCTTGGAGGATCTTCAAGCTTTAGGGCTCTCTTCTCTCTCTTACTTGGGCTCCCCTCATATGAGGAATAAGTGTCTATTCATAGATTGGAGGAGTAGCGTTTCTGTAAATACATGCAAAACCCGTACCACTCCACTTCATCGGATGGCTCACAATGATCCATTTGATCATTTGATGTATTTTAAATATTTGAATGCTCAAATGAAGTCGGAATTTTGAGATCTTGGGCTTGTTAGATCCGGCTCATCGAGATGCTCGATTGACTATAAACACTCTATGTTTAAGAGCTTTTTTGATTTAAGCGATATCCCAAAGTTTTCAATGATATTTTAAGTGCTTTCGATCTCGGTTTCAACTTGGATCGGTTGCTTTTAGCATCAAGATCCGTGCTTCTAGTAGTATTTTAAGTGTCATATCGTTGCCCCTATTTTTGGATATCATTATATATATATATATATATATATATATATATATATATATATATATATATATATATATATATATATATATATATATATATATATATATATCAAATATTTGAAGATAGTAAATTCTTCAATGAAATTTGAGCGTCCATTAATCACATATTTTTAGAGAACAGAACTTCATGGGAGTACAATATTATGACTTTATAAGCAGATGTAGGGCCACAGATGAGTGTAAGTATGTGCGGGCACGAGATTTCAAGATTGAGATTGGCCTACGGGCTTGTGGGTGCCGCTGCCTTCTGGCGTCTTGTGTGAGCACTCACCCAGCGTCCTGGCCGCACTTCTTGACCTGGTCGGCGAGTCACGGAGGCAGCGTAGGTGGAGGTAAGCTGGCAGGCCCGGGTCATGCTGGTATAGGCAGCGGTCATGGCGGTTGTTGGCAGCGTCACAGTCGTGGGCAGCGGGTGAGCCTGTACCAGAGCTTGGAGCAAACATCGCTTTTGATTTGAGCGGTTTAAAGATTATTTATCCTTTTCCCTGAGGGTCTATAAAACACCCAGGGCGAGGAGAAGGTACACTTCTTCAATTCTTCTTCTTCTTGAGTGAGGGTCATTCGAGTCAATGCACTTAGTTATTCAGTTTTCCCTCGAAGAGGCATCAGCACCTCGTCCGGACCGTCGGTT
This sequence comes from Cymbidium sinense, assembly GCA_021442155.1. NCBI lineage: Eukaryota > Viridiplantae > Streptophyta > Magnoliopsida > Asparagales > Orchidaceae > Cymbidium > Cymbidium sinense. Next base: position 24,437,302 of record CM038226.1, on the reverse strand, counting down.
TAAGCGATCAAGGCCATTTAATCATTGTTCCGATTTTCCCTCGAAAGAGGCGTCAACCGGCCTCGTCGGACCGTCCGGATTTGGAGGCAATCAAGGCCCGCGGTTCCAACTTTTTCTGGTAGGAAATTGGATTTCTTACGACTTTAATGGGTGATTCTGGAGTTGATAACCGCCAAGATGGCGAGGGAGCATTAGCTAGGAACTATTGTTCAAACGACTCAGAAAGTTTGGCAGGTAATTTATGAGCATCATCAGAGGAGAATATCTTCTCTCTCCTCTCTTTTTTGTCTTTTTCTCATATGTATTTGTATACTTTTTATTAGATCATTGACGGAAAATTTTATCGCAAGCTATTCGTGAGCGAGAGAGTCAAAAAAGGAGGCGCCCAAGCATTTGGGTGAGTGAGTTGCTTTTACAAAATTTCCAGATTTTTGTAATTTCTCCCTCTTTATTTATTATGTATTTTCACAAGGTGATGGCCAGAAGAAAACCCATAGTGTGACGGCTACAGATGATATATCATTCACTATCACATCAGATAGTTTAATGGTGTTCTGCAAAAGCTTTTCTTCCCAATGAGTTAGTGGCCATTGTTGCTAAAAGTCGATCAGCGTTCACCTCGCCCGGGATAGTTCTTGTTTCGAGATGATTCTTCGTGGGGATTCCCTTTGGCTCCTGAGTTGATTGAGATATTCAAAATATGTGGTGTAGCTTTGTCACAGTTTACATTTCGAGCTTTAATGGTCATCATCGGTTTAACTGTCTTCTTCAGAGAGCGTTGTGTTACTTTGAACATCAAATATTTGTGTCGAATGTGCAGATTTACATGTGATACTCAGGGACGTGTTCCTTATCGGACTATAAAGAATTGAATAGAATTTTCAGCACGGGATCAATTTAAAATTGGTATAATGGATTCTTTTTTGTGAAAAATGAGTGGGGCCTTCCTGAGAGATGGGGAAGATTGAATGACCTTCCGAGATCCATTCGATGTCGAATGAGATCACGGAAACTCTTAATATCCCACGATGTAGGAAGCTTGCAACATGAGTTACGTCACATTGGCAAATATATAGTTGAAAGAATGTTCAAGGTTGGCCTTTCTATCCGAGGCGAGATCTCATTCTTTTCCACTAAAGAGGTCAAGTAAAGGTGATGAAAGGTCTCTCATATTCATAGGGTTCTTTAGAAGCGTCATGGTGGTGGTGGCAATATTTCTTCTCTAAAGAAAAAGAAGATATGCGCTGAAGTGACTATGTCAGATATCTGCAAAGAAGATGTTCGCCCCCAGTTGACCTCTGAGAGTTTAGCTGTTTCAACTCATGATGGGGGAGTTCATTTCTCAGCGCATTCACGAAGAGGTGTTAAATCACATATGTACTAGGTGTCAATGAGCAGATGAATTGGTACGTTGTCTTCCCTTCTTTCTTCTTTTCTTCTTTTCCTCCTTTTCTTTTGTGTAATATTTGTGATAGTTTTTTTATAGGTAACTCAAACATTAAGGCTGATGGGTCATTTGGGTGTCTCTTTAGATGAGTGGAATACTGAATTTGTGAATGTAAAATATCTACAAGGCGGTATGAGATGAGTCTAAGGCCAAAGAAGTGGCGACTTTGGAGGATCTTGACCGGGTGAGGCGAGCTGAACATGTTGACTTCTCTTTCTCTGTCGAGGTGGAATGCTCGTGATGACTGATTGAGGTGAGGAGACTCATCGAAGAGAAAAGACTCAAGGCACTTGCATGGAGAAGAGAGCTCTGGAGAAGAAAAGTATTACAGGATCGTCTTTAGAAGGAGCATATAATGTCAGCGGAAGCAAATGAAATCTCCTTGAAGTGGAAGACTTTAAGAAATCACGGCTTATCTACAATCGAAGACCATGTTGAAGCTCGTGTCATATACTTGATGTTGAAGTGAAGGACTTGGAGCACCAATGTTTAGAGGAGGGCTTCATCCAGGGTTCCTAAAGGAATCCACTTAGTACAAGATCAGCTAGTATTGAGGATCTCTCCAAGTATCCAAGAAGACTCTTAGTCGATTCGAGATGAAGGAGTTGAGAGTGAGTCCAAGGGAGTATCTTCTAGTGGTGAGGAGGACGTTGATATCACCAATTGATATGATGTAGCATCACTTGAGGATGAATTTTTTTCATTGTTATTAGTGTGTATCAAAATCTTGATTCTTTCTTATATCATCATGTTAATGCTGTCAAAATTTTTTTTATGATACGCTTTTATTTTATTTTCACCTATCCGGGGTAATTGGTCGGAATATTATTCAATGACGTTAACCTGTACGGATGAGGTTGAATTGAATCCACTTAGAATTTTTGACCTATCCGAGGTTGTTTGTCAGAGTCTCCGCTTGATGATGTTAACCTATGTGGAAGTGGCCATGAGAAGTCCACCAAGGACCTTTTGACCTATCCTAGGTTGTTTGTCAGAGTATTCGTTCGATGACATTAACCTGTGTGGAGGAGGTCATGGAAAGTCCCCTTGGGATTGATCATGCTCCGATTGAGATATAATGTGAGTTGTATATTTCTCAAGTGGGAAGATTAAATGAAGAAGAAACAAGTTTGTAAGAAGAAAACTATAAATTCATTATTCTGATAAGTTCAGTGACACAATCATAAGATGATTTTAACACGTATATGAGTTTTAAGAGAAAATGACAACAACAACAACAACAAGTCTTTATCCCACTATGTGGGGTTGGCTACATGAAGAGGAAATGATAAACGAGATAAAATAAAAGTTACGATAATTATGCAGTAGGAATTACTGATAATATTTTTGAGATTCTCGGTGTTCAAGTTGAGGTAAAGTTTTTCCCTCGGATCCTTGAGCTTGAATGTTCTGGCTTTTAAAGCTATAACCACATATGGGCCATCCCAAAGAGGTGAGAGTTTATTACATTGAGGGCCTTTGCACAGAGACTTCAGGAGTCACCACATATATGGGATGAGATTTTACTCTTTTGAAGTGAGCTACCCTTTGGTGATAAGAAGCGGTCAGAGTAGGCCATGTCACGAGATTGAGTAGGTCCGTGTGCCGAGTTTTCTTCATTACCATCATGATCGAATAATTGAACTCTTGGACTTGGAACCCCAATCTATTGGTATAATAAGCTTTGAAACACAAGTTATATGGTGTCTCACCCGGTCGAGGTGCTTGATGTAGTGTAAGCCAAAGAACATTAGCAAGCTCATCAACCCATTGGCCTTCTCGACGTGTATTTTTAGTCCTTTGAGTATAGTCTGTTGGTAGCCGGTTTGCGTTAGTTTGAGGATGTGCTTCTACGTATCGGAATGTGAAGACCTTTGCAAAGAGCGTAAAGACTTTTCCAGTAAATTGGGTTCCGTTGTCAGTGATGATCTTTGCAGGAAGACCGAATCGACATACTATATTTTTCCAAATAAATTGTTTAGCATTTGCCTCCGTAATTTTAGCGAGTGGTTTGGCTTCCACCCATTTAGTGAAGTAGTCAACGGCTAAAATGATAAACTTTCGTTGCCTTGATGCTATCGGAAAAGGTCCCATGATATCAATCCCCCACTGAGCAAAAGGCCATGGGATTTGAATGAATGAGAGCTCTGTATGCGGCATGTGAGGGAGGTTAGAGTGCAACTGACAACTTGCACATTTTTTTTGAACTCCAAGGTGCCTGTTTCATCATAGGCAAATAGAACCCTTGCCTTATAATTTTAAGGGCTAGCGCCCTTCCTCCTAGGTGTTCTCCACATATCCCTGAGTGGACCTCTCTTAATGCGTAATCAGCATATGAAGGTGAGAGGCATTTGAAGCTTATCTTCAGAGACGAATTACAGAAGTTGGGTCTTCTGGAAGAGTTCCTTCTTATAGAAAAGACAGGATGGGGTCCATCCATGAATTTTCCTTTATCTCATTAATTGCTTGAATTACCCATGACCATTGGATACTAGGAAAATGTATTTCTTCAACATGCCTTCTCTTAAACAGATCCCTAGTAGCAGATGTAGCAAGCTTAGCGAGGGCGTCCGCTCGAGTATTCTTCTCTCGTAGTATGTGAATGATTTGATGTGTCTTGAAATGGGCAAGAAGAGACTTCACCAAGTGGAGGTATTATGTGAGGATTATGAGTATTAAAGTTTCCTCAACTTGGGAGGCTGACAAGTTGAGAGTCAGTGTGTATCACAAAGTCTTGAGCATCAAAGTCAATGACGAGTCTCAACCTTGCTGAGAGCCTCATATTCACCATATTATTAGTTGCGAAAGCTAAGTCCATACTCTAAGGTATTGCAGGGGAAATAAGTAAGATTCACACCCGGTACCTGAAGCTCCATCAACATAGATGGTCCATTGAGGCGAAAGGCATATAGCAGATAGCTCATCTGGAGTTGGGGCAGTGCATTCTACTATAAAGTCTACGAGTACTTGAGATTTTATAGCGGGCCGAGGTAGAAAGTTCATATCAAACTCTCCCAATTCTACAGACCATTTGATTAACCTCCCAGATGCTTTTGGTTTTTGTAGGATGATTCTTAATGGTAAATAAGTGTAAACACCGATAGTGTGAGCTTGGAAGTACAGACGCAATTTTTGCGCTGAGAAAACTAAAGCCAGAGCCACCTTATCTACAAGGGGATAACAAGTTTCTATATCAGAGAGAATTTTGCTGACATAGTAAATTGGTCGTTGTATCCCATTTTTTTCTCGCACTAAAACTGAGCTTATCGTGTGGGAAGAGACTGTGAGATATAAGTATAGCATCTCTCCTTGAATAGGCTTGGATAGTAGGGGTGGAGATGCTAAATACTCCCTTAGTTGCTCAAAAGCATACTGACATTCATCGGTCCACTGAAAATTATTATTTTTAGGTCCCTTTAATATTTTAAAGAATGGCAAGTATCTATCCCCAGAACGGGCTAAGAAGTGGGATAACGTAGCAATTCGTCCATTCAAACATTGAACTTCCTTGATATTCTTCGGAGGAGTCATATCTTTGAGAGTTTTGATTTTCTCAGGGTTAGCCTCTATCCCACTGTGGGTTACCATAAATCCAAGAAATTTTCCTGATATAACCCTAAAAGCACACTTGGTTGGGTTAAGTCCCATGTTATAACGTCAAAGAAGGTTAAAGCATATTTCTAAATCAAAAATATGTTATGATTCTTCCAAAATTTTTACTAACATGTCATCCACATATACCTCCTAGTAGTCTTTAAAAACCTTATTCATAAGGCGTTGATAGGTAGCACCAGCATTTTTTAATCCAAACGACATAACTTGGTAACAATATAAACCTTTATATGTTTGAAATGTTATAGCTTCTTCATCCGTTGGGTTCATTTTTATTTGGTTGTAACCAGAGTAAGCATCCAAAAAGCATTTGATATCCGAAGCATCAACCAATTAATCAATTCGAGGAAGAGGAAAACTATCTTTTAGGCAAGCTCTGTTAAGGTCAGTGTAATCAATACATATTCTCCATGTTCCATTTGTTTTCTTAACCATGATAATATTTGCTAGCGATGTAGGGTAATGTACCTCTCATATGAATCCTACTTCTATGAGCTTATTAACTTCTTGTTCAATAGCCTGGAGATGATCAGGTGCAAAACTTCGCTTCTTTTGGATGATTGGTTTGAATGTTGGATCAATCTTGAGGGAGTGCATGATTACATTGGGGTCGACCCCCGGCATATCTCTCGGTCATACTCCAAGCAAAGATGTCTTGATTTCGCACAAGAAGTCTGTATTTTTTCCTTTGTTAGAGCAAAGATCTCACTTACCTTATTGTAGTAGTTGGTCAACGATAATGCAACAGAGCAAGTCTTACGAGAAGCATTCGGGTACTTCTTCATCTCAAAATTAAAATCTTCTTCGATGTTGAAGGTCATAGAAGGGTGTGTTTGAGCTTATGCGAGATAGCATGATTGTCTTGTCTGTTGATTTCCAGACCACTCCAACTCCAGCGGGGTTGGAAATTTCATCTTAAGATGAGATATCGTGAAGTATGCGAAAATTGATTGGAGGGGCCTTCAGATAGCGTTATATCTTTGAATCGACTTGACCACCATGAATTGGATTAAATGAGCCACTTGGGGAATTCACCAAGGACAACAGAAGGGTGATTGTCCCCTCTACCTGGGTAGGTTGGAGCTTTTCCTAGCCCATGTTAAGAAATGTGAGTAAAATAAGACATCAACAACTCCCATTGTCAATCAAAATTCTCTTAACATTATAGCATGGGTCACCGATCCTGGCATGAAAAGTGGATCTTGATGAGGAACATGTACTTCTAAGTAGTCATTAAAAGTGATGAATGATCGATCAAGACTTCTTTAACTCTTGAGGTGGTAATGAAAACTTGATTAGATAGTATTGGTCTTCCTACGATTGTTTCAATTTCTCCAATTGTTTGATGATTATTTTATTATTTCTATGATGATTGTCCTGGTTGCCCCCCCAGTTGGAGGTATGTTTGTTTGATTCGATTGATTCATCACAAATTGACGTAGATATCCTTGTTGAATGAGCCTCTCGATTTCTTTTGAGTTATTTGCATTCCTCAGTAGTATGTCCACGACTTCGATGGAAGTGGTAATATTGTTCCTGATTTCCTGAATTTGGTTTCAGTGGATGCGGCCACTTGATATTTTTTTCATCTCAAATAGCCATTAGGAGGTTAACAGATGTGCTCGGCGTGTATTCCTTTTGTGTGGTTCACGCCGTTGATATGGGGACCATGGAGGAGATCATGATTGCTTCTTTTTTTGATAGGACTGGGTCGCATTCCCCAGGTGCTTTTATGTTTTTAGTAGATTGTTCAAATTATTTGCGATGGTATAGAATCATCGGTGAGATTTGTGCTTCCACGATGAACCAAGTCGGCATATGAAGCGGACCGTGTCTATATAATGTGGCAGTAAAAAGGCCACAGGAAAACTCCTCTTAATAGTTTGGGCTACTGGTATTTGGCGAGCTTCTGAACCTCAGGAAGTATTCTTTAAGTGATTCACCCTCATTGATGAAAGCGGAGATGTGAGGAATCTTTAATGCTCCTGTTTGCAATGAACTGTTCCACAAAAATCTTGGCGAGTTCATCAAAGGTATGGATGGATCCCCTTGGAAGGGAGTAGAATCAAGTCACGCTTAAGGGTAACGGGAAGACTTGAAAAGCGGTGTGTCGAGGAGCTCGTTGGATATGCATGATGGTCCTGTAATACGATGTGCTCATATGGGTCAGTTGCCCCATTATAGGAATCAATACTCGGAAGCTTGAAACCTATAGGAATAAGATGTTGAAGAATAGCAGATGTCAAGGAGGGGAAGTATAATGGGGCAACTTGAAACCTACGCAGTGAGGGGGAAGTTGATTTCTGTCTTGAAGGTGAAATTCGTCTTGCATTAAGCGTCGTAATTTTGCACGTATAATATGATGAGTGGGATCAACAGGATGAGAATGTGTCAAGCTACCGCGGTGGATTAGTTGACGTGCGTGATGGATGAGTAGAACTAGCTGTGAAGGAGATTACATCCGTCGAAGCGGATGAACTTCATTGTTAGAGATCGACATTTTGACCTCACGCTCGATCGATCTTGGGAGAGTGTTTGTGGTAGTAGCGTTGTGTTCCTCTCAAAAGTCGGATCATCTCACTTTGAGATTCTTCCATTCGGCGGATACGATCTTCTAAAGAGATTCCTATCGCGTCTTCACCGATAGGGTCACGTCTATTAGGGGGGAGTGAGATAGAAGCTTGACGTCCTCAATTCAAGGATTGATTGGAGTGGCGGAGTTGGGCGGGAGGCTCATTTGTGCTATTTGCCATGTGAGTGTTCACGAAATTGTGATTGAGGGGTTCTTCCACAGACGGCGGCTGTGTCTTCTAGAGAACCGGTTGTGGTAGAGTGAAAGTTTACGCTTAGCCCGTTATGAAATCCGGCACACCAAGTATTTAAAGAGTGAACAAGAAAACTCAAATTTTCACGTGAAAAATCTCGAAAGAGGGAAAACTCACGGGGCTAGCAGAAAAACTTCCACTATGTATGTATCTATTTTAGAGTACAAAATCTTCCCGATCGGGATTACAATTGTATATGAGAAAGAACAACGTATGTAGTCGCGTTGAGATATTAGTGGTAGTAGAGATGATGGCGAACAACGAGACAGCGGCGACAATGAATGTCGTCATGATGGAGACCGCGAGGTTGGACGGCGAGATCGGCCGGCGGTGGTGGCGGCGGTGGTTGTGGCGTCAGTGGTGCACGGTGTCTTGGAGGATCTTCAAGCTTTAGCTCTCCTCTCTCTTGCTTGGGCTCCCCTCATATGAGGAATAGAGTATTTATAGATTGGAGGAGTAGCGTCTCTACATGCAAAACCGTACCACTCCACTTCATCGGATGGCACAATGATGATCATTTTATGTATTTTAAATATTTGAATGCTTAAATGAAGTCGAAATTGAGATCTTGGGCTTGTTAGTTTCGGCTCGTCGAGACGCTCGATTTGACTATAAACACTCAATGTTTAAGAGCTTTTTAGGGATTTAACTGATATCCCAAAGTTTCCAATGATATTTTAAGTGCTCGATCTTGACCAGTTTCAACTTCGGATCAGTTTGCTTTTAGCATCAAGATCCGTGCTTCGCCTAGTAGTATTTTAAGTGTCATATCAAAAGTATAATTTTTATTTAGTCTTTGACTAATTCTATAATTTTTTCCATTCCAACAAAAGCTTTTTTGGTATCACACTATCATTGACTTTAGCTCCTTAAGAGTTTTGTTAAGCCAGGTCAATTTGGGTGGATAAGTCCAATTAATTTTAGTTATGCTAACTTAACTCGTTAAATGGTTTCTTTGAAAAATTGTTAATATAAATTAATTCAACTGAGTGTAGCTTTTTACCCCATGCGACATATTAGTCGTGTTTTCCTTGTTACCTGCTGGCTTGAGTTCATCCCTACAAAAATATCTCTGTCATATATCGCGTAATTTATTCATTTATCAATATAATCAGCCATTCTTAACTCATTATATTTGTCTAAAAACATATTTCTCTCTTGTATCACCTAGTATTTAGATTTTAAAAAAATGATTTCTTGAACAACAAATGTACATATGTTTGGAATTTTTGAATGCGAGTTCACATATAATTTAATTATATATTAGGCGCTATTTTATTTTTAAGCCTATTTATTTTATGATCAAATAAAAATTAATAAATTTTTAAGCTTTAGAGGTATCTTATTAATTTTGTATGAAATTATTATGTGTATAAACTAGACATTTTATTTTATTTTTATGATGAGTTGAAATAAAATAAAATATACTTAAGTATAAATAGGGTAATTGTCCCCATTCTAAAATGGTTGATTCTTATTTTTACTCACATCTCATCCCGAGTGAAAAGAAGGCTTTCTCTCTCTCTCTCTCTCTCTCTCTCTCTCTCTCTCAAGAACACTGGTTTAGAAGTGGAAGGCAAAGTCTCGCATTAGCTCTTTCATAGATTCAGGTATGCTTTCGATAAAATCTTCTTGATGATTTGATATGAGATCTGGGCAAGATTAATTTATTTTATCTTCATATATTTTTAACAAGTTGTATGAGAGCGATTATCATTTGAATCATTGAGAAATACTTTTTCTCTTAATCTTTTGTGTTGATTATTTAGAAATTTTATATTGAAGTACATGATTTAAATTTTTTTGTGTAAATAATTTGGTTATGTGCATTAAATATTGATATTCTTTAGAAGGCTTTTCTATTGTTGATTTTTGAGTAAAACAATAAAACTAAAATTTATTTTATACTTTGATCGTAATTTTAATTTTTTTATGTGATCAATATGTTTATTCTCGTCATTGTGATTTTAATTTGAGAAATAAAATTGATATTCAGTCATATAAATTTGATTCAAGCATGCTTTATCCTTAATTTTATAATTCAATCTCTTTAGAAAGAAGAACCATTTTTTTTGAAATTGATCCAAAGCAATAAAACATTTATGTTGACTGCATTTAATGATTTTATAAAATAAAATATTTTACTGTAACAACAAATGGTATATAAATAGTCGGGTTTGAACCATAATCGTTTGTTCATTTAATTGCTTTGTGCAATTAATTCTAAATAAAATATTTGTTAACTAAATATAATAATAACATTCACTGTTTAAGTAAATATAATAATTACAGTTACTATTTGTCTTTTTTAAGGGTTTATAAGTTCAAAAATATTTATTATACATTGTAAAACATTTACATATAGATAGTTTGAGTTAAACTTTATCAATAATAGTTATTTTAACATTCTGTAAACATTTTTTTAATTCCGTTATATAATTAACGAGACTTTTAATGTGAAATTGAGAATGCACATATTTAATTAATTATAATATCATGTATTCTTTTCTTTTCATCGAATATACATAGTATCCAACTTCAATTAATTACTTAATATAAATATGAGTTTGCTGTTTTGACTTAAATATTTAACTAAAGTTTATATTATTTTTAAATATTTCAAGTTTGTATCATTTGAAGTAATTGCTAGAATAATGTAATTACTATTTATTATTTCAAAATAATTTAAATTAAAATATTATTACCAAAGTAATCTCTATTATATCAATTTATTTAATTTTTGAGAATGTTACTTAAGAATTACATTTAAATCTATATGAAAAATAATCAGTCCAAAGGAAGATTATTTTTTAGCCAGATTTTATGCAGTAATAAATATGTGATAAATTTGTATTAATCATGCATACAATATGTCAATCTAAAGATAGACATATCATTGGTAGAATTTACTATGAGCATTTATTAACTATAATTTTAAGAGTACTATTTATAAATTATTATTTATTCAGAAAATTATGATATTATCTTGGGTATCTTATATGTCTTATTAAACATTTCAAGTATATATATTATTGATATTTTATTTACATTATATATGCATAAGAAAATGATAAATTTATTAATTATGAGTATTTTTTATTCTTTTCAGTTAATGTTTCTTTTATATCTGCCAATTTGAGTAACATTCTAGTACTTAACGACATTAACTTTAAGAAATGGAAAGAGCAGATCAGCATAATTCTTGGATGTATGGATTTTGATTATGCGATCCGGTCTGAATATCCTTCTGCCCTTACTACAGAAAGCATAATTGAACAAAGGGCTAGCTTTGAAAAGTGGGAGCGTTCTAACCGCATGAGTTTTATGATCATGAAGCATTCCATTCCAGAAACCATAAGAGGTGCAATGCCTGAAGAGGAATATGCTAAAAAGTTTATAAGCCAAATAGTAGATCGTTTCGTTAGTTCTGAAAAGGTCGAAGTAAGTATTATTCTTAGTAAACTCATTTTAATGAGGTATAAAGGCAATGGAAAAAATAAGGAAGTACATTATGGAGATGTCTAATTTTATTACTAGACAAAGAGCACTAAAATTAGTGATGTCTGATGACATTCTTGTCACTTAGTTTTGATCTCTCTTCCTGCACAATTTAATTCTTTTAAGATAAGTTATAAAACTAAAAAAAAAGACTCTTAATGAGCTCATTGCTCAATGTATGCAAGAGGAAGAAAGATTGAAACATAATAAAATAGAAAGTGCTCACTTAGCTATTCCTCTCATGATATTGTTACTGAATGAAAAAAAGACTTACAAAGTTAAAAGAGCTGCAGACAAATGGACTTCACAGCTTAAGGTGCAGCAGAAATAACATAATGTTATTACTTATTTCTTTTGCAAGAAGACTATTCATGTGAAGAAAGATTGTCCCAAGTATACAAATTGACTTTTGAAAAAGGGTAAGCTTCTCAATTTTGTTTGTTCTGAAGTTAATTTATTCTTAGTACCAAATCACACTTGATGGATAGATACATGTGCAACTACTCATATAAGTGTGACTATGCAGAGTTATCTAAGGAGACAAATGCCAACTGATATTGAAAAATTCATCTATGTGGGAAATGATAATAAAGCTTTTGTTGAAGGAATATGTTTATATATATTACATCTAAAATCTGGTTGTATTTTGAATTTACATGAGACTTTTTTATGTATCGTTGTTTAGATGAAATTTAATTTCTATTTCTTGTTTGGACAAATATGATTATTCTTGTTCATTTGAAAAAAAAAATTTAGTCTCTTTCAGAATTCAAATATTATTGGTACTGGTTCCTTGATTGATAATCTATATAAATTAGACATTTCTGCTTCACAAAATAATGAAACTTTACATGTAAGTAATTTTGGTACTAAGCAAAAATTAATGAATAAGAATTCATATATGTTATGACACAAGCATTTAGGATATATTTCTAAATAAAGAATTGAAAGACTTGTGTCAAAAATAATTCTTGATTCTCCTATTTTTTAGATGATAAACTATGTACAGAATGTATTAAGAGAAAATAAAAAAATATCAAGAAAATTGGTGCTAATATGAGTTTAAGTGTCTTTGAATTAATATATACCAATATTTATAGGTCATTCCCTACAGCTACTTGGAATGGACAATAATATTTCATCACTTTTATAGATGATTATTCTCGTTATGGGTACTTATACTTGATTTATGAGAAGTCACAATCATTGGACGTATTCAAAAATTTTAAGGCTGAAGTTAAAAATCAACTTGAAAAGAAAATAAAAGATGTCAAATTTGACCGTGGTGGTGAATATAATAACATATATGATGGATCATGTGAACAACGTCTAGACCCTTCTACTAAATATTTAGCAGAATGTGGCATCGTTCCTCAATACACTATGTTAGGGACTCTAAGTTAAAATGATGTAGTTGAGAGGAGAAATCAAACCCTTATAGATATGGTTAGAAGTATGATAAATCATTCTTCCTTACTATATTCACTTTGGGGAGAAGCCTTAAAGACTGCAATTTACATCCTTAATAGAGTTTCAAGTAAAGTAGTAGCTAAAATCCCATATGAATTATAGATTAGGATGAAGCCTAGTATAAGACATCTTCATGTGTGGGATGTCCAGCTGAAGCTAGGCCATATATGGCTAATGAAAGAAAGTTAGACTCAAGAGCTATGAGGTGCTATTTTGTTGGATACTCAGAAAGGTCCAAGGGTTTTAAGTTTAATGACTCTTCAAATAAATCCTTTTTTGATACGGATAATGCTAAATTTATTGAGAAAGTTAAAAATGATGGGAGTAATAAACTTAAGAATTTTATATTTGAAGAACAATTTATTACTCTTCTTATAGTTATAATAGAAAATGATCTGATAATTTTACCTTATCTTATTCAAGTTGTAAATACAGATAATTAAAATATTCTTGAGTTAACTCTCACTCATACCGAGGAATCACAACAACCTCAAATTGAAGTGTCATTAAGAAAATCCACTAGGGAGAGGAGATCAGTAATTTTAGATAATTATATTGTGTATCTCCAAGAACATGAGTTTGATATTAGATTGGAAAGCGATCCAATCTCTTTTAGTCAAGTCAAACAAAGTGTCAACTCTCATAAATGGATAGAATCCATTGATTATGAGATGAAATCAATGAAATACAATGATATTTGGGATCTTATAGAATTTCCTAAATCAGTAAAGTCTATTGGTCATAAATAGAGTTTTAAAACTAAACGAGATTCAAAAGGCAATGTCGAAAGATATAAAGCACGTCTAGTCACTAAAGGTTTCACTCAAAAGGAAGGTATTGATTATAAAGAGACTTTCTCTCTAGTTTTTTCGAAAGACTCTTTTAGAATCATTATGACACTGATAGTTCATTATGATTTAGAGTTACATTAGATGGATGTAAAGACTGCATTTCTCAATAGTGACATTGAAGAAACTATATATATGATGCAACTAGAAAATTCTCAATCATTTGATTCAAAATACATGGTATGCAAATTAAATAAATCTATTTATGATTTAAAGCAAGCTTTCCATCAATAATTTAAGAAATTTGATCAAGTGATTACTTCTTTTGGTTTTAAAGAAAACATTATTGATGAATGTATTTATCAAAAAATCAGTGGGAGCAAATTCATCATCCTAGTGATATATGTTAATGATATTCTACTGGCAAGCAATGATATAGGTCTTTTACATGAAATTAAGAGATTTCTTTCAAATAAATTTGAAATGAAAGATCTTGAGAATGTATCTTTTGTGTTGGGTATACAAATTCATTGAGATCATTCTCGTGATATACTTGATTTATCACAAATGACATATATCAATAAAGTGCTTAATAGATTTGACATGAAATATTGTGCACTAAGAGATAAACCCATTCCTAAAGGAGATAAGTTTAGTTTGCTTCAATGTCCAAGAAATGAACTTGAAAGAAAGGGATGGAAAAGATCCCTTATGCATATGCAGTAGGGAGTCTTATGTATGCTCAAGTTTATACGCGTCCGAATATTGCATACATTATTGGAATGCTTGACAGATATTTAAGTAATCCAGAAATAGATCATTGGAAAGCAGTAAAATGAGTTATGCGGTATCTAAGAGAAAAAAAAAAGACTTTATGCTCACATATAAGAGATCAGATCATTGCGAGATCGTGGCGTACTCTGATTCTGATTTTGTTGGTTGCTTTGATAGTATAAGATCCACTTCAGATTATAGTTTCATATTAGTTGGAGGAGCTATATCTTGGAAAAATGTTAAACAATCACTCATAGCTTCTTCCACTATGGAAGCATAATTTATAGCTTATTATTAAGCATCAAATCAAGAAATATGACTGCATAATTTTATCACTAGGCTAAATATTTTTGATGGAATTGAGAGACCATTAAAAATAAATTGTGATAATTGAGCCATTGAGTTGTATTTAGAGAACAATAGGAGTTCACCAAAATTAAAACATATTGACATAAATTTTCTTGTAGCAAAAGAAAGAGTTCAGAATTTTCAAGTATCTATTGAATATATTAGTACAAACTTTATGATTGCGGATCCACTTATAAAATGTTTTCCACCTAAAGTATTTTATGAGCACGTGGCTCGTATGGGAGTGGTTTATTTTGATGATAAGCTAGCATAGTGGGAGTTTGCTTATGATGTTCAATTATTATAAATATATTTTTCTAATCAAAATAAAATATTGTTATTATCTTATAGTTGAAAACTTTGAAATAAAGTTATGTAGTTTTAATTACAATTTAGCATAAATAAATGAAACTATATTTATAACTCTTTTGAGTTATAATATAAGACCAGTTAGAAATAGACATGAGATATGATCACATTACATGAAATTTATATGATATACATCCATATTTGATATATGTCGTTAATCATATTAATTTAGTGATCACTGATGGGTCCGGTTATAGAAAAGTTATAACAAAGATCATTTTGATTATATGATAATATTATTAATGGACTAGATTGTCTAAAGATATTCCTCTATGAAGATAACAAGTACTGAGCTCTTAAAGTATTTAATAATATATAATTATCAAGCAATATATATGGCCCAAGTGGGAGATTGATGGAAATTTTTGAATGTGGGCTTACATATGAATTTAATTATACATTAGACACTATATTATTTTTAAGCCTACTAATTTTGTGAACAAATAAAGATTAATAAGTTTTTTAGGTTTTTGAGGTATCTTATTAATTTTTTATGGAATTATTATGCATAGAGACTAGACATTTTATTTCATTTTTATGATGGGCTGAAATAAAATGAAATGTACTCAAGTATAAATAGGGTCATGGTCCCCATTCTAAAGGGGTTGGTTCTTATTTTTTCTCACATCCTATCTTAGGTGAAAAGAAGGCTCTCTCTCTCTCTCTCTGGAACACCCCTTTAGAAGTGGAAGGCCAAAATCCTACATTAGCTCTTCCATGGATTCAGTACACTTCCGATTAAATCTTCTTGATGATTTGACATGAGATCCGGGTAAGATAAATTTATTTTATCTTCATATGTTTTCAATAGCATAATTTCTGAATATCCAACTAGCTTATTGATCATTGAGCATTGATATAGTATGCTATTTCCATACACAATAGCAAATAAAATTTTCTTTTTAAAGCATACTTTGTCAACTCTGCTTAACTTTTTACAGATGATCGAGTCTAAAGTCTATTGTGATGTAAAATTTATTTAAAAATTAGTTATCCTAGAGACCATGTTAACTTTAACTTGAGAGTAGAAGTTTAGATTTAGGATTTACATTTTAAGAGTTTAAATATTATAAATCTGTTAATAGCGATTTCAATAGGCTTATCCCATAATTATATAATCAAATTATAATTTTAAAAATTCTTTAAAGATATATAGTTATGACAATATTAATGAGTTTTGTTAAGCCGACATAGTCTGAAGTCTCAAATGGGAATCAACCAACGTAGCATTTTAAGACACAAAGTTTATACTTTTAATCTACTTGTTAGAGGTCATGCGAGTATATTTTAATTTTATTAATTTTTATGAAGAATAGAAAACTTACACATTTCTCGAGGCAATTGGGACTAGGTTTATTAAACTTCTAGTGAAGCATGCAAATCAATTGAATAATATTTAAATATTTCTTGAGGCACTTCATATGTACTTATTATCTCATGATATGCACACATACCACACACACACACACACACACACACACACACACACACACACACACACATCTTATTATTTGCACAAATTTCAAGATAGCTATTAGAAGGCTATAACTGCCTCACAATGCTGCCATGCTTTTGTATATTAAGTAATAAGTTAATATTACTACTTGAGATATTTGCCAAATTTCATTTGCTTGCACATATAATGAATGCAATTGAATTTTGATGTGAAATCATCCCAAAATATGTGCAAATCACAATCTTTTGAATGTTGGCACATATTTTCAGCATGTTGAATGCAAATTATTTTCTTGAAGTCGTGTTCAATTGATTTGCAACTCTAAGTTGCATGTACACATATTAATGCAATAATTTACTATTAAATTGTCCTATAATATATGCAAGGTCTATTCTTTTAAATGATTAGCATGCATATCATAATAATACATTTGAATATAGTGTTGTCTCGATATGCATGCTAAATTTAGTCTATTTACATGTATTTTGATGTGACACCATTAGATTGGATGTGAACTAATCTCAAAATATGTGCAAAATAATTTGTGAAGCTTTGATCTTTTAGATGATTTACATATCTTTTAACATAAAGATTTGAACAAGATATTATCTTATGATGCATGGAAGAAATGTCAATTCAAATTTTTTTTTTTGGGACATTTAAGTAAATGTAATCACAAACTCACACACACAACGTATTTGCAAGGACTTTAGCCTAAGACCTCTTGGTTGAAATCCTAAATTAATTCAAAATCTATGAGATTATCTTTTTTTTTGTCATTTGTGCTTGTCCCCTATCAATGTAGGCCACGTGAGAGATTCCCTTTATCTCTATATAAATAGAGGGGGATGGTTTATTTTCAACCATCCCTATTCACTTTAGATAAATTTTCATATTAGGCTTAATTAAAAATTTTAATTAGGTAATTAGGCATAAAAAAAAATTAAAAATAGACTTAGTCATCCATTCAACTGGCGACTGGCTTCAACTAATTTTTTTTTAAATTTAGGACAGTTGCAGAAATTTCCTTCTATCAAACTCATATGGTGTCAGAATCGATCCAGCTTGGTATTGTTGGAATTATAAGAAAATTTTCCATGACTTTCATGTTGATAAAATTCTACGAATGTAGCCTGGTACACAGCATTTTTTACAAATGCTCGCAAAAATTACGGTGTGGGGTGAAAATTTTGGGGTAGCCATAGTATTTTGCCCGTATCGGATGCATCGGGTGTCAGAATTGAGAGAGCTTAGTAATGTTGGAATCGTAAAAAAAATTTCCCATGAATTTCATGTTTATAAAATTCTGATTGTAGGATGTGAGTTTTAGCTTGCAAAAGCTTGCGTGGTTGAAATTTTTGGGGCAACCATAGTATTTTGCCTGTATCAAAAGCATCTGGTGTCAAAACTGAGTAAGCTTGGTATTGTTGGAATAAAAATAAATTTTTTGATGAATTTCATGTTGACAAAATTTTGAGATTGTAGCCCGGTATGTAGAAGTTTTTGCCAACACTTGCAAAAATTGCGATGCGGGGTTGGAAATTTTGGGGTAGTCGTAGTATTTTTCTAGTATGGGACGTATCTGGTGTCAGAATTGAGTGAGCTTGGTATCATTGAAATCATAATAAAATTTTTTGTAACTTTTATGTTTATAAAATTCTGTGATTATAGCCCAATACGCAGTAGTTTTGGCAAACACTCACAAAAACTGCAGTGCGGGGTTGGAAATTTTGGTGATGTCGTAGTGTTTTTCCTGTATTGAACGCATCAGGTATCAGAATCGAGTGATCTTGGTATCGTTGGAATCATAATAAAATTTCCCAAGAATTTTATGTTGAAAAAATTCTGCTATTCTAGCATGGTAGGCAGCAATATTTGGAAACACACGCAAACACTATGGTGCAGGGTCAAAAATTTTGGGGTAGCCTCAGTATTTGCCCGTATCAGATGCATTCGGTGTCGTAATCAAGTGAGCTTGGTATCGTAAAAAAATTTCCCATGACTTTTATGTTGATAAAATTCTGCGATTATAGCCCAATATGCAACAGTTTCTTGATGAAACCCATTAATAAATTTAGGGGCTATTTGGTTGTAGAATTTAAGCTAGATTTAACTTAAATCTGGCCAAACAATATTTTTAGACAAGTTAAATCTACTACTTTTATAATCCCATTAAAACACGAAAAGAACTAGAAAAAAGAATGCACAATAAGAAAAAATAAAACTTCTTAAAAATAATAAATGCACTATTTATAGAATTCCCAAACTTATGTAGCCGGCTATCAAGCAAAAAACTTATCATTAAGAGAGGTAATACTTGCACTCAGTATCAACCCAGTAACTCTTGCAAAGTTCAAACTTAAAAGTAGAAAGAGAGTAGTAAAAAAAGTGTACAAACCATAAATGTGAAAATAGAAAATACAATAGTTATGAGAGACATGTAAAAAATCTATCGATGGCGATATGCGTGGTTGAAGTGCATCACTCCTTGGAGTATCTTAGTGGTCTTCAGGATGATGGTCTTGTAGATGGTGTTGTCCACTGGATTCATATTCAACTGATTAGTGCAGGCATCATCAAGGTGTATAACCTCGGGTATCTCTACTGATGCTCATGGCAGGAAGAGAGTAATGGGATACACTCCATGGATGTATGACATGTAGACCAGTGGAGGATCATAGATAGGAGGGCATGTTGCCTACCATGACTGAAATGGACTCAACATTGCTTTCTGATATGAGTATGAAGTTGGATCGACATATGTGCACTGACAGACTGACATTTGGGATGAATGACAGACCTGCATCTATCCATGCGGTATTTTGCTGACTAGCTGAAGGTGCAGTAAAAGAACTACTGGCATCATCTGTACCCCTGTATTTGCTATTTGTAATGTGCATATTCTTTCACAACTCCCTACATAACTCCTCGTACTTGTTGATTGCATGCTGAAACTCTGTGTCCTTATGGTGTTTATTTTTGAATGTATGGGGACACTAGATGAGGTACTTTTTATAGTGATCGATTACATGTAGGTATGATGTGCTATCTCAAAAGATAGAGACATCACCCTTCAATAAACATAATCACCTAATATGGATTCTGAAGGTATCATGGGTTTTTGAAAGTTCTAGAAAATTTTCTCCTACTATACATGGATGAATGAAGTAGGATTTATATTAAATCGAGTTCTAAAGTGTCCTATGGGGGCAAGCCCCCATAGTTAATTATATCTTTAGGAAGGTGAGTTCCATAAGAATACTCTCGATTAAAGTAGGCAATTATTATCTTCAAAGATATTAAGAATAGACTATCAATAAATTGGCTATATTGGAAAATAAAGTGGGAAAGATCAAGAAGAAGACTTATTATCTAAGCCAAAGAAAATGAGTAGGGAATGCTCATGATACTAGGAAACCTAGTGAGCATTCCAATCTATCATATATTTGGGCTTTATTTGTTTGAAATTGAAGAGAAATTATCTTATTTGAGTTGAAATTTTATTAGATTATTAGGGTTTATGGTCTACCAATATAAGGTTAGGAAAATGCCTAAGAGGTGAGGATTTATGCTTGTAGCCCAAAGGAAACTGTAATTTCATATCCTAAATCTATGAAACTTTAGCAAGAGCTAAATCACGACATAAATCTAAGAGAAGATGGGCATAAGGTTTGCCTCCATATGAGAGGATAAACCATTGACTTATAATGCATGAAGTGGCGACGCCTAACTCCTCCTACGCTTTAAATCCATGTAGTCCGGTCATATGATTTGCAAGATAATTAGGCTATTACTAATTTAGAAAGATACTATAGTCTTTAAACTCACTCTCTAATAGGCTAGAGCATGATTGGTATGAGCAATGACTTAAGCTAATGAGAAATCATTTCAAATTTTATTTGTATTTGACACTTCATTTTGACAAAGGCTTTAATTTGGATTTTGGCCAATTTGACCCTTTAGGTCAATTTGGGCTAAGTTGGTCAATTAGGTTCAATTGGCCAAATTGGGTTCAATTATGGCTTTAGTCAAGTTCAATAATTGATTTGGAATGAACTTGAGCCATTAGTTACAATCAATTTAGGTTAGATCAATTTGATTTATTTTAGCTTTTTAGGCTAATTTGGGTCAACTTGGGTCAAATGGACAATTAGGGTTGGTTTAGCTCAATCATTGATCATGGGTTGATGTGAATCAATTATTTCAATTGATTTGGTGTAGGACTAGTTTTGGCTAACTTGGGTTTCATATGGGCTAAGGGTTAACTTGGTCAAATGGCCACGTTGACTTGGTTTGACCCAATTTAAGACAATTGATCATCCTACGGTGATTAATGATCATGGTATGAGGTTTGGATATGCTTGGTTCAATCCAATTTGGATTGGATTAAAACTTGGTTCATATGAGTTCTTTAGGTCACTTTGGGTCAAGTGGACCTAAATGTGTCAATTGGTTTTAGTTTGATTAAGGTTTAGTTGGATATATATATGAGTAGATGTTTATTTTGGATGTGTATGGGGGACACCATGTAGATCTAAGGGGGTACTTATTGAAGTGATCAGGTATGACATTGAGGTATGATATACTATCTCGAAAGATAGCGATATCACCCTTCAATAGATCTAATCACCTAATACGGACTCCTAAGGCATGATGGGTCTTCGAATATACTAGAGATTTTTCTCCTACTTTATATGGATAAATAAAGTAAGGTTTATATTAAACTGGGTTCTAAAATTTTTTATGGGGGCAAGCCCCCATAGTTAATTACATCCTAAGGAATATGAATTCTTTAGGAATACTCTTGATTAAAGTAGGCAATTGTTGTCTCCAAATATTTCAAGGATAGCCTATCAATAAATTGGATATATTGGAAAATCAAATGAGAATGATAAAAGAGAAGACTTATTTTTGAAAGCCTAAGAAGTGGGGTAGAGAATGCTCATGATACTAGGAAACCTAATGGGCATTCCAATCTATCATGTAATTGGGCTTTATATATTTCAAAGTGAAAAGAATTATGTGTTTGTATTAAAATTTTATTAGATTACTAAGGCTTATAATCCAACAATACAAGAATGTGAAAATACCTAAGAGGTGAGGATTTATGCTTGTAGCTCAAAGGAAACATCAACCTCGGATCCTATATCTAGGGTTCTTTGGCATAAGCCAAAGAACGACCTAAATCTAAGCAAAAGTGGGTATATGGTTTACTTCCATAAGAGATAGTAAACCACTAGATTGCTGGACTTATAACTGCTTGGAGTGGTAGCCAACTAACTCCTCCTATGCTTTAAAACCATGTAGGAAAGTCATATAATTTTGCAAGATAGTTGGGTTATTGTTCTTTAGAAAGAGACTAAAGTCCTTAAACCCACTCCCTTGGAGACTAGAGCATAAGCAGTATGAATAATGACTTAATCAACAAACACAAATCTTTTCAAATTTTATTTGATTTTTGACACTTCATTTTGACAAAGGCCATATAATTTTCATATGTCTAAATGCATGATGAAAATGGATTGTGGGCTAAATCAGCGAGAAAGAGGTGTTTTCCACCATAGAGGAGACCCTCAAAGGTCAACTCTTCCCCTATCCTACAAGGATGGAAACCCTATCTTAGCAAGAGTGAAACAATATGTCTGCATGATATTAAATATACAACATTCAACTAAGGGGTTGCTAAATCTTTTAATTATTTTGATTTAATGCCTATGCTTTATGTGAGATTATGAGTTATTTAAAACTTTAGTTATGAGTTGTAGTTGGGGTAAAAAATTTAAATTTTCCCTAAGAGTCTAATCGTTTCCAGTCCATACAACAAACACCAATCATAAAGAAACTATGAGGAGGCATGCCATTTATAATGCACAAGCTAAACATAACATCAAATATTTTATAGCTACCGTAAAAGAATAACAGGCCGGTCGGCACCACCAGAAAACTCAAAAGAGAAAATGGGTGAGCTCTACCCTTATACAACCCAAAATATGAAAGAATAATTATAATTTACAAATGGATAAATGCTATGGGGGTCTTATAATCTTCATTATTCATGCTTCATGTATCTTCCTCCTTCTTTAATTTGATTTGCTCCACTCCAAAGGCATCACAGGGCCTCCCAGGACAAAGCCTTCTAGCCATTGATCACCCTAATCCCCCATAACACTAATCTTAATTCTTAATGAAAAATTATATTAAAAGTAAGAAAAGTAAATCTAACTATACCTGTAAAATAAATATTAGCTAAACATACCATACAACCCAGGCAGTTATATATATAGTTTGGACTTAGCACTCTGCATATAGGTAACTAAGCCCACTCTAACTTAGATTATGCTTGGGGTTCAAGCAACTTGCAAATAGAGCATTTATATTTATTTTAAGCACCTCCTAAGTATAATCCCCTGCAGAAAATATGATTAGGCTAATCACAGCCTAACATCTAGTCTACAAAATATACACCCTAACATCCAGTCTAAAATAATACATCATAAAATCAAACATACATCATACCATGTATCACCCTAACATAAAGCTAGAAGTGGTGACTTAGTTCTAATGTGTGTGTTGTGGTATGTCCTAACTAGTCATTAAGGTTATGATTTTCTAAATGTGAAAGGAGTTTAATCATAGGAGTTTGATTTCACTTTAAGTGGTTTAATTGATTTTGAAATTTCACTTAGTATTTTCTTTTATTTCATTTGACTTACACTTAGCAACTAAGTGTCATAAAGAGAAGAAAAAAAGAGGGTTCCTCTCTTTCATCCCTACCTTAAGTCACTTTTAAAGCATGTTAATTAGCCCAATTCTTTTTAGGAAATGACTTATTACATGTTTTAAGTTAATCTTAAGTTTAGGTTCACTTTAAATAATCATATTCAATATGAAAGAAATCTTAAGATTAATTTGATTGAATTACTATCACATGACATATGTTTAACCATTCCTTTCCATCACATGCAACATGCATATAATTAAATCCTAAGTATACATACACATACAATATTATTTTAGCACACTTGAATGACGGATATGAGTATGTACATTTAGAGTTTATATTTTTTTATTTGATTGAATTTTCTTATCATTTTAATTTAAAGCTCTATCTAAATTCTTATTCAAAAATACATAATGATAAAATTAAATAGGTACGTTTCATTATAAACTAGGGAAGTGAGGTAATCAAATGACCTCCTTGGGGATAACTAAAGCCTCACATTCCTCTAATGTCCATATTATATATACATTGCATTCAACCATATGTAAATTTTCATACATGAATCATAAGAAAGAGAACTCTAAATCACATGATCAATTAATTCAATCACTTGAACAATTGTAAAAGCATGTATTTTTGATAAAAGAAAAGGAGTTATAATTCCATAATTAAATGCACACACATATGTATTAGAGACATAAGGTAGTACATGTCATTATTAACTAGGGAAGTGAGGCAATTAAATGACCTCCTTGGGGCTACTTAAAGCCCTCATATTCCGTGATGTCCGACTAAATATTTGCTTTTCTCAAATACATATGAATGTATACATAAGTAAAGGAAGTAAAATCATGAAAAAAATTATATTTTTACTTGATTGAAATATTTATGCATTTGTATTAAATTTCTTATTCAAATTGTAATGTAGAAATACATATAAATGAAATCAAATAAGTACTTATTGCTATTAACCAGGGAAGTGAGGTATTCAAATCACCTCCTTGGGGCTAACTAAAGCCTCATATTCCTGGGATGTCTGGACTATACACCTATTAACATTCAAATGCATGTAAAGCTACACATGAATCAAAGAAAAGAAAGCTTCAATCAATACACTTAAGGTATAATCACATACATCTCCTATGTATTTATAACTAGCATTCATAGCATATATAATCATTCATTTATAAGCTTTAAAAATATATATTTGGATCTAATAGTGATAATAACCACAAATATATTAAATTAAAATAACACATGCAAGCTTGACATAAAGGAAATCATTTAATTTAATTAATTTTAGCATGAATCAAATGATATGTAATATG
Organism: Cymbidium sinense; assembly: GCA_021442155.1. Classification (NCBI taxonomy): domain Eukaryota; kingdom Viridiplantae; phylum Streptophyta; class Magnoliopsida; order Asparagales; family Orchidaceae; genus Cymbidium; species Cymbidium sinense. The sequence goes on along the minus strand of CM038226.1, from coordinate 24,412,666 downwards.
ATTATAGAGGAATAAATAAAAAAGCATATGATTTCATTCAATCAAACTAATTTCTAAGGAAAATTAAAATTATAGTAAATCATTTAAAATAAATAAAAGCTTTTTTAAAATAATTTTTTAATTTGATGTTTAACTTGATTCAAGGAAAGAGAGAAAGAGGGAAAGATGTTCTCCTAATACCATCTATTATTTGTAAGTTAATTTGATTTAATGAGAGATAATTAGCTTGATTTTATAGATTAATTAAGTTAAGGTATGAATTAAATCAATTAATTAGCCCTTACTTATGTTACCTTAAGGTAATTAACTAAATAATTATGAGCCAATGTGATATGCAAGTTAATTGAAAAGTAAATTACCAATGGTACTAAGAAATTAAAGGGCCTAATGCAATTAACTCATAATTAATAGTTAATTAGGCTTAAGGAACTTAATTAAGTACACTTATGGTTTTCCCACACATGTGAGCTAACTGTAATTTCCTTAAATGTCTTTAGGCTATCGAACACCTAAAGATCTACCCATTAATTAATAAGGTTCATATGTATTTTAAAAATTAATTAAACTAATCAAGTTATTAATTAATCCATTAAGCCTTAATTAATTTCTCATGAAGAAGTGAATGAAGTTTAGGAAAAAAATTAGGAGAGAAGCCCCAATCAAATTCCCTAAGCTTCCTCACTGATAAATAGTGATAAATGACCTAATTAATTAAACAAGTTACTGTTCATATGGTTAATTATCACTTAATTAAGTTAAGAAGGTAATTAGGGCTTAATTAATCAATTTCTCTGATTAATCAATCAATAAATCCCAAGAAAAATAGGAGAGGTAGATGTCATCCCCTTAAACACTCTTAGAAAGTTTGAAGTTAATTGGTTAATTAATTAATGAGTAATCATGATAATTAAATTTTTAATTATACCTTAATTAAACCTAAAATACTATTTAAAATAAATTAAGAATAATTTTAGTGGATTCCCCTTTGAAATACCTTTAAAATGAGCTTTTATTTGTATTTTTTGTATTTTTCTACAATTAGTTATGAATTATGAAAGTTTCATCCTTAAAAATCATTAAATTAACCTTAATTAAGCCTAATCCCATCGACACCATGTGGGGTGCTAATGCAGCATGCTTTCCACGTGGCACCACAGGATTGTCTATTTAATTAGTCACATCCGCGATTGACTTGGATGGTAGCGAGATGCGCTTTTCTGTGACTCATCTGATCTAAGATCGAATGGTCATGATCAAGCCCATGGCAAAAGAAGGGTTAACAGATGATCTAGCATGATCGATCATGGCCATTCCAATCATGCAAAATGGATGGCTCGTGATCTCTCTTCCCATGAGCAACGAATGATGGAGCCCGTCCTCCATGGATCGCTCGATCTAAGCTCACTCGAGCTTGGATTCATATCAAAACAACCCCACACCTTCGTGCGAGGGATCCACGAAGATCCAACAGCTAGGATCAGCTCACATGCAACTTTTATTCATAAAGCTCCAACACATTTTCTCTCTAGAGCTCGATTTGTAGCAATTATCTCATGAGAGCTAAGAGTGACTCGTGCGGCAGGTAGCTTCGTCTAGTGGAGATGAAGCCCCATTGAGCAACAATTGAGTTAATTCTAAGTGGTTGGCTCGGGAGACTAAGATTTCCCATTTGGACGCTCGACTTTGATCGAAGTCCATCCTTTGGTTGATTTGGAGATTGGAAAATGGCTTGGGTAGCTTCGATGAGGTGTATGGAAGGTGTATGTAGGAGGATATTGGTTGAGAAATGGAGAAATTGGAATCGAAGGTGAGCTCCCCTATTTTGGCTTCGCATAAGAAGAGAAAATTCTTAGGTGATGCCCCATTTGGGTGTTTGATGGTATAAAGATGATAGGAGAGTGGACTTTGCCAATTTTGGTAAAATCCCACATGGGGAGGTATATCCAAGGGGCATTTGTCTTGGGTTTGGCTCCTATTGGGTTTGGAATGATTTTGGGTTGACCTATGATGAGTTTTGGTCAGGTTAGGTCAGGTTGCAATGTCTCATGAGTTAGTTTTATGGGTTTTTGGCTTAATTTGGTTAAATGGGTCAATTTGGTTCATGTTGGGTTGGGTTGACCAATTGGTCAAATTGGGTCAAACCAAGAATTTGGTTAGGTTCAAATGATGGTTTGAAGAGTTTTGGTTCAACTGGTTTCAATCAATTTGGCTCATTTGGATTCATATATTGGTCAAATGGGTCAATTTGACCAAAATGGCCAAATTGGCTTGGGTTTGGTGTTGGTTCAAGTTCAATTGGTTAATTGAAAATGATTGTAGGTTTTGATTTGAATCAATTTGGATTTTGGCTAATTTGACCTTTTAGGTCAATTTGGGCTAAGTTGAGTTAAGTTAACCAATTGGTCAAATTGGCCTCAATTATGGCTTCAATAATCAATTTGGAATGAAGTTGAGCCTTTGATTACAATCAATTTGGGTTAGATCATGATTTGACCTATTTTATCTTTTTAGGTCAATTTGAGTCAACTTGGGTCAAATGGCCAATTAGGTTGGGTTTGGCTCAATTGATGGTCAAGTCATGTTCAATCATTGATTATGAATTGGTATGAATCAATAATTTCAATTGATTTGGTGTATGGTGAGTTTGGCTAATTTGGGTTACATATGGGCTAGGGTTGACTTGGTCAAATGGCCAAGTTGACTTGGTTTGACTCAATTCAAGGCAATTGATCATCCTAGGTGATTGATGATCATGGTATGAGGTTTGGATAGCTTGGTTCAATCCAATTTGGGTCGGATTAGAACTTAGTTCATATGGGTTCTTTGGGACACTTTGGGTCAAGTGGACTTAAATGGGTTAATTGGCTTAGTTTTGGTTTGATTAAGGTTTAGTTGGATTTATATATAAGCTTAGGATTGAAATATCAATTCAACGCAATCAATTTGGGCTATGATAGGTTTTGGTTCATTTGTAATTTTCAAGTCAAAAGGGCTAAGTTGGGCTTGACATGGGTTGATTTTAATTTGGCTTGATGATTGTAGGTTTCATTTATATTTGTATAGATGATTGAAGGAATTGATTCAAGAGAAAATCCATTAATTTTGGCTTGATTTAGGTAGGTTTTCGTTAAGTCCAAGGAATTGGCTAAAAGGGCTTGAATTCGGTTTTGATTTGATTTTGGATTTGGTTTTGGCTATTTAAATTTATATTTCATTTATATTTGTGAATGTAAATGAATTATGAGAAAATCACTTGAGTTTAGAGTGATTTGGAAGCAAATTTAACTATGGAGGTAGGTCAAAAGGGCTAAGAAGGAAATTGAATTAGTTTGGTTGGTTTTGATCATTGGAATGTGGGTTTCATTTATATTCATGAATATAAATGAATATATAATTTATTTGTGAAGAAATAAATTGATTTTGACTTGATTTGGGTTGAGATTTGGCTAAGCTCATGGAAGTAGGTCCATATGGCTTAAGAGGAGTCTTGGCTTGATTTGATTTAGTTTGATTTAGTTTTGATTTGGTTTATATTTGATTTGATTTAGTTTGATTTAGTTTGATCTAGTTCATATTTCATTTATATTTATGAATATAAATAAAGATATAAATGATTCATGAAGAGATCAATCAAATTTGGATTGAATTGGGCGGAGATTTGGCTAAGTCCATGGAATTCAATCATAAGGCTTAAGGGGGAATTGGGAGTTTGGATTTGATTTTGGGATTCAATCACTTGGAGTCAAGTTTGGACTTGAGTGAATTGAGATTGATCTTGGAGAAAATCAATTGAATTTGGATTTGAATTTGGCTAAGGCAAAGTCCATACGATAAAATCATAGGACTTAGGAAGGATTTTGATTTTGGATTTGATTATGGGTTTCAATCATTTGATTTGGAATTTGGACTTGGATTTGGTATATGATGGAGGAATTGAATTGATCTTTGAGAAAAGTAATTGAATTGAATTGAATTGGACTTGGCTAAGAGTAAAGTCATGGAATTCAATCATAAGGTTTATGAAGGATTTTGAGCTTGGATTTGATCATGGGATTGATTGTGATTTTTTGAAATTTGATTTTGAATTTGGAATTTGAATTTGGGGTTTAATTTGAGAAGGAAAACATGAATTGAGTTTAGGCTATAGGGTAGGAAAGTCTCCCTAAGTCCCTGTTGACCTCATTTTTAGAATGAGCTATCAACCTCTCCATCTTAGGCATAGGACTCCTCTTAGACATTAAGAGTTCCTTAGTCTTAAGACACTTTCTAGTGATTAGGTGAACACTTAACCTAACCCTAGAGACTTAGAATAGTTAGCCATAAGAATAGGTCATGCCTTAGGGGTGTTAGAAAAACTTGCCTACCTTATAGCTTGAACCAAATCCTTATCCCCTTCTTTCAAGTCAAACTTCAACTCCAAACCAACTTCAAACTCAAATCAATTCCAACTTAATTGATTTTCTCAAATCCAAATCAACTTCAGACTCCAAATCCAAACCAACTTCAAAAACTCAAATCATCTCAAACTTAATTGATTTTCTTAACCCTTAGATCAATTCCAATGGATTTTCTCAACTCATGAATCAACTCCAAATGATTGAAGCCAATGATTGAATTCCAAATCCAAAATCTTTCCTAAGCCTTTGATCATCTTATGGACTTAGTTCAAATCAAATTCAAATCACTTCAAACTCAAGAGATTGTCTCATAACTCATTTATATTCTCATTTATATTCACAAATATAAATAAAATATAAATTCAAATATCTAAAAATCAATTCAAAACTCAAACCCAAATCTAATCAAAATCCAACCTAAACTCTTTCAAGTCAAATTCTTGAACTTAGTCAAATCAACCTCAAATCAATTCAAACCCTTGGATTTCTTCATGATTCAATCAATCCTTTAATCATGAAACCAAATATAAACACAAACTTCAATCATCAAACCAAAACTAAATTCAAGACTCAAACCCAAATCAAACCTATGTTCATCCTTTGAACTTGAAATTGTAAAATGAATCAAAACCCATTTGACTCTAAATCATGTGCAAGTGATTTATATTTCAATCATAAATTCCATATGTGAGTTCAACCAAACTTGAATCAAGCCTTGATCAAGTCAATTGACCCACTTAGGCTCACTTGACCCAAAGTGATCTAAAGTACCTTTTTGAGCCAAATTCTAATCCTACCCAAATTGGATTGAACTTAGCCCATCTAAGCCTCACATTGTGAGAAACAATTATCATAAGATGATCAATCACTCAAATTAGGTCAAACCAAGTCAACATTGACCCCAATGAAACCAAAACTAGCAAAAATCCACCATAAGCCAAATTGATTGAAACCATTGATCAAAACTAGTTTATGATGAATGTTTGAACTTGACCAAGTCATCATTTGAGCCTAACTTAGCCTAATTGGTCACTTGACCCAAGTTGACCCAACTTGACCTAGAAAGTCAAAATGTGTCAAATCTTAATCTAAGCCAAATCAATTGCAACCAATGGGTCAAGTTCATTCTAAATCACTTATTGAACTTAAGCCTCTCAATTCTAGACCCAACCTAGCCCAATTGACCATGAACCCAACTTGACCTAAAAGGTCAAATCAAGCCAAAATCAAACCAAATCAAAATTGATTGAAACCAAAGCTTGCAAAACATTTCAAATGACCAACCAAACCTAAACCTACCCATGACCTAACCCAATTGGGTCAAATTGGTCAACTTGACCCATTTGTCCTAAATGAATTCAAATTGGTCTCTACCAAGTACAAATCAAATTGAACCAAACCGAAGCTACCAAAATATTTCAAATGATCATATGAACCTGACCGACCCTTGGTTTGACCTAATTTGACCAATTAGTCAACTTAACCCAAGTTGACCCATTTTGACCTAAATGGGTCAACATGAGCCAAATGATATCAAATAAACTCCAAATTCTTTGAAATTTGGCCCAATTTCAAACTATTACAACTGCTTTTGAAATCAAAGCCAAATGATCATTTTACCCCTAGGTCAAGGGGTAACCTATGGCAAATTCCACTTAAAATTTGGTTAAATCCTTTTCATGGCCACTTAGCACCCTCTTAGTGGACCAAATGGACACTAATGAGTGTGGTGCACATGACCCAATGGGTTTGGGTCAGCCTTGACACAGCCCATGAAAAAACTGACCACCCAATGGAAAATTCTCCACATGAAATCACTCCCACACTCATTTAACACGTGGGCAGCTCTCCACTACTCTTCTCTGCCAAAATTGAATCACATGACACCTCTAAGTGTCTAACAAACCTATTCCAAGTGATCAATTTGATTAAATTGGAAGGATAGCTCCGATAATTTGATCCATAGAGATATACTCCCCCTAATTTCACTTCATTTGATATCACTTGCAATCAATTGAGCCAGAGAGACCTAAAGCAAGCTCCCCAAGCTCTCCGAAGCAATCCCTAAGCTCTTCCTAATTCTCCATTCTTGATTTACTTAAGCCAAAAATAGGGGAGGTTGGAAGAAATTCCAACTCATTCATTACTCCAGCAAAAGCCAATTCCTCTTGGAAGCACCATCAGAGGACCCAATCGAGCTCACCCAAGTCTAGTTCCAAGCATCTAAGCTACAGGAAGAGGGAGCTAGACTAAAGCCGCAAGCCTTTGAAGGAAGCTTTGGCTAATAGGAAGACCCACTCCACCTCAAGCCTTCAAACCTTTAATAGGGCTTCACATCCACTAGACGAAGCTACCTCGATGGTTGGGAGCGCTAGTGATAGCCTCCGATGAGGTATGCTTCAAAACCGAGCTTAGTATAAAATTCTTTGGTCCTTTGTGAAGGAAAGTATCATCCAAATTGAAATTGATCGTTAGATGTCTTTCTCTTTGCTCTTAGATGGTGTGTGTTCAATCTCCACTCAATTTGAGCTCAAGTGAGCTCAAATGAAGCCTTAGAGGATGAACAGTCACCATCTCTCGCAGGTGAGGGCAGAGATGAATCATGGATCGTCCATTCCACGTGTTTTGGATGGACAATCTTGATTAATTCTATTAGATCCCATGTTTTAATCTCTTTAGATCCACATGTTTAATCCAGATCATCCGATCTTTGGACGGTCCAAGGAGAAAATGCGTAGCACCACCGGCTGACTGTGCAGCCGATTTGATAACTTAAATAACCAATCCCATCTCTCCATGTGGAAATCACGCACACTTGGTCCATGGCCATGGGATTAGTTATATAAATATGGTTATTTAATTATCCTTAATCATTGAAACTTCAAAAATACATAACTAAATGCAAAAAATCAAAAAAAATACAAACTCAACTTCATTTTAAAGATAATTGATTTTGAACAGTAACATTTGATCAATTTAAGTTTTATTGGGGACATAATTATGTTAATTACTCTTTAATTATTTCAATAATTAATTTCAAACTCCTTAGGATTAATTAGTGGGATGACCACTACTTCTCATGATTTTCTTGGAATTTATTATTGGATTAATTTGGGTAATTGCTTATTTCATCTCTAATCACTCCCTTAATCAATTAAATGATTAATTAGCCTATTAAATGTTGATAAATTCATTAATAAATTTTGGTAATCATCTTGGAACAGTGGATAGACTTAGGGAATGAGATTAGGATGCCTTTTCCAAACCTTTTCCCCTAAGTCTACTTCACTTGAATGAAAACTTAATTAATTTACAAATTGGTTAATGATTTAATCATTTCATTAAATAGCTTAATTAATTAAACTCAAAATCAAAAAATTAATCCAAAAACTTAATCACTTTATCAATTCTTTCTTGGGTATATACTTAGGTGTTCAATAACCTATGTAAGCTTAAGAAAATCATTTCCTACTCACATGTGTGAGATGAAAGTACTTAATTAAATCCCTTAGCTTAATTAATCAATAATTATGTGCAAATTGCATTATGCCCTTTCTTTCTTAGGGTGCATTTCTGATTTAAATTCAATGTGGTAGCATATCATATGTTGGCTCATAATTATTTAAATAATTATGTTAGGAGGTGTGTAAGGGGTAATTAATGAACTTAATGTACACCTTAACTTAAGAAAACATAAAATCAATCTAATGGTTCTAAAAATTAAACTAAAACAACATACACATGTGGGAGATTTAGGACTAGCAAACCTTTTACATTTCCTAAATCAAATCAAATCAAAATTAAAATAAAATTTCTTTAAACAATTTGATTCACTTTAAATGATCTTATTCCATAAGACTAGCATTAAATATTGTTTGTCATATGAAATCATACATTCATACTTTTTGAAAAATCAAATTAAAATGAAATATTTTCTTTATGTCAAATTGCTTATTTTGATTAAAGTAATAATATGAATGGCTATTATCACAATTAAATTTTTTTTATTTATTTTCAAAACCTATAAATCAAAGGTGACAAATGAAAAGGAATGCAACTTATAAATATTTATAAGCTTGCATGTGAGTATAATATAAACATGTGAAATATGTGACTTTCCTTCTCTTCTCTTAACATAGTTTTGAATAGATTTGTAAAGTGTATAGTTCATATGAAAAGAACATAACACTTGCTTAAATCTATTCTTATTCATTCCTATGTTATCATTTAAGATGGATCTTCACATTTACACATGTAAAAAACAAAACATAAAAATCTTTTGCATGATTTTTTTCCATTCATTCCTTTTGTAAATGAACATATATCTAAGAAAAGTGGTATATTAGTTTGGACATCCGGATTGAGGCTTTAAGTAGCCCCAAGTAGGTCTTGTACCTTACACACCTAGTGTATAAAATAATGGCATCATACTCACTTATGTCTTTCATACATGTAAATGTGCATATGAATAATGGATAAAAAAATCCCTTTCTTTTCTACTTAACAAAATCATGCATCATGAAGCATATAAATTTTTTTAAGCAACATCTCTTAGAATTCATCATGAAGGTGTGCTAAATATTTACATTTGTATGTATAGATATGCTTAGATTCATCCATATGCATGTTACATATGTTGGAAAGAGATAAAATGTTGTGTGTTTTGTGATAGTAATTCACTTCAATTACTCCTAAAAATTCCTTTCTTATTTGAATAGGCTTATTTAGAGAAAAATCTAAACTTAGGGTTAATTAAAATACATAACAAAACATTCACTAAACAAAAAACATTAATGAATGTACCTTAGAAATTACTTAAGGTAGGGAGGAAAGAAAGTCTCTTTTCCTCTATTTACAACACATAGTAACTAATTATAGGTTCATTCAAACCAAATCAAACCATCAAATAAAATCAACCAAATTAACTAAATCACTTAAATGAAATAACCCTCTAAGTTGAACCTCTCACACTTAGAAAACTCTAACCTTAAAGCCTAACTAAGACATACCACATAATCCTTAAATGGCACACACATTAGGCTAAGTCACCATCTCTAGTCATATTTTATGGTGGTGCATGGTTTGATGCTTGATTTTGTTTTATGATGTGATGTTTTAGTCTAGATGTTAGGGTGTATGTGCATAGACTAAATGGTAGGATGATCTTAGTCTAATAATTATCTTTTGCAAGGGATTGTGCTTAAGGGGCATTATAATAAAATATAAATATTTTTGCTGTGCTGGTTGCTTATACCCCTAAGCATAATCCAAAATAGGCCGTGGACTTGGTTACCCATGTGTGCTAAGTCTAATTTATTCATATACATGCATGAGATTGTGTGGTTTGCTTAGCTAATCTCTATTTTGCATGTTTTAGTTAGATTTACTTTTCTCAATTTCATGTAATTTTGCAAATTAGGATTTGGAATGAATGTTATGGGAGATTAGGAAGAACATTGGTCATAAGACTATGTCTTATGTACCATTTGAAGCCTTTAGAGCAACCACATTCTAACCAACCAAAAGAAGAAAGAAGAAAAGAAGAAAGAAGAAAGAAGAAAGAAGAAAGAAGAAATGAAGAATGAAGACCCCCATAACATGAATTCCTTTTTTATTGTAATTAATTCATTTGTAATATGGGTTGTAAAGGGTAGATTCGACTACTCAATTTATTTTTGGGTTTGTGGAGCCACATAAAGGCCTCTATTCTTTTATGCTAGCTTTATAAATTATTTGATGTTTATTTAGCTTGTGCATTAAGATGGAATATTTTCTAGTTTCTTCCTTTCTTTGATGAATGGCTTGGACCCTATTAGGCTCTTAGGGAAATATAAAATTTCTATCCAATTAATTAACTCAAAACTAAAAATAAATAACTCATAACCTCACCTAAAGCCTAGGATATAAAATAAGATAAAATATTTAGTAACCCCATAGCTGGATGTTGTATGTTTTCATATCATGCATTAAAAGCATCTTATTACACTCTTATGGAGAGCTTCCACCTTTGCCAGAACTTGGCTTGACCTTTGAGAGCCATGGTAGAAACACACCTCTTTTCTCGATTTTAGCCCATAATCTAATTTCTCATGCATTAGGTATATAAATCCTAAACCCTGTGTCTAATTAATTTTCCAAAATAAAACATAATAAAATTTTTATTAAAATTACATCATTAATCATGCCCTACATGATCTAGTCTCTTAGAGAGTGTGTTTAAGGACTTAGTCTCTTTCTAAATAAATAACAGCTTAGCTATCGTGCAAAAGCATATGATTTACCTACATGTATTTAAAATTATAGGAGTAGTTAGTTGGCCACCCCAGTGTAAGTCCAAATATGGTTTATCCTCTCTTGTGGAGGTAAACCAAATACCCATTTTCTCATTAGATTTAGGTCGTGCTTTGGCCCTCGCCAAAGCTCCCCTAGATTTAAGTTCAGAGGTTGCTACTTCCCTTTGTGGGCTATAAGCATAAATCCTCGCTTCTTAGGCATTTTCACGATCTTGTGTTGTGGAATTATAAGTCCTAGATTTCTAATAAAAATTCAACTCAAACAAATAAATCACTTCAATTTCAAAAATATAAAGCTCAACTATATGATAGTTTGGGATGCTTACTAGGCTTCCTAGCATCACAAGCATCTCCTACTTATCTTCCATTGGTTTCGATAATAACTCCCTCCTCTTGATCAATCCCACTTGATCTTCTAATAAAAAACCAATTGATTGATAGTCCTATCTTTGAAATCTTTGGAGACAACAATCATTTATCTTAATCGAGAGTATTCTTAAGGGATCTCATTCCTTAGGATGTAATTAACTATGAGGTCTTGCCTCCATAGGGAACTTAACGAACCCGATTTAAAATAAATCTTGCTTTACTTTTCCATGTAAAGTAGAGGAAGAATCTCTGGTACATCTGAAGACCCGTAGTCTTTTGGAGTCCTTATTAAGTTGATTAGGTCCATTATAGGATGGTGACTTCTATCTCTCGAGATAGTACATCATTCCTTAATATCATACCCAATCACCTAATAAGAACATCCGTGGATCTACGTGGTATCCAACCAAGAAAGTTATTTTATTTATGGTTCTTTATTTATTTTTCTCTCTTAGAAAGACAGATAAAAGAATTGAGGATAAAATTTCACCATAGATTTTATGACTCTTGGAGATGGTTCCTCTCTCCATCTTTGGTAAATAATTGTTATCTCTAAGTATCGATGAGTTTGTATTTCATATGAATCCTAGACTATCTTTCTTTCCGTTGGCACTTAGTTTATTTCATCCTAAGTTAAGCTAGCCAACATCCTTTAGGTTTTAGGACTTCAAACCCATGGGTTCCCAATAGGTGAAAATAAAAATTTAATAAAAAGAAACAACTAAAGACTTCCTTCTTACCATTTTCATGGTAAGGAAAGGTTCATTCCAAAAATAAAGAAAAATAAATCCTTTACAAAAATATCAATATTCAAAAAGCACTTTTTTTTTTCAAAATGCACATAATAAAATTTTTGCACAAATTTTTTTCATAAATCAACCTCATCTAACAATCTTCATGATTATTATATGTAGGATTATTTTAAAATCAAAATCAACAATCACATTTTCAAAACAAAAATCAACAATCACCTTTTCAAAAATAAAATCAACAATCATATTTTTTTAAAAAAAAGCATAAATGAACATCTTCACTCAATTTATTTTGATGAAGATTTCATTTTCAAAAATAAAATCAACAATTATATTTTTCAAAAGCACAAATGAACACCCTCATTCAATTTATTAAATGAAGGTTTCATTTTAAAATAAAATCAACAATAATCTTTTAAAAAATAAAATCCAAAATCATATTTTCAAAAAGCACAAATGAACATCTTCAATCAATTTGATGAATGAAACTTTCATATTCAAAAATAAAATGAACAATCATATTTTCAAAAAAAAAAAAAAAGAATGAAGCACAAATGAACATTTTCACTTAATTTATTTTGATGAAGATTTCATTTTCAAAAATAAAAATCAACATTCATCTATTGAAAAATCAAATCGACGATCATATTAAAAAAAACACAAATGAACATCTTCACTCAATTTATTTTGATGAAGATTTCATTTTCAAAAACAAAATCAACAATCATATTTTCAAAATGCACAAATGAACATCTTCATTCAATTTGTTGAATGAAGATTTCATTTTCAAAATAAGGTCAACAATCACCTTTTCAAAAATAAAATCAACAGTCATCTTTTCAAAATTTAAACATGCATGGATCCTTTATTTAGCATACCTAAATTTGCTAAGTAGAGAATCCTCTTTCAAAATAAAAATAAAAAATAAAAATCAAACAACACATGGATCCTTTATTTGGCATACTTAAATTTGCTAAGTAAGGATTTCTCTTTTCAAAATAAAAATTTAAATAGAATTTTGATCTTTCATTTAGCATACTGACATTTTCTAAGTGAATATACTCTCTTAAAAAAAATCAAAATTACAAATAGAAAATCAAAAGCTCACATGAATCCTTTATTTAGCATGCCTAAATTTGCTAAGTAAAGAACTCCTATTTCAAAATCAAAACAAAACACATTTGGATTTCCTTAAATAAATTTGTTAAGGATCCTCTTTTCAAAATCATCAAAACATAACACATTCATTTAGCATACCTAAATTTGCTAAGAATCATCTTTTCAAAATCATCAAAATAAAACACATTTGGATTTCTTTTATTTAGCATACCTAATTTTGCTAAGTAAAGAATTTCCTTTTCAAAAGTCAAAATAAAACACATTTGGATCTTCATTTAGCATACCCAAATTTGTTAAGTGAAGGTCCTCTTTTCAATATAAAAAAATCAAACAACATTTGCATTTCCTTTATTTATCATACCTAAATTTGCTAAGTAAAGAATTCCCTTTTCAAAAATCAAAACAAAAAAAAACACATTTGGATTTCTTTAGCATACCTAAATTTGTTAAGTAAAGAATCTTTTTTTTCAAAAATCAAAACCAAATACATTTGGATTTCTTTAGCATACCTAAATTTACTAAGAATCCTCTTTTCAAAATCATCAAAATTCAAAATAAAACACATTTAGATTTGTTTAGCATACCTAATTTGCTAAGAATCCTCATTTTCAAAATCATCACAATAAAACACATTTGGATCTTTTATTTAGCATACCTAAATTTTCTAAGTAAAGATCCTCTTTTCAAAAAAAAGCAACAACAAAACACTTGGATTCTTCATTTAGCATACTCAAATTTGCTAAGTGAAGATTCCATTCTCAAATTCACACATGACTCACAAAGAAGCAAACAAAAGAAGAAGAAAATTATTTTCAAACACCTCACCTAGCATACTTAATTTGCTAAGTGAGTAAATTCCAAAATCACAAATCAAACAAAATCAATTGACCCTTTACTTTAACATACTCAAACTTGTTAAATAAAGGGTCCTCAAACTCAAAAAATCAAATGCAAATATGAACCTATGGAAGCATCAATCTCTCCATATATATATATATATATATATGATATATTTGAACCCATTTTCAATATACACAAATTTGTTGAAAATAGATTCTACATTAAAAAAATCTCCTCTTCAATTCTAAACTCAAAATCTCCCCAAATTCAAAGAGCCACACTTAATATATCCAAATTGTTGGGTGTGGGATCAAAATTCTAAAACAAATTAATGCAAAAATCTGATTCGGGTTTGTTTTCCAACATTGTAGACTTTCAGTCAGTTTCAGTTCAGTTCAATGGCAAAGACGTATACATGTTCATATTTTCTTTTGGATGGATTTGGCCTTGATGGCCACCTCCAGTCGACTTCACCCACCTCATTCATTTTGAGGTTGAGGGGCTAGGATCACATGTGAGGGGACCACCCTCACAATAGCCAAGCATGGTGATCAAGCGTGCAGTCATCCAAGCCGAGATGCCATCCGACTCGTGAGTTTCCCTCACCGAAGAGGAAGGTTGTGGTAGTTCCACAGCAATTACTGCAAGGTTCCCCTCCGCTAAGTACCTAGCACCAACTCGTTAGCTTCCTCCAAGGGGAAGGCTCCCTTGATTTGGGATCCCTCTCCACGAGGGTCTAGTTCCCATACTGTTCATTCCACCAGGACTCAATGTTAAAATAAGAATCGCATAATCAAGTATCGCACTGCATAGCCAAGAGCTAGGCGACCACCACCCACAATGAGGAATTACCTAGGATAGTGTCTTTTCTTATCACAGAGAATAAGTTTCACCACCTCTCTAGTTCAGATGAAGAGGAAGACATTAGGAGGATTTAAGTCTCACCTCTAATAGTAGCTCATTTTGAGGCTCTTATCAGTGAGAGGGAGGTCATACGCTGGCCTTAGATCAGTTCTATGCTGAGTAGGTGGAGCTTAAAGACGATTAGAGTCTGGGGCTCAATATGATTTACGATCAATCATCCCCCATAGTGTGGGCAAACATATCAGATAGGAGAGGGCCAGGGAGGCCCATACATTAGTACATATTATTAGTCGAGAGCGGCATAGGTACAACAGTGCCTCATTTTGTCGATTTCGACGCTACCCACGCCGATGTCATGGGTATTACCCATCATAGGAGAGGAGCTCCTACCCAGAGAGAGTCAGTGGTACATCCACCACACAGCTCTACTCCACACCCACCATCTCTGGTACTAGTTCCATCATCCACTATTCCAGTAAAAGCCATGAAGGCTGCATCCGAGGAGAAGAGAACCCCATTGGTGATCTGGCTACGACTAAGAGATCCCATTCCATCTACACCACCTACTGAGGTGAGGCCAAACTCTCCTGCTCGACCTTCTACCCATATTGTGGTGAAGAAAGAATGACGACTTCAGAGTATAGTAGTCATTCCATCACCACCACCACCACCACAGCAGGTTATAAAGATTATAGCAGTAGAGGGAGTTGGAGACAGTTCAGTCATCCCCATGGATATAGATCCTCCTAAGAGTACCACTCCATCTAGATCCAATGACAACTAGGAGCATCTTTCTTCTAGTGAGCCTAGCCTTCACAGGGTTAGCTCTCGAAGCAGGTGGGATGTCTATATGTTCATGACAAGTGATCTTACCATCACCATCTTTTAAACCTGTTTAGTTAGACCGGCCCCTAGATGACATTATAGCTCAGTAGCTAGTGGAGAAGAAGGAGATCTTGGGATATGCCTAGTCTGATTTAGAGGATGAGAAGGTTAGCTTTGATTCTAATGAAGATGATCTGTTAGAAGATTCAGTGGGGGTACACATGGTAGACACTAGGGGTTTCCTCCTTCGAGATCAGCAAACTTTGGAAGCTGCTGCATCCGAGAAGGAAGATACAGCCTACTTGACCCAACACCTCCTTCAACAAATAAAAAAAAGGTTGAACAAGTAGATAGGATGGGGAAAATACTTGAAGACTTGCTAGCAGAAGTTTTGGCACTTCAAAACCAAGCCCCGGTAGTGCATCTTACTATTGTAGAGACTAGTCAGCCAGTGTTATTACATGTCTTAGATCCAACCAAGACTTTACCTCCAGTAGAGTAGGGCAGTAGCAACTTGTATAAGAAGGTAGTGGATAGTACCTCCGTTCAATAAAAGGACATTAAAACCATGGTTGAGCAGAGAGAAGCATTAGCTCCCCAAGGGAGGATCATCGCCCATGGGTAGACCCTATCCGAGGAATTTGATGCCATCCAGTATCCTGAGAGTTTCATGCCACCTTCTTTCAAGAGCTTTGATGGCAACAGGAACCAAAGGCAGCACATAGCGCACTTCAAAGCCAGCTGTAAATGCGGTGTGATGTGTTACTCTTGATTTTTTTGTTAGTAGCAGCAGTATAGCCTTTGCTTAGTATGCTGAACTTTCCAACAGCTCAAGAAGACTTTTGCCGAGAAGTAACTCTTCATTAAGAGATTTATTGGAGCTCAAGAAGGGTAGTTGTGATCTCGTGTGACTCAACAACATCCTCGTGAGTCCCTCATTGATTATATTCTCGATGGTGTAATTTGAGTATGAAATGAATCACAACTATCTAAATATCATGCCATTGAAATTACACTAAAGAGTAATCATGGCCGCTTCATGCTCAAAGGTTTTACCATCAAGACATTAGAAACTAATCAACAAGGTGGCTAGCTTACAAGGAGAAGCCAAATAGTTACCTTTTCTGGATCAATCAACAAAGCCAAAACCATAGAAAGCTTATGAGAAGAAGCCTGTGGTAGTGATAGTAGTAGACAAGGGCAAGCAGCCGCTTAGAGAGCAGTATGAGAGACCTCGAGCTCCACAGCCGTCACTTCCACCTCCTCTACCACCACCGAGGCCATCGTACCGGCCGCCACAACAGCTCCACAGCCTTTGTCGCCTCCTCCTTAGCAATACCCACAGCAGCAACGATACACATACTCGCCACCAGGTGGCTACCATCTACCTACTCTTTCGGATAAAATAAATAGGCCTTATTCATTTAAGAGAGAGGTAATCAGGAAAATCTTTAAGAATCTCTTAAAGAAACCTAATTTTTAGCTACCCGAGCTTAGAAGGTTGGAGGAAGTGAGCAAGAGTAATGATCCTAACTTTTGCTCCTATCACCTCATGCTAGGCTATGCTTTGGAGGATTACTTTACATTCAAAGATAGGCTTGGGCATAGCTTCAAGACAGGTGCCATAGTTATCCCAAAGGAATACCTTGTGGAACAACCATCTAGTTCCATTAGGGTAATCCTTGGGGATACCTGCAATCCTCTCAAAACTAAAGAATGTTGGGATATCTCCATATCCCGATCATCTAAGAAAATTATATCCAAAATCAAGAAACTTTCCTTAAGTGCTTGAGGCGTGAACCTTCAACATCAAGGAAGGTTTGCAAATTTCCATAGATATCTTGAGGGGGAGGAAGAAGAGCTCGAAGCGTACCATGGGATAGCCAAGTAGAATCACCCATCGAGTCCATCCGATCAGTGCCTACTACATTAGCAACCACCTCTACTTCAACTAGATCTTCCAATAGTGGACATCTTGTATCAGTGGATGAGGGCATCAAATCCCTCACCCCACTTACTTTACTAGATTTCTACTATGTACCTTCTTCAAAACCCAATAAATCAATGAATAAAGCTAGTTTGAATTACATCTGTGTCACTTCTAATGGGTTATCTAATTCTACTCTTATTGAAAACTCTCCAAATTTAAAAAATAATTATAATAACCGCGATCTTCCTCTTTCTGATTTAGAGTTGGACTTTCCTTCTCTGAATACTATGAGTTCACCTGTTGAGATTAACTTGTCATCATCTGATTCTGAGTTATAGGAGAAGCTGTAGGTGAGCCTAACAAGCATGTAGAATCTTCCACTAACCTGCCACAAGAGATCACCGAAGTCAACCTCCGTAGTTGCAAGGTTCTACCTCCAAGAGCAACACCTCAAGAAAGGGGGAAACAAGTCAATGGTTCAGATGATCGAGAAGCCCCTCCACAGGATGCTTCACCCATGGAAATGCTTGTGGAGGATTAACCCAAAGTGGATTATAATATCCTCTCTCACCTAAGAAAGTTTCCATTTAAGTTAAGAATATATGATGCCCTTATCTTATCCAAAGAGATGAGGAAATCATTAATCAAGGCTCTTCTTGATCTAGAGATATGCTTAGCTCAGCTGACCACCATTGGAGAGGAGGCACATTATTCTAGAGAAGCTTAATGAGTCACTTTCATAGATGAAGACCTTCATCACAGGGAGATGGAGCACAACCTTCCCCTCTACATTACAGTGGACATGGGAAGATTCAGACTTTCTAGGATTTTTATCAATCCAGGTACATCAGTGAACATTTTAAGTCTAAAGACCCTTGCCTACTTAAGGATCAACATCTCCACACTGAGGAGATTGAATGATGTTGAGAGAGTTCAATGAACAAGGTGAGAGGGCTTTAAGTTCCATAGTGTTACCTTTGGAGATAGGTGACTGGAAGACTGAAGCCAAGTTCTATATCATTGATTCAAATACTTCATTCATTGCTTTGCTCATTCTGGTTGGCCACCACCTAGGGGTTGCTCATAGAGTACTACTATTCACATAAACTTGGAATCAAGCTCGAGGATGAGTCTAATTTGATTTGCATACCAACCAATCCCTCTCAGCCAGTTTCATTGAAGGTGACACTCGAGTCGGATAATGATGAAAACCAGGCCTCCAAGCAGAGCATGAATGTATTCGAATCAAATTTATGTGGAACTATTTGGAAGAATTTAGGAACCTTAGCTCTAACCTCACTTTCGTCTCAAAAAATTGAAGGTTTAGTAGTTAAGGAAGCCCCTCAGTATTCCAGGGATGTCAAGCCGAAGAGATTTCTATTGGGATCATCATTCTTATGTCCAAAAATTGATGTAGAACTTGAGGATAATTCATATAAAAAAATTAATGGAATTGATTTTTGGTTTCACTTTGTATTCTTAATCTTGCAAAAAAGGGTTTGCTTCCTTATACATGTTATAAGCACATGTCAGAGTACTTCGAGAAGCTACACAGAGGAAGGGATACACAATCAAGATCAGGACTAGGATTCGGTACATTGGGTCCGATCGATGATGATGATTACTGCTTAGTTGTCACCAATCATTTGGAGTCTGATAGGTTCTTCTCAAACCACACTAGCTCTTATGAGGATGTATGTTTAGAAACTTCAGATGATCTAGATGATCTCCAAATCAAAGATGCACCACTAAAATTTAAAGAGGAGATCCATTCAATAATTGACAAGCTTAATGAAATCAATCTCGGGTCGGAAGAAAATCTATGCCCGATATACATCGCTGGAATGAAAAATAAACCAATGACTTAGTTAGGTTATTGATTGAGTTTAAGGAAGGCTTTGCATGGAGCAATGAAGAAGTGCCCAGATTATCTCCTGATGTAGTAGTCCATAAACTAGAAATATACCCTAATGCCAGCCCTATCAAGCAAGCTTCTAGATGCATGAGATTAAAAATTGAACAATTGGTCATTTCTGAAGTCAAGAACGATCGCGGTTTCTGGAATAAAAAACCATACCGTTAGTGTCACCTTAAGAAGAAGAATGGTCAGAGATATGCCGATTTCGGGACTTAAACAAGGCATGCCCTAAGGATGAGTTTCCTTCCTACACCTAATTAATGGTGGACATCACCTCATCTCATGCGCTTTCTCCTTCATGGATGGGTCATCTAGAACTAAATCAAGATGGCCCTCGAGGATGAAAGAACACTACTTTTGAACCCCGATGAATCTATTGTTATAAGGTCATGCCTTTCGCCTTAAAATGTTGCTACATACCAACGGCCATGACTGATCTTTAACAAACTCATCCACTATCAGGTTGAGTGCTATATTGGTGATCTGAAAGTCAAAAGCAAAGAAAAGGAAGACCATCTCTTTGACTTGAGAGTAGTTTTTGAATAATTAAGATAATATAACCTCAAAATGAGTCCCTGAAGTGTATTTGAGTAGTGGAAGTTCCTGGTTAGTTGTCCCACAGGAATATATATATAGATCCGTAAAAGATCAAAGCTATCTTAGAAATGCCACCTCCCAAAATTTTAACTCAACTTAGATCTTTACAAGGGCAGTTGGTATATCTAAGATGCTTTATCTCCAACCTATCAGGGAGAGGCAAGCCATTTTCAGCACTTATCAAAAAGGATGTCAAGTTCAAGTGGATGATAAGTGCCAACATGCCTTCAAAGATATCAAGTAGTATTTGGTAAAGCCGCCAGTTCTAGCAGCCCCTATCTTGGGCAGGCCACTCATCCTCTACACTGCTACATTGGACAACTCTCTTGGCTCAATTGGCCCAAGATAATGGCGAAGGGAAGGAAAGTGCTCTCTACTACCTCAACCATTGTCGATCACGAACCAAACACACCTATTGAGAAACATTGCCTAGCTTTAATCTTTACATCCCAAAGCTACGACACTATATGCTTTCATAAGGTGAACTTGATTTATAAAACCAATTCACTAGATCCATGACCAACGTTATCGGATGCACATTGGTCCATAATTCACGCTTTGATATCACATTTGTACCCTCCATGCGGTGAAAGGATGAGCACCTTAAGTTGGTTGATATTTGCTATGATGATAATGACTCACCGATGGATACACCACTCTTGGCGATGTGAGTCCCCACGCTTTCTTCTTGAGTTGGCTATCAGATACCTATTTGATATATGAATAGCCATATCATCTTCTCCAAGGTTTTGGATTAAGCCTTTAGTGGCCCCACTCCATGTGGGTATTCTATTTGGATCACATCCTTTGCGATCCCATTTAGACACTACCCAGGTTACTCTTAGATTGGACAGTCCCCCTTTCCTAGTAGCCACCCCTTTGATTGGAGAATTTGTTCAACGGATGCAAAATTCTCCCTTGGTTCAAGAACTGAGATAGGTCAGTCGATATAAGCTCCTTCTCGTTTGATCCTCACAAAACCAATAGGGTCCACATTAAAACAAATTAAATAAATAAACAATTAATTTGCTTGTGGATTGAAAATTCAAGCCCCCAAAGGGCCCCTTTTCTCGGGAATCTATCTTTAGACAAGGTCGAACCCCATAGGATTTTCGACCACTGAGATAAATCCCTGTGTCTCACTCACCGTAGTCACCCTTAGGTCGGTTCAATTTGTTTACCATAAGTAGGTTACCCCAACAGTCAATGTGCTTTGGAAGATGTAAGACAATGTCACATTCTTTTTAGCATGATTGTCACAAACTGACGGGGGGCCCTAAGGCAAGTTTGATTTGTTGCCCAAAGCAACCGATCACCCTAGTGGTCTTTTGTAATGGAAGATATGAGTCCCCGAGCTTTCTTCCCTTAAATTAATCATTACAACCGAAGAGACTCCTTTGGTGAATAGTTCTCCCATCAACCGAAGCTACTACCTTTAGTTCAAGATAGGTCTAGGCTAATATAAGCTCCTTCTTAGTATGATCCATCAAAAACCAACAAAATCCATCAAAATAAATTAAAAATGAAATTAATCTTTGACTATCTTTAAGCTAATTTAAGTAGCCCAGTGGCATTCACTCAATAGTCAGCCCTAGGTCGGGTCCGATTTGTTGCCCAAAGCAACCGATCACCCAAGTGGTTTCTTATTTCTAGAAGATGTGAGCCCCCACACTTTCTTCTTAAGACTTGACCATTGAAAATAGAAAGGCATCCCCTTGGTTGGATAGTCCTACCTTGTGGTTGGTAGACTACTCCCTTTGGATTAGTAAGTCTGAGTTAGGTCAAGGCCTCTATGACCCTTACTCAGTGAGTCCATCAGAAATTGATGGGACCCACCAAAATAAATTTAAAAATGAAATTAATCTTAACTATCTTTGAGTTGATCTAAGTCCCCGATATTCACTCAATAGTTCTAGGTTGGGTTGATGCCTGAATGGGTCACCCCAACAACTGGTCCCAACTTTGGAGGATGTAAGTCTACTATGCTTTCTTCTAGTAACTATAATCAAATACATCCATTTGGTTGGCTAGTCCTACTATATGTTCACCTTTGATTGGTAAATCTAAGTTAGGCCTAGGCCTCCATGGCTCCTACTCAGTATGGTCCATCACAAACCAACAGGGTCCATTTAAAGATCCAAATTCTAAAATAATTAATCAATCCAAACCAAATCTTTTGCTTCTCTCGGAGATGCAAATCTTTCTAGCTCCCGATTCTAGAGTTCTAATTCTTGAGATTTCACAACCTTACCTCCCTTATGGATGACTTGAACCTCTCCCATGGAGAGTTCACTTTCCATCCCCCATGGAGTCAAAACAAACACAATTAAACAAACAATAAATTGAAGCAAATTCCTCTTCCCCTGAAACATAATTAAACAAATCAAATTTCTCCCCAGTGAGACTCAAATCAAAACAAACCTCTCATCCTCTTATGAATGACTTGAACCTGCTTCCCTAATGGAAGGTTAACATACTCCATCCCTAGTGGATTCCTCCTTTCCTCTCTTATGTCCTTGATATAAGTAGAGTCACATTGCACTAAGCTCTAGATTATTTATGCACCTTGGGTTAGTAGACTATTTTTGCTTGTGATAGTTGTTGATAATTTTGGTCAAAAAGATGTGGTTCCTTGTCACACCACACCTATTCTTTGTTGACCTCATTTTGGGATGAACTCTCAACCCCTTCATCTTAGACATAAGACTCCTCTTTGACTTTAAGAGACCCTTAGTCTTAAGACACATCTAGTGATTAGGTGAACACTCAACCTAGCCCAGAGACTTAAAGAGTTAGCCATAAGAATAGGTCATGCCTTGGGGTGTTAGGAAAATTTGCCTACCCATAGCTTGAACCAAATTCCTCACTTCCTTCCTTTAGGTAAAACTTAAATCAATTCCAACTTAATTGATTTTCTCCAAACTCAAATCAATCCAAAATTATTGAAACTTATCATTAAAATCTCAAGTTCAAAATCTTTTCTAAGTCCTTAGATTCCCTTTTATGGACTTAGCCTAAATCAAATATAAATCAATTCAAATTCATGAAATTTTCTCACAACCATTTATGTTCTCATTTATATTCATATATATAAATGAAATATAAATTCAAATCAATCTAACTAAATCTAAAATTCAAATCCAAATTAAAAATATTTCCTAAGTCCTTTGATTCCCTCTTAAGGACTTAGTCTAAATCAAATTCAAATCACTTCAAATTCATGAAATTTTCTCATAACCCATTCATATTTTCATTTATATTCACATATGTAAATTAAATATAAATTCAAACAGCCAAAACCAACTCCAAAAATCAAACTCAAATTCAATCAAAATCCAACCTAAGCCTTTGAAATCAAAATCTTGAACTTAGCCAAATCAATTTCAAATCAAGCCAAACTCTAAATTTTTCTTCATGATTCAATCAATCCTTCAATCATGAATCCAAATATAAACACAAACTTCAATCATCAAACCAAAACTCAATTCAAAAATCAAACCCAAGTCAAACTCATGTTCACCCTTTTGAACTTGAAAATGTCAAATGAATCAAAACTCATTTGACTTCAAACCACTTGCAAATGGATTTATATTTCAATCATATGTCCATATGTGAGTTCAATCAAACTCAAATCAAGCTTTGACCAAGCCATTTGACCTACTTAGGCTTACTTGACCCAAAGTGACCTAAAGTATAATTATGAGCCAAATTCTAATCCTAATCAAATTGAATTGAACTAAGCCCATTTAAGCCTCTCATCACGATCAACAATCATCATAAGATGATCAAACACTCAAATTGGGTCAAACCAAGTCAAACATAAGGGTTGACCAAGTCAACACTTAGCTAAAATGAAACCTAAACTAGCCAAAATCTACCATAGGCCAAATTGATTGAAACCATTGATCAAAGTTCATTCATGATCAATGTTTGAACTTGACCAAGTCAACAGTTGAGCCTAACCTAGCCCAATTTGCAACTTGACCCAAGTTGACCTAACTCGATCTAAAAAGTCAAAATGTATCAAAACTTGATCTAACCCAAATTGATTGAAATCAATGGGTCAAGTTCATTCCAAAATGATTGTTGAACTTGACCAAAGCCTTAATTGGCCAATTAGACCTAACCTAGCCCAATTGATCTTGAACCCAACTTGACATAAAAGGTCGTATTGAGCCAAACTCAAATATAAACCAAATTGATTGGAAGCAAAGATACCAATCTATTTCATATGCCCAACCAAACATAAACCAACCTATGACCTAATCCAAATAGGTCAAATGTGTCAATTTGGTCAACTTGACCCATTTGACCTAAATTAACTCAATTGAACCAAAACCATATATAAATCAAATTGATTGGAAATAAAGATACCAATATATTTCATATGACCAAACAAACATAAACCAACCTATGACCTAACCCAAATAGGTCAAATGGGTCAATTTGGTGAACTTGACCCATTTGACCTAAATGAACTTATTTGAATCAAAACTAAATATAAACCAAATTGAATAAAAAAAGTCACCAAAATATTTCAAATGGTCATATGAACTTGACATAACCCTTGATTTGACCCAATTTGACCAATTGGTTGACTTGACCCAAGTTGACCCATTTTGACCTAAATGGGTAAACATGAGCCAAATCATATCAAACCAACTCCAAATTCAATGAAACTTGGCCTAACCCATTTTTCAATCATACCAAACATATTAAAATTGAAACCCAAGCCAAATGATCATTTTAACCCTAGGTCATAGGGTTAATTTTGGTCAAATTTACTTGAAATTTGGTCAAATCCTCTTCATGGCCACTTTGACGCCCTCTTAGTGGACCAAGTGGACACTAGTGACTGTGGTGCACCTATCCTAATGAGTTTGGGTCAGCCCAATGCAACCTAAGGCTAAAACTGATGACTTGCATGAAATTAAGCACATGGAATCCCTCATTCACTTTATTTAAGCACATGGGAGCTCCACTACTTCACTCCTTAGGCCAAACTGAATGCAAGGACACCTCTAATAGCCTAACAAACTAACTCAAGGTAGTCAATTGGGTCAAAATGGCATGCTCCTTCATGGTCATCTGATTGCTCTAGGGGGAGATATACTCCCCATAATTTCACTTGAATTTCATTCTAGCATACTCGATTGAACTTAGGGAAGCCAGAGCAAGCATTTGGAACTCTCCACAAGCTCTCTCAAGCAACTTGAACTTCTCCATTTCTCGATTTCTCAAACTAAAAATAGGGGAACTCAAGCTAAAATCCAACTTACTCCACACTCAATACAAAGCTAATTCCTTCTTTGAGCACCCTCAGAGTATCAAATCAAACTCAATCCAAGGTTGATTAAAGTTCCTAAGGCAAGGGAGGAGTACTCTTGACCAAAACCAAGCTCAAGTGAAGGTGAAGTTGGCCTCAGGAAGATCCATCCAATTTAAATGCCTCAAAACTTCAACAAAGCTTCATCTCCATTAGACGAAGCTTCTCCAAGGGAATCAAGTGCCGATGATAGCCTTAGGTGAGGTAAGCCATTAAACTGAGGACAATTTGTCCATGGTCTAGTCCTTTGTAAAGTGAAGTTTTATCTCATGAGAATCTAGCTGTCATATGTGATCTTCCTTGCATGGTGATCGGTGGTTGAATTTCAGATTAACTGAAATTAATCGAGCTCCTGATCATGCATGGACGGTGGCCATCTCCCACAAATCTTGGAAGAATCACGGGCCATCCCACACAATTTGGATGGACGACCATGATTAAAAAATGTAGGATCCCCAGATCATCCCTTAAGAGCCACAGATCTAACCTCACCTATCGAACAAGGAGAAAGCGCGCAACACCTTTGACATGTTGCTACTTAATTAATCATTAATCATGAGATAAATGCATTAGGCCCTTTTCTTCTTAGGTGCATTGCTGATTTAAATTCCTTGTGTGATTTTATGTCATATCTTTGGCTCATAATTATTTGATTAAGTATGCTAAGGTGGTGTAGGTAAGGGGTAATTAATACACTTAATTCACATCTTAACCTAAATAAAGTATAAAAATCACCTAATGATCCTAAGAACAAACTAAATTAACTCATATGTGGGGGAAATGGGTTAGGACCAGTAAACATTCTTTAACATTTCATAGATAAAACATAAAGCAAATTCAAAACAAAAATTACATTAAACAAATTTTGATTCACTTTGAACTTTCTTATTCCATAGGATTGTCTTTAGGAATTAATTAGGGTGAAGAAATTTACATTTCTATCATCACTTTATTTCTTTCATAGCATGCTAAATGTGTATGCAATATGAAATTCATGCATTCATACTTTTTTTTAAATCAAATTAGAAATGAAATAATTTCTTTGTCATATTGCATGTTTTGGCTAAAGTAAAAATATGAATGGCTATTATCACTACTAAATCCCAAACTATTTTCAAAATCTATAAATCAAACACCTAAAATTGAAAGTGTGCTACTTATAATTTTTTATAAGGTTGCATGTGGATATAAATATGAAGATGTACATAGTGTGGCTTTCCTTCTCTTTTCTTTTAGAATAGTTTTGAATAGGATTTGGCAAAGTGTATAGTTCATTTGAAAAGAAAATAACACTTGTTTAACCCCATTCTTATCCATTCCTAAGCTATTACCTAAGAAGGACATCCACACTTGTACATATAAATTGCATAAACAAAATAGACAAACAAATACAAACTTTTTGCATCTTTATTTTTCCATTCATTTCTTTTGTACATGTGTTTGTATTTAAGGAATGTTGTATATTAGCCTGTACAACCCCTAGGTTACGAGGCTTTAAGTAGCCCTAAGTAGGTTTTGTACCTTACACCCCCGATGCTAACAATGGCCCCGTACTCACTTATGACTTTCATACATACACATGTGCATGTGAATAATGGATTAAAGTAACCCCTCTTTTTCTACTTAATGAAAATCATATATCATAAAGCATTCCAATTTTCTTAAGTAACATTTCTTAGCATTCATCATAAAGTGTGCTAAAAATTTTCATTTGTATCTATAGATGTGCTTAGAATTCATTCATATACATGTTATATATGTTAGGAAAGAAATGAAGTGATGTGTGTTTTGTGATATTAATTCACTTTACTTAATCTTAAAATGCCTTTCTTTTGAATAAGTTTGTTTAGGGAAATTCTAAACTTAGGATTAATTAAAACACATAATAAAATATTCACTAAACAAAATCAAATGTGAATCCACTTTAGAAATTACTTAAGGTAGGGAAGGAAAGAGAAGTTCTCTTCTATTTTCCCTCTCTTTATAACTTAGTAATTAATTGTAGGATTCACTTAAACCAAAATAAATCACCAAATAAAAATCACCTAAATAAACTAAACATTTAAATGGAACCACCCATATAAGTTGAACATCTTCACACTTAAAAAATCTAAGCCTTAAAGCCACAGCTAAGCATACCACACAAACCTTAAATAACACACACATTAGGTTAAGTCACCACTTCTAGCTTTAGGTTAGGGTGGTGCATGGCTTGATATTTGCTTTTGTTTATGTATTGTTACTAGTCGGGATGTTAGAACGCATGTGCATAGAATGAATGGTAAGATGATTTAGTCTAATCATTATTTTCTGTAGGGGATTGTGCTTAAGGGGTGCTGTAATAAAAATATATCTACTTTTTCTGTGCAGGTGCTTATACCTCTAAGCATAATCCAATAGGCTAGGTGGACTTGGTTACCCATGTGTGGGGTGCTAAGTACAATATACATGCTTGGAATTGGTATGATTTGTTTAGCTAATCTCTATTTTGTAGGTGCTAGTTTGATTTACTTTTCCTCTTCATGTAAATTTTGCAATTAGGATTTTAGAATGAATGTTATGGGGGATTAGGATGAACATTGAACATAAGATTACATCATATGTACCTTGTGAAGTTTTTGGAGAAATCACCCTCCAACCATCTAAAAGAAGGAACCAAAAGAAGAAAGAAGAAAGAAGAAAGAAGAAAGAAGAAAAAAAAATGAAGACCACCATAAAATGAATTTCTTTACTTGATTGTAAATTAATTCATTTGTAATCCAGGTTGTATAAGGGTAGAGCTTGGCAACCCAATTTGTTTTCGGGTTTGTGCGGTGGTGCCCAACCATAAATGGCCTTTTATTCTTTCACGTTAGCTTTATAAAATATTTGATGTTTTGTTTAGCTTATGTATTAAGATGACATGTTTTCCTAGTTTCTTCCTTGCTTGATGTATGGCTTGGATGATGATTAGGCTCTTAGCAAAAAATAAATCTTCTACCAAATTAATTAACTCAAAATTAAAAATAAATAACTCATAATCTCACCTAAAGCTTAGGCTAAAAATTAAGATAAAAGAATTAGCAACCTCTTAGCTAGATGAGTATTTCTTTTTTGACATCATGCATAAAAGCATATTATTTCACTCTTGATTGGAGGGCTTCCACCTTTGCCAGAGAACTTGGCTTGACCTTTGAGAGCCATGGTGGAAACACACCTCCCCTTCTCGCTAATTTTGGCCCATGATCTTATTTCTCATGCATTAGGCATATGAATCCTATAAGCCCGAGTTAAATGATTGTCCAAAAATAAAAGTAAAAATGTAATAAGTTTTGCATTAGATCTAGGTCATTTTTCATGCCCTTACATAGTCTAGTCTCTTAGGGTATGATTTTAAGGACTTAGTATCTTTCTAAAATAAATAATAGCCTAGCTATCTTGCATAAAGCATAAGACTTGCCTACATGAATTTAAAATCATAGTTGGAGTTAGTGGATGACCACCCCCTAGTGGTTGTAAGTCCAATAATCGGGTGGTTTATTCTCTCTTATGGAGATAAACCAAATACTCATCTTCACCTTAGAGTTAGGTTGTGCTTTTGGCCCTCTCCAAAGCTCCATTGACTTAGATTCTGAGGTTGCTTCTCCCCTTTGCGAGCCATAAGTATAAATCCTCACCACTTAGGCATTTCCATAATCTTGTATCATGGAATTGTAAGCCCTACATTTCTAATAAAAATTCAACTCAAATAAATTAATTCAATTTCAAAAATGTAAAGCCCAACCATAGGGTAGTTTGGAATACTTACTAGGATTTCTAGTATCTTAAGCATCTCCTACTTGTTTCCATTTGGCTTCGATAAGAACTCCCTCCTCTTAATTGATCCTACTTGACTTTCTAAAAATAAATCGATCAATTGATAGTCCTAGATTTTTGAAATCTTTGGAGACAACGATCATTTACCTTAATCGATTGTATTCCTAAGGAATATCATTCATTAAGATGTAATTAACTATGGAGGCTTGCATCTATAGAGAACTTAATGAACCCGATTTAAAATAAACCCTACTTTACTTTTCCATATAAAGTAGTGGAAGAATCTCTGGTACATATGCAGATCCATTGTCCTTTGGAGTCCTTGTTAAGGTGATTAGGTCCATTGTAGGGTGGTGATTTCTATCTTTTGAGATAGTACACCTCTCCTCAATGTCATACCCAATCACCTTAATAAGAATATTTATGGATCTACATGGTGTCCAAAATGCATGAGAGTATATTTCTATCTTCATTTTATTTTGCATAGATTGAAGATGGAATATACATCTAAGCAAAAATAAAATGAAGATTATTTTTCACCATAAAATTTTTTGGCGAGTCTGTTGGGGATGGTTCCTCTCTCCATCTTTGGTAAATGATCGTTATATCCATGTATCGATAGTAGGTTTATACTTTTGTGTGAATCCAAGACTATCTTTCTTTTCGTTGGCACTTAGCTTATTTCATCCTTAAGTTAAGCTAGCCAACATCTTTAGGTTTTAGGACCTCACCTCGTGTTGGTCTTAAAACCCTTGTTAGGTTCCCCAATGATAAAAATAAAAATTGAATGAAAAGAAAATGATCAAAGAGTTCCTCCTTACCATTTTTATGGTAAGGAAAGGTTCATTCTAAAATAATAAAGGCAAAATAAATCCTTCATAAAAATCTTGCTTTTCAAAAAGCACTCTTTCAAAATGCAAATACTAAAATATTTTGCACCAAAATTTTCCAAAATCACCTTCATCTAGCAATCTTCATGATTATTATATGTAGGATCATCTTTACAAAAATAAAATTCCAACAATCACATTTTCTAGAAGCACAAATGAACTTCTTCACTCAATTCATTTTGATGAAGACCTCATCTTCAAAAATAAAATTCTAACAATCATATTTTCAAAAGCATAAAATTTGAAGATGCGTCTTTCCATTCTATACATCCAAATGTGTTGAATGTATATTACATCTTCAAGCAAAATCACATCTTTGAAATTCCACTCAACACATTCCACATGTGTTAGGTTGGAATTTTTACATTTTCAAAAAGCACATATGAAACCTCTCCATTCAATATACCAACATTTATTGAATGAAGGTTTCATTTCCAATCAAAATCAAAAATAAACTTTCAAAAAGCACATATGAATATCTCCATTCAATATGCCCAAATTTATTGAATGGAAATTTCATTTCAAAATATAATAACATTATTTTGAAATGCCACTTAACATATTCCATATTTGATTAGGTTGGGATTTCCTATTTTAAAAAAAATAATAATCACACACAAAAATACATCTTTGGAAAATGAAACATAATTGATTTCCATCTTACATACCCAAATTTGTTAAATGGAAATCTCCCTTTTCAAAATCAACAAAAATAAAAATTTTCAAAACATATTTGGAACTTCATTCTAGCAACCCATTTGCTAAAATGAAGTCTCCCTTTTCCAAAAACAAAATTTGAAACACACTTTTGGAATTTCATTTAGCATACTCAAATTTTCTAAGTAAAATATCCGTTCCACAAAATTTTTTTTTTTTTAAAAAAATACTTTTGGAACTTCATTCTTTAGCATACCATATTTGCTAAAGTGAAGTGTCCATTTTCAAAACAAAATCAAAACACAAAAAATTTTAACACATTTTTTAAATTTCATTTAGCATACTCAAATTTGCTAAGTGAAATTTCTATTTCACAAAATTAAAGAAATACATTGGAACTTCATTTTAGCATACCATATTTGCTAAAGTGAAGTCCCCATTTTTAATCAAAATCAAATCAAAATCAAAAGAAACACATTAGAACTCCCTTAGAATACTTAAATTTTCTAAGAATCCTACTTTTCAAAATCAAATTAAAATCAAAAGAAACATATTAGGATTTTCTTAGCATAATCAAATTTGCTAAGGGTCCTACTTTTCAAAAATTTCCAAGAAAAAAACACACTTAGATTTTCCTCATTTAGCATACCCGAATTTGCTAAATGAGAATTCCATTTTTCTTTTCAAACCATAAATGACTCACAAAATAAAGCAAACAAAGAAACAAAAAGAAGAAATTGTTTTCAAACATCTCACTTAGCATACTCAAATTTGCTAAGTGAGTA
Source organism: Cymbidium sinense (assembly GCA_021442155.1). Lineage (NCBI taxonomy): Eukaryota > Viridiplantae > Streptophyta > Magnoliopsida > Asparagales > Orchidaceae > Cymbidium > Cymbidium sinense. Next base: position 24,381,309 of record CM038226.1, on the reverse strand, counting down.
AATTCCAAAAATCACAAATGCAAAACAAAATCAAATTGATCTTTTACTTTAACATACCCAAATTTGTTAAATAAAGAATCCTCGAAATTAAAATTCAAATATGAACCTATTAAAGCATCTCTTCAAAAATAGTTGAACCCATTTTCAATAAATCCAAATTTGTTGAAAGTGGATTCTACATCCAAAAAATTCCTCTTTCCAATCAAATCTCAAAATCTATTCTAAATCATTTGAACTCGACTTAACACTTCTAAGATATTGAGTATGGGTTCAAATTCTAAATTTAAAACTCAAAATCAACAGAAATCTAATTCAAGTTTTTTTTTAAGATTGTAGACTCTCGTTCAGTGATAGTTTTAGTTTTAGTCTCAGTTCAGTTTTCAGTTGATAGAAATGGCAGTACCCAAATATGTGTTTACCTTTCCATGGATGGACTGCCTGATCGCCGCCCTTCCTCGACTATGGCCATCTCATCCACTTTGGATGAGGTTTTGAGAGGGCAAGGATTACCTATGAGGGCACTCCCCTCACCATGCTAGAGACACGGACTGGTGGTATTCAGATTGACACGCCATCAGATTCTGATATTCCCTCACTGAAGAGGAAGGCAATGGTGGTTCCTACGCCAAGAAACCGCATTGCAAGTGCACCCAATTGTTTCTTGTGCTGCCCACTATTAGCACCTTCCAAGGGGAAGGCTCCGATCCATTGTCTCCCCTTGCTTTGGGGTCTTTCACTTGCTACCCCAAGACCAAGGAGGAACAAGAACTGCATGATAAAGTGGTACCATACTCACATTGCTAGAGAGATGGAGGCAGTTACATGTTATATTATTGAGGAGTTACCCACTTTAATATCCCCGCTTATTACAATGAACCCATTCTATACTCTCTAGATGAGAGAGGATTCTAGGGGATCCCCTCCACTCCAGGTTCCAATTTCACCCACCAATAGTAGTAGGAGGTCATAGCCCTTCGCTCACATGATAGTTGGTAGAGCCTACAAATGATCTGAGTCCGGGACTTAATTTGGTTTGAGATCATTATCCCCAGTGGGAAGCATCAGAGAGAGGAGGCTCATACTTGAGTTCATATCACTAGTCGGGAGAGGTAGAGGTTTAGTCGGAAGTCAACAGCCTTTGCACTCATTGATTTTCCTGATCGGCATGCTAGCCACATCGATCATATAGATAATATTCTACTTGGGACTACCCATCATAGGAGGAGAGCTCCTATTCTGAGAGAGTCGGTGGTGCCTCCACCACTCCGCTCTACCCCCCATCCACCATCACCTGTTCATGTTTCAGCATCTCCAATTCTGCCAAAGGCCATGAAGCCCACATCTGGGGAGAAGAGGACCCCGTTTGTGATCTGGCTACGGTCAAGGAATCCCACTCCATCTACACCACCCACCGCGAGGTGAGATTCCTGCTCAACCTTCTCTGTGGTGCGAAGAATGGCAACTCTAAAGCATAGTGGTCATCCCTTCACCACCACCACTGTAGTAGGACATAGAGATAGTTTCAGCAGTTGCCAAGGGAGAAGGTGACAACCCAGTTGCACCCATGATGATAGATCCTCCTAGGAGTGTCACCCCATACAGAGTGAGTGATATTCAGGAGTGTATTTCTTCCAGCGAGTATAGCCCTCATAGGGTTGATTCTCTCATAGCAGGGGAGGTCCAGTGCCTCACAGTACATGATAGTGATCCCATCACTGATCAGTTGAAGTCATTTGTGCAAATTATAACAGATCATTCTCTAGATGATATAATAGCTCATTATTTCATGGAGATGAAAGAGATCATAAGATATGACTGGTATAATGAGGAGAAGATCAGCTTTGATCCCGATGAAGATGATTTATTGGGAGACTTAATAGGGGTTTGCATGGTAGACGGGATCCCTCCTCGAGAGAAGATGGAAGGTGTTGAGGTCGAAGACAGACTCGACCCAACACCTCCTAGCACAGATAAATTATAAGATGAAAAGATAGATATGATGGAGAAGAAGCTCGAAGATCTATTAGTAGCTATCTTAGCATTGCAGAACCAAGCCCTGATAGTTCATCCTACCACAACTGAGACTAATCAGCCAGAGTTGGTGCATGTCTTGGACCCAACCAAGACTTTACCTCTGGTAGAGCAAGGTAGCACTAGCATGTATAGGAAGGCAGTGAATAGTATCTCCATACAAGAAAAAAAATATCAAGTCTGTGGTTGAGCAACAATTGAAGGAAGCATTGGCTCAAGCCTGAGGAGGATCATCAGTTCCAAAAGGTAGACCCTACCTAAAGGAATTTGATGCAATCCAATTGTGCCACCTCCCTTCAAGAGTTTTGATGCCAATGGGAACCTGAGGCAGCACATCATGCATTTCAAAGTTAGTTGTTGTAACACTGGTGACAGTGATGCTTTACTCTATGTCTCTTTGTTAATAGCTTAACAGGGATAGCTTTTGATTGGCATGTTGAACTTCCCAATAGTTCAGTAAAGAATTTTGCTGGGAGCAACTCATTATCAAGAGATTTGCTGGAGCTCAGCAAAGGGTCACTGGCGATCTCATTGTGTCTCAATAGAATCTTAGTGAGTCCCTCATTGGTTACATTCTCAGATGCATAATTTGAGTATAAAATGCAAACCACAGCTATCTGAACAACACACCATTGAGATTTTGCTTAAGAATATCTATGACCCGATCACCTTCATGCTCAAAGGTTTCACCATCAAAATTTTTGAGAAATTAATCAACAAGGCGGCTAGCTTATAGGAAAAGCCAAACAGTTACCTTCTCTAGATCTACCAACAAACCCAAAAGCCATAGAAGGTATATGAGAAGAAACCTGAGGTAGTGATAACAGTGGATAAAGGGAAACAGCTGGCCATAGAGCAGTTTGAGAGACCTCGTGCTCCACCTTCATTGCTTTCACCTCCTCTACCACCACTGAGGTAGCCCTACCGGCTGCCACAACAACCTCCATGGTCTACACCGCCTCTTCCTCAGCCACATCGTCAGCCACAGTGGTACACATATCTGCTGCTAGGTAGTTATGGTCCACCTACTCTTTTGGATAAACTTAACAAGCCTTATTCATTTAAGAGGGAGTTAATCAGAAAGAATTTTAAGAATCTCTTAAATTAGCCTGATTTTCAGCTATATGAACCTAGAAGACCAGAGGAAGTGGGCAAAAGACATGATCCTAACTTTTTCCCTTACCATCATATGCTTGGTCATATTTTGGAAGATTGCTTCACATTTAAGGACTGACTTGAACATAGCTTCAAGATCGGTGCTATAGTTATCCTAAAAGAATACCTTCTGGAACAACCATCCAGTTCCATTAGGGAAATTCTTGGGAATACTTGCGTTCCTTCCAAAACCAAAGAAGGTTGGGATATCTTCTTATCCAAAACCTCTAAGAAAATTATATCAAAGATCAAGAAACTTTTCTTATAGGTGTCTGAGTCAGCTCAAACCTCCAACATCAAGGAAGGTTTGCAAATTTCCAGAGCCAACTCAAGGAAAGGGGAGCTCGAGAGAACAGAAAGCATGTGCCGAGATAGCCCAGAGAATAATCACAGTCGAGCCCAGCCTACCTCGCTACCACATTAGCAACTACTTTCAACAGTTCTTCTTCTAGTAGACATCTTGTATCTTCAGATGAGGGCATCAAATCCCTCACCCCCACTTACTTTACTTAATTTCTACTTTGTACCTCCTATCAAATTCTAGAAATTGAAGAATAAAGCTAGCTTGAATTACATCTATGTCACTTATGATGGGTTATCTGAATATATTCCTAATAACTCTTCATGTCTAAACAACAACTTTAACAATTATGATCTTTCTTTTTTCTGATTTAGAGTTAGATTTTCCTATTCTAAATGCCATGGGTTCACCTCTTGAGGTAGACTTGGAATCAACTGATTTCGAGGGTCCCATAGGAGAAGCTGTAAGTGAGCCTGATGTGTAGGTAAAATCTTCCATTACCCTACCACAAGAGATCACCGAAGTCAACCTCCGTAGTGGTAAAGTTTTACCTCCTAGGGCAACACCTCAAGATAGAGGGAAATAAGTCATTGGTTCACAGGATCGAGAAGCCACTCCACAGGATGCTCCACTTTTGGATTTGCCTATGGAGGATCAGCCTAAGGTGGACTACAATGTCCTCTCTCACCTAAGAAAGCTGCCATCTAAGCTAAGCATATACGATGCCCTTATCTTATCCAAAGAGACGAGAGAATCATTAATCAAGGCTCTCCTTGATCTTGGGATATGCTTAGCTCTACTGACCACTATTGGAGGAGGCACATTATTCTAGAGAAGCTCGAGGATTACTTTGATGAAGACCTTCTTCTGGGGATGGAGCACAACCGCCCCCCCTACATGATTGACATGGATTCAAACTTATCAGAGTTCTTATTGATTTGGGTGCATCGGTGAACATTATGAGTCTAAAGACCCTTACCTATTTGAGGATTGACATCTCCACACTCTGAGGAGATCAAATGATATTGAGAGGATTCAATGAACATGGAGAGAGGGCTTTAGGTTCCATGGTGTTATCTTTGCAGATAGGTGACTGGAAGACTGAAGTCAAGTTTTATATCATTGATTCGAATACTTCATTCACCGCTTTGCTTGGTAGGCCTTGGATACAATAAAATAAGATAATTCCATCCTCCCTCCATCAGTGCATCAAGTTTAGGAAGGATGGGATTGAGTATTATGTCAAAGGAGATGAAAAGTCATTTTCAATTAGAGAGGTTGAGATATATGAGGATGTGACCTACTATCTTCCTCAAAATACCTTTCTCATGAACTTGGACAAAATTCATATTCAAAAGAAAAATAGAAAAGAAGAAAAAGAAAAAGAAAAAGAAAAAAAAATGAAAATCCAAGTGAAAAGAAAGGGAAATTGAAGAAGAAATAGAGCCGCATATCACATTCCACCCACAGTTCATTTCTTCATTTGGACATATGGGTAGGATGACTCAACCTCCACCAGGCAGAGACAAAGGTAGAAATAATGGCAGTTTTAGAGATGGAAGATCCCCTGGTTGGCCATCACCAAGAGGGGTTATGTTCCAGTTCATAGGAGTGCCCATGACTTGGAATCTAGTTCGGAGGATAAGTCTAATATAATTAGCATACCAGCCAACCCCTCTCAGTGGGTTTCATTGGAGGTGACATCGAGCTAGACAACGATGAAGACTGAGCCTCTAGACAAAGCAAAGTATTCGAATCAGATGTATATAAAACTATCAGGAAACAATTGGGAACCTTAGCTCTAACCTCACTTTCACCCCAAAAAGTTGAAGGTTTAGTAGTTAAGGAAGCCCCTCAGTCTTCCAAAGATATGAAGCCAAAGAGATTCCTTTTAGGATCATCCTCCTCAAGTCCTGAAGTTGATGTAGAACTTGAGGAGAATTCATATAAAGAATTAGTGAAATTACCTTTTGACTTTTACTTGCCTTGTGTTCATAATCTTATACAAAAAGGTTTAGTCCCTCATACATGGTCCAAGCACTGGCTTGAGTATTTTGAGAAGCTATAGAACAATACATGCGGGGAAAAATAATCAAGAGTAGTACTAGAATTCAGTATAGTGGGTCTAGTATATGACGATGAATACTGCTTAGTTGTTACCAATCATTTGGAGTGTGATATGTTCTTTTCACACAACACCAACTCTTATGAGAATGTGTGTTTAAAAATTTTAGATGATTTAGATGATCTCCAAATCAAAGATGTACCACTAGAATTTGAAGAGGAGATCCATTTAATAATTGACAAACTTAAAAAAATCAACCTCGAGATAAGAGAAAATCCATGCCCGACATACATCAGTTCATTGCTGAATGAAGAAGAAACTAAAGACTTAGTTAGGCTATTGACTGAGTTTAAGGACTGCTTTGCATAGAGTTATGAAGAGATGGCCAGATTACCTCTTGATGTGGTAGTCCACAAGCTAGCAATAGATCCTAGCACTAACCCTATCAAGCAAGCTCCTAGATGCATGCGATTAGAATTGAACAATAGATCATTTCTGAAGTCAAGAAACTGATCGATGCTAGTTTTATCATAGAAGAAAAATATCCTACCTAGTTAGCCAGTGTCATTCCAGTTAAGAAGAAGAATGACCAAATTCGCATATGCATCAATTTTAGGGACTTAAACATGGCATGTCCTAAGGATAAGTTCCCTCTTCCTATTCTAGAATTAATGGAGGACATCGCTTCATCTCATACATTATTCTCTTTCATGGATGGGTCATCTAGCTATAACCAAATCAAGATGGCCCCCGAGGATGAAAGAAACACTACTTTTTAAACCATGATTGAAATCTATTGTTATAGGGTCATGCCTTTTGGCCTTAAAAATGCTGCTGCTACATACCAATGGGCTATGACTCAGATCTTCAATGAATTCATCCACCATCAGGTTGAGTGTTATGTTGATGATTTAGTAGTCAAGAGTAGATAAAAGGAAGACCATCTCTTTGACTTGAGAGTAGTTTTTGAATGGTTAAGACAATATAACCTTAAAATGAATCCCCTGAAGTGTGCATTCAGAGTAGCTTCAGGGAAATTCCTTAGGTTTGTTACTTGACACTAGGAAATAGAAATAGATTCAGAAAAGATCAAATCTATCTTAGAAATGCCACCTCCTAAAAGTTTAACTCAACTCAGATCTTTCCAAGGATGATTGGCATATCTAAGATGCTTTATTTTCAACCTATCGGGAGATGCCATTCTCGACTTATAAAAAGGATGCTAATTTCGGAATGATAAGTGTCAGCATGCCTTTGAAGATATCAAGCAATATTTGGTGAAGCTGCCAGTTCTAGTAGCCCCTATCCCGGGCAAGCCACTCATCCTTTACACTGCTACATTGGATGAGACTCTTGGTGCTTTGTTGGCCCAAGCCAATGATGAAGGGAAGGAGAGTGCTCTCTACTACCTCAGCCATCATCTGATTCCTGTTGAAGTGAACTATCCACCTATTGAGATTGCTAGCTTTGATCTTGCACGACACTATATGCTTTCTCATAAGGTGAACTTGATTTCCAAAACCAATCCACTGCAATACCTCATGACACAGCCAACACTTTCTAGATGTTTGGCATGATGGTCTATGATTCTCTCATAGTTTGATATCACATTCATATCCCTCCATGCGGTGAAAGGACAAGCACTAGCAGATTTCTCAGCAATACACCCACTTCTTGTTGATTCTCTGCTTATTGATGATCTCCCTGATGAACAAATCATGAGCTTAGGGGAGGATGACAACCGCTAATGGGGGATGTATTTTGATGGTGCTGCTTCTTTTCATAAATGGGAAGCACCATGATTTACTCTTCCAAGAAAGGCAGGGGTAGGAATAGTTCTCGTGACTCTAGACCGTGATGTGATGAGATTCTCATACTATCTTTCCAGTCCCTACACCAATAATAAAGCAGAGTATGAGGCTTTGATTGCCAATCTGTAGTTAGCCATCATAATTAGTGTCAAGAACCTCAACATCTTTGGGAATTCTCAGTTGGTCATCAATAAGATTGTTGGGTTCTGCAAAGTTCTCAAACCCAAGCTTCATCATTACCATGAGTATATGATGAAGCTATTGGCCCAAATTCCCGAAGTCACCATCTTCAAGGTTCCCAAGTACAGAATGCAGTAGCATATGCTTTGGCCAAACTTTCAAAAGAATTGGCATGTCCGGAAGATGAGTCCATTCTAATAAGGGTCCAAAATAGACAAGTCCTATCTCTTATTGATGTTGAACTCATTGAGAGACTTTCTCTTGAAGGCGAGGTTGACATAGCCTATAAGGACAAGGAGCTGGATTGGAGGCAACCACTCATGGACTACTTGAACACTGCCAAACTACCTCAACAAAAGTCACAAACCCATCAGATGAAATAGAGAGCTCTCTCCTATGCTCTCGTTGATTGCACCCTGTATCGACGATCCTTTGACTAGATGTGGTTACGTTATTTAGACAGACACAAAGCCTATGGCATTATAACTGAGGTACATTCAGGTCATGGAGCACATCAATCTGGTCCGAAGATGAAGATGAAGATCAAGAGATTAGGATACTACTAGCCTTCGATGATTATAGGCTACGTGGATGCAGCTAGGAGATGCCATTAGTGTCAGGTACACGGTGTGGTCCTACATCAACCACCCAACATTCTACACCCTACGTTGACCTCATGGCCATTCAAGTGTTGGGGTACCAATATTGTGGTCCGATCGATCATTCTTCTTCCAAGGGTCATTAGTTTATCTTTGCTGCCATCGACTACTTTTCCAAGTGGGTGGAGGAAATCTCACTCAGAGAGGTCACAACTCAGTATGTGCTTCAATTTTTTAGGAAACATATCATATATAGGTTCAGAGTGCCTTAAAGAATTATATTCAATAATGGTACTACATTTAAAAGCACCAATATCAACAGCTCCACTAGAAGACATGGTATAGATCGAAGATACTCTACCATTTATTATCCTAGAGTAATTGGCTTAGCAAAAGCATTTAACAAAACTCTCATCTAACTACTAAAGAAGACTCTTGATGACAATAAGCGATAGTGGAATGAGTAGTTGGTTGAAGTCTTGTGGCCTACCGCACCACATACTAAACTCTAACTCAATCTACCTCATTTTCCTTAGTGTATGGGTCTGAAGCCGTTCTAGCTTTAGAAGTTTAACTCCCGTCACTAAGGATAGCATTGGATAGTAAAATCACTACATAACAGAATGCAAAGTTACAGTTAGAAGAACTCGAAGGTTTTGAGGAGAGTCACCTATGGGTGTGCCAGAACTTTGAGTTATATAAGGCCAAAATCCTTCAAGCTCACAACACGTTGGTCCGTCCTAGGTCTTTCTAAGTAGGAAAACTTATGTTAGTCCTAAGGAGACTAATTGTTGCCCGTCAAAATATGGGAGGCAAGTTTGATCCCACTTGGAAGGCCCCTATGTCATAGAGAAGGCCTACCAAAAAGGATCTTATCAGTTTATTGATTGTAAAGGGGAACACCCGATGCTTCTAATTAATGAGCTCTATTTGAAGAAATATTACGCAAAAAAAAATCATGTTTGAAAACAATTCTATCAATCAACAAAAATTTAATTCCATTTCATCAAAATCTTCTCTTCTTTTGAAGCATTATTTACTTATCTTGCGAATCCATCATGATGTGTTTAGGGTGGGTGTAAGAGTCCTCCAGTGGCATCCTACCCCTCTTTCACAACACAAACACATATCTTTGTCTTGGGCTACTTTGATGTGGGAACAAGCCCCCTGTGACACTCACTCATTAGCTGCATTAGATCAGGTCCACATGCTACCTCGCTAGTATGTCACCCCAGTGGTCATTTGTTAGGCAGATGTTAGTCCCCACACTTTCTTCCTGACTTGACCAAACCAATGAGCACCTTGTCAGTATGGTAGACTTCACTACCCAGCCAGTAAGCTACCTCATGTTTATTTTGTCTAAGAAGATGTGAGTCCCTGAGCTTTCTTCTTGAATTAATCATCATGATCTAACTAGGTCGAGTATATTTAAGGTTTAGGATAAGTCCCCAAGAGGCTCCTTTTCTCTTAACTACATTTGAGTTGATGTAAGTCCCCCAGTGGCATTCACTCAGTAGTCACCTCAGGTTAGATGACACCTCTTGAGCCGAAGACAGACTTTCCTAGCAATTAGTTTCGCTATAGGAGGATATGAGCCCCGAGCTTTCTTCCTAGGCTGATTGTTGCAAATCGATAAGCACCTTAGGTTGGTTGATGTTCGCTATGCTGACAACGACTTACCCGGTGGATACACCACTCTTGGTAAATGTGAGTCCCCACGCTTTCTCCTTGAGTTGGCCACCGGATACCTATTTGATATATGACTAACCATGTCATCTTCTGGATTTTGGATTAAGCCCTTAGCAGCCCCTCTCCGAGGGCATTCTATTTAGATCATGCCCTTTGCGACCCCATTTAGACACTACCTGGGTTACTCTTAGATTGGACAGTCCCCCTTTCCTAGTAGCCACCCTTGTGGTTAGAGAATTTATTCAGCAGATACGTAGATTCTCCCTTAGTTTAGTAAATCTAAGATAGGTCTTAGCTGATATAAGCTCCTTTCAGTTTAATCCCTCATAAATTAATAGGATCCATATTAAAATAAACTAAATAAACAAATAATTGATTTTCTTGTGGATTGGAAATTCAAACCCCCAAAGGGCCCCCTTTTCTCAGGAAGACATCCTATCTTTAGGGCAGTGTCAGTATAACTCCATATAGGATTTTCCTAACTACCTGAGTTGAGATAAATCCCTGGGTTGGTACTCACTCTATAGTCACCCATAGGTCAAGTTCAATTTGTTTTCCATAAGCAGGTTACTGCAACCGTCATTCCGCTTTGGAAGATGTAAGACTATGACGCATTCTTTCTAGCATGACTGTCGCAAATTGATGGGCAACCCTAGGTCAGATTTGATTTATTGCCCAAAGCAACTGATCACCCCAGTGGTCTTTTGTAGTGGAAGATATGAGTCCATGAGCTTTCTTCCCTTAAATTGATCATTGCAAATCGAAAGGCACTCCTTTGGTCGAATAGTTCTCCCATCAGCCGGGAAGCTACTCCCTTTAGTTCAATAAATCTGAGATAAGTTTAGGCTAATATAAGCCCCTTCCCAATATGATCCATCACAAACTAATGGAATTCATCAAAACAAATTAAAAATGAATTTAATCTTTGACATCTTTGAGCTGATTTACGTCCCCCAATGATATTCACTCAATAGTCAGCTCTAGGTCGGTTCTGATTTGTTGCCTAAAGCAACCGATCACCCCAGTGATTTCTTATTTCTAGAAGATGTGAGTCCCCACGCTTTCTTCTTAAGACTTGACCATTGCAAACTGAAAGGCATCCCCTTGGTTGGATAGTCCTACCTTGTGGTTGGTAGACTACTCCCTTTGGATTGGTAAGTCTGAGTTAGGTCTAAGCCTCTGTGGCCCCTACTCAGTGTAGTCCATCACAAACTGATGGGACTCATCAAAATAAATTTAAAAATGAAATTAATCTTGACTATCTTTGAGTTGATCTAAGTCCCCCAGCCGCATTCACTCAATAGTCAGCCATAGGTTGGGTTCGATCCGTTGCCTTTCCAAAGGGTCACCCTAGCAACTGGACCCTAATTTGGAGAATGTAAATCTACTATGCTTCCTACCTAGTATAGCTGCTGCACACTGAAAGGCATCCCTTTTGGTTGGTTAGCCCTACTATATGTTTAGTAGACTACCCCTTTAGATTATTAAATCTGAGTTACGCTTAGGCTTCCAAGGCTCCTACTCAGTATGGTCCATCGCAAACCAATAGGGTCTATTTAAAGATCCAAAATCTAAAACAATCAATTAATCCAAACCAAATCTTTTGCTTCTCCTCAGAGAGATGCAAATCTTTTTAGCTCCCCAATGCATCCAGAGTTCTAATCCCTTAGCAAATTTTACAACCTTTCCTCCTTGTGGATGACTTAACTTGCCTCCCTAGTGGAGAGTTCACTTTTCCATCCCCGGTGGAGTTAAAACAAACAAAACTAAATAAACAACAAATTGAAGCAAATTCAACTCTCTTTCCCACCAAAACTTAATTAAACAAATCAAATTTCTCCCTAGTGAGACTCAAATCAAATCAAACCTCTCATCCCCTTATGGATGACTTGAACCTGCTTCCCTAGTGGAAGGTTCACATACTCTATCCCTAGTGGATTCCTCCATTCCTCTCTTATGTCCTTGACATAAGTAGAGTCACATTACACTAAGCTCTGGATTGTTTCTACAGCTTAGGTTAGGGGTAGACCATTTCTATTAGTGCTTATGATAGTTTGGTGTTGTTGATCATTTGGTCAACACCAATATGTGTAGTGTTCCTTGTCTGTCACACCACACCTATTAGGCGACCTTTGTTGACCTCATTTTTAGGATGAGCTCTCAACCCCTTCATCTTAGACATAGGACTCCTCTTAGACTTTAAGAGATCCTTAGTCTTAAGACACATCTAGTGATTAGGTGGATACTCAACCTAGCCCTAGAGACTTAGAAGAGTTAGCCATAAGAATAGGTCATGCCTTAGGGGTGTTAGAAAAATTTTCCTACCCTATAGTTTGAACGAAATTCCTCATTTCCTTCTTTCATGTCAAACTTAAATCAAATCCAAGTTAATTAATTTTCTCCAAATTCAAATCAATCCCAAATGATTGAAGCTTATGATTGAAATCCCAAATTCAAAATCTTTTCTAAGTCCTTAGATTCCCCTTTATGGACTTAGCCTAAATCAAATCTAAATCAATTCAAATTCATGAAATGTTCTCATAACCCATTTATATTCTCATTTATATTCACATATATAAATGAAATATAAATTCAAATTAATCAAACTAAATCCAAAATTCAAATCCAAATCAAAATATTTTCTAAGTCCTTTGATTCCCTCTTAAGGACTTAGCCTAAATCAAGTTCTAATCACTTCAAATTCATGAAATTTTCTCATAAACCATTTATATTTTTATTTATATTCACATATATAAATTAAATATAAATTCAAACAATCAAAACTAACTCCAAAAATCACACTTAAATTCAATCAAATTCCAACCTTAGCCTTTCAATTCAAAATCTTGAACTTAGCCAAATCAATTTCAAATCAAGCCAAACTCTTGATTTTTCTTCATAATTCAATCAATCCTTCAATCATGAATCCAAATATAAACACAAAATTCAATCATAAAACCAAAACTCAATTCAAAAAAATCAGACCCAAGTCAAACTCATGTTCACCCTTTTTGAACTTAAAATTTTCAAATGAATCAAAACCCATTTGACTTCAAACCACTTGCAAATGGATTTATATTTGAATTATAAGTTCATATGTGAGTTCAATCAAACTCAAATCAAGCTTTGAACAAGCCATTTGACCTACTTAAGCTCACTTGACCTAAAGTGGCCTAAACTACCCTTATGAGCCAAATTCTAATCCTAATCAAACTGGATTGAACTAAGCCCACCTAAGCCTCTCATCATAATCAACAATCATCATGAGATGATCAATCACTCAAATTGGGTCAAAATAAGAAAAACCTAATTGTTGACTAAGTCAACACTTAGCTAAAATGAAACCTAAACTAGCCACAATCAACCATAGGCCAAATTGATTGAAGCCATTGATCAAAGTTCATTTATGATGAATGTTTGAACTTGGCCAAGTCAAAATTTGAGCCTAACCTAGCCCAATTGGCCATTTGACCCAAGTTGACCCAACTTGACCTAAAAAGTCAAAATGTGTCAAAACTTGATCTAAACCAAATTGATTGAAACCAATGGATCAAGTTCATTCCAAAATGATTGTTGAACTTGACCAAAGCCTCAATTGGTCAACTAGACCTAACCTAGCTTAATTGACCTTGAACCCAACTTGACCTAAATTGTCATATTGAGCCAAACTCAAATATAAACCAAATTGATTGGAAACAAAGATACCAACCCATTTCTTATGACCAATAAAACATAAACCAACCTATGACCTAACCCAAATAGGTCAAATGGGTCAATTTGGTCAACTTGACCCATTTTACCTAAATGAACTCAATTGAACCAAAACCAAATATAAATCAAATTGATTGAAAATAAAGATACCAAAGCCAACCAAACATAAACCAAATGATTTCAAATGGTCAAATGGGTCAATTTGGTCAACCAACCCATTTGACCTAAATGAACTCAATTGAACCAAAACTAAATATAAACCAAATTGAATCAAACCAAAATACCACAAGTGGTCATATGAACACCCCTTGGTTTGAATTTGACCAATTGTCAACCATTTTGACCTAAATGGGTCAACATAAATCATATCAAACCAACTCTAAATTAAATGAAACTTGGCCTAACCCATTTTCAATCATACCAAACATATTCAAATTGAAAAGCCAAATGACCATTTTACCCTGGTAAAAATCGCCAAATCCACTTGAAATTTGGTCAAATCCTCTTCATGATCACTTGGCACCCTCTTAGTGGACCAAGTGGACAATAGTGAGTGTGGTGTACCTTGCCCAATAGGTTTGGGTCAACCCAACCCAAACAAAGGCTAAAACTGACCCCTTGCATGAAATTATGCACATGGAATCCCTCCTTCACTTGATTTAAGTACATGGGAGCTCCACTACTCCACTTCTTAGGCCAAACTGAATGCAAGGACACCTCTAACAGCCTAACAAAACCACTCAAGGTGGTCAATTGGATCAAAATGACAAGCTCCTTCATGATTGTTTGATTGCTCTAAGGGGAGATATACTCCACATAATTTCACTTGAATTTCATTCTAGCATACTCGATTGAACTTAGGGAAGCCAGTGCAAGCATTTGGAACTCTCCCCAAGCTCTCTCAAGAAACTTGAACTTCTCCATTTCTCTTTTCAAAAGAAAAATAGACTCAAGCTGAAATCACAATCCACACTCAATAAGCCAATTCCTCCTTTGAGCACCATCAGGATGATCTCAAACTCACTCAAGCTTCTTGAAGTTCCTAAGGCAAGGGAGGAGTACTCTTGACCAAGACCAAGCTCAAGTGAAGGTGAAGTTGGCCTCTAGGAAGATCCATCCAATTTCAAAGCCTCAAAACTTTAACAAAGATTTGTCTCTACTAGATGAACCTTCTTCAAGGGAATCAAGTGTCGGTGATAGCCTCTAGCAAGGTAAGCCATTAAATCGAGCTCAATTTAGCCATGGTCTGGTCCTTTATGAAGTCAAGTTTTTTCTCATGAGAATCTAGCCGTTAGATGTGATCTTTCTTGCATGGTGATGGTGTGGGTTGAATTTGAGATCAATCTGAGCTCAATCGTGCTCGGATCATGTCATGGAAGATGGAAGGTGGCCATCTCTAGATCTCAGGGGAGAATTATGGGCCATCCATTCGTGCATTTTGAAAGAACGACCATGATTAAAACACATAGGTTCCACAGATCATCCCTTAAAAACTACAAATCTAACCTCAACCGTCCGATCCTTGATGGAGAAAGCGTGGCGTTCGCTTGTGACCTGATACCATTGTTAAACCACATCGCGCGCGTCGACCTCCACATTGGCGATGGGATTAGTCACATAATTGGGCCATTTAATTCTCTAACTAAGCATGGAAACTTCAAATATTCATATCTAAGTGTAGAAAAATAAAAAATATGAAATAAATTGCATATGAAAGATAATTGAATGTAGAATATTATAAAATTAAATTTGATGGATTTTGAATAGTGTTATTTTCTGAATTTAGGTTTTATTGGGAATTTAATTAGGCTAATTATCCTATGATTATTCTGTTAATTAATCTCAAATTTCTAATGTATATTTATTGGGATGACTTCTGCCTCCCCTAATTTCTTGGGATTTATTCATGGTTTAATTAGGGTAATTGTTGGATTTTTTTCTAATTTCTCTCCTAATATAATTAAGCTTAATTAAGTGTGTTATTAGTGAATTAATCCCTTTATTGAGTTAATTAAGGTTTGTTTAAATGGATAAAAGGTTTAGGGAATAATTTTGGGATATTTTCCTTAAGCTATTCCTTAAACCCCCCTCTTTCTTCCTTAATTCAAATTCAATTAAGGATTAATCTACTAATTACCTACCTAATTAATTTGATAAAATTCTAAAACCTTCCAGAAGTTAACAAATTCAATTTGGGTAGATGCTTAGGTGTTCAATAACTTAAGTACATTACAAAAATCAAAATCCAACTCACATGTGTGAGAAGGATTATGAAATTACTTAACTTAAACCCCTTAGCTTAATTAATCATTAATCATGAGCCAAATGCATTAGGCCCTTTTTTCTTAGGTGCATTGCTGGTTTAAATTCCTTGTGTGGTTTTATGTCATATCTTTGGCACATAATTATTTGATTAAGTATGCTAAAGTAGTGTAGGTAAGGAGTAATTAACACACTTAATTCACACCTTAACTTAAATAAATTATAAAAACCACCTAATGATCCTAAGAACAAGCCAAATTAACTCATATATGGGGGAAATGGGTTAAGACCAGTAAATAGGCTTTCACATTTCCTAAATCAAACATAAAGAAAATTCAAAACAAAAATCACATTAAACAAATTTTGATTCACTTTGAACTTTCTTATTCCATAGGATTGTCTTTAGGAATTAATTAGGGTTAATGAATTTACGTTGCTTTCATCACTTTATTTCTTTCCTAGCATGCTAAATGTGTAAGTCATATGAAATTCATGCATTCATAGTTTTTTTTTAAAATCAAATTAAAAATAAAATAATTTTCTTATGTCAAATTGCATGTTTTGGCTAAAGTAAAAAATATGAATGGCTATTATCACTACTAAATCCAAAACTATTTCCAAATAAATCAAACACCTAAAATTGAAAGTGTGCTACTTATTAATTTTTATAAGCTTGCATGTGGATATAAATATGAAGATGTACATAGTGTGGCTTTCCTTCTCTTTTCTTTTAGAATAATTTTGAATAGGATTTGGCAAAGTGTATAGTTCATTTGAAAAGACCACAATACTTGCCTAACCCCATTCCTATACATTCCTATGCTATTACCTAAGAAGGACATCAACATTTGTACATATAAATTGCATAAACAAAATAAACAAACAAATACAAACTTTTTTGCATATTTTTTTTTTCCATTCATTTCTTTTGTACATGTGTTTGTATTTAAGGAAAGTGGTATATTAGTATGGACAACCCTGGGGTTGTGAGGCTTTAAGTAGCCCTAAGTAGGTCTTGTACCTTACACCCTGGTGCTAACAATGGCACCGTACTCACCTATGCCTTTCATAACTACATATGTGCAAGTGAATAATGGATAAAAGAAACTCCTCTTTTCTACTTAATGAAAATCATGCATTATAAAGCATTCCAATTTTCTTAAGTAATATTTCTTAGCATTCATCATAAAGTGTGCGAAACATTTTCATTTGTATCTATAGATGTGCTTAGGATTCATTCATCTGCATGTTATACATGTTGGGAAAGAAATGAAGTCATGTGTATTTTGTGATATTAATTCACTTTATTTTATCTTAAAATGTGTTTCTTTTGAATAGGATTATTTAGGGAAAATCTAAACTTAGGATTAATTAAAACACATAATAAAATATTCATTAAATAAAATCAAATGTGAATCAACTTTAGAAATTATTTAAGGTAGGGAAGGAAAGAGAAGTTCTCTTCTCTTTTTCATCTCTTTATAACATAGTAATTAATTGTAGGATACACATAAACTGAAATAAATCACCAAATAAAATTTACCCAAATCAACTAAACACTTAAATGGAACCACCCATCTATGTTAAACATCTTCACACTTAGAAAATCTAAACCTTAAAGCCATAGCTAAGCATACCATACACATTAGGTTAAGTTACCACTTCTAGCTTTAGGTTAGGGCGGTGCATGGCTTGATGTTTGCTTTTGTTTTGTGATGTATTATTTCTAGTCTGGATGTTAGGCTGCATGTGCATAGAATGAATGGTAAGATGATTTAGTCTAATCATTATTTTCTACAAGGGATTATGCTTATGGGGCGCTGTAATAAAAATATATCTGCTTTTACTATGAAGGTGCTTATACCCCTAAGCATAATCCAATGGGCCAGGTGGACTTGGTTACCCATGTGTGGGGTGCTAAGTCCAATATATATGCTTGGGATTTGTATGGTTTATTTAGCTAATCTCTATTTTGCAGGTGTTGGTTAGATTTACTTTTCCTCTTCATGTATTTTTTACAATTAGGATTTTGGAATGCATGTTATGGGGGATTAGGATGAACATTGGTCATAAGATTACATTATATGTACCATGTGAAGCCTTTAGAGCAACCACCTTCCAACCATCCAAAAGAAGGAATCAAAAGAAGAAAGAAGAAGAAAGAAGAAATGAAGAAATGAAGACCCCCATAACATGAATTTCCTTACTTTATTGTAAATTAATTCTTTTGTAATCTGGGTTGTATAAGGGTAGAGCTCGGCTACTCAATTTGTTTTTGAGTTTGTGTGGTGGTGCTCAACCATAAATGACATTTTATTTTATTTTCGTTAGCTTTATAAAATGTTTGATGCTTTGTTTAGCTTGTACGTTAAGATGACATGTTTTCCTAGTTTCTTCTTTGCTTGATGTATGGCCTGGATAACAATTAGACTCTTAGGGAAAAATAAATCTTCTACTAAATTAATCAACTCAAAATTAAAAATAAATAACTCATAACCTATCCTAAAGCTTAGGTTAAAGATTAAGATAAAAGAATTAACAACCCCTTAGTTGGATGAGTATTTCTTTTTTAACATAATACATAAAAGCATATTGATTCACTCTTGATTGGAGGGCATCCACCTTTGCCAGAGAACTTGGCTTGACCTTTGAGAGCAATGGTGGAAACACACCTACCCTTCTCACTAATTTTGTCCCATAATCTTATTTCGCATGCATTAGGCATATGAATCCTATAATCCTGAGTCAAATGATTGCCCAAAAATATAAGTAAAAATGTAATATGTTTTGCATTAGATCCAGGTCATTTTTCATAACTTTACATGATCTAGTTTTTTAGGGAGTAAGTTTAAGGACTTAGTCTCTTTCTAAAATAAATAAAAGCCTTGCTATCTTGCATAAAGCATAGGAGTTGCCTACATGAATTTAAAATCGTAGGAGGAGTTAGTTGGCAGCAACCCCTAGGCGGTTGTTAGTCCAATAGTCGAGTGGTTTATCCTCTCTTGTGGAGATAAACCAAATACCCATTTTTGCCTTAGATTTAGATCATACTTTTGGCCCTCACGAAAGCTCCCTAGACTTTGGTTCTGAGATTGCTTATTCCCTTTGCGGGCCATAAGTATAAATCCTTACCTTTTAGGCATTTCATGATCTTGTATGATGGAATTGTAAGCCCTTCATTTCTAATAAAAATTTAACTCAAACAAATTAATTCAATTTTAAAAACATAAATCCCATTCATAAGATAGTTTGGGATGTTTACTAAGCTTCCTAGTATTTTAAGCATCCCCTATTTATTTCCATTTGGCTTCGATAAGAACTCCCTCCTCTTGATCTATCCCACTTGACTTTCTAAAAATAAACCGATCGATTGATAGTCCAACTTTTTTTAAATCTTTGGAGACAATAATCATTTACCTTAATCGAGAGTATTCCTAAGGAATCTCATTCCTTAGGATGTAATTAACTATGGAGGCTTGCCTCTATAGGGAACTTTATGAACCCAGTTTAAAATAAACTCAACTTTACTTTTCATGTAAAGTAGGGGAATAATCTTTGGTACATATGCAAACCCATTGTCCTTTGGAGTCCTTGTTAAGGTGATTAAGTTCATTGTTGGGTGGTGACTTCTATCTTTCAAGATAGTACACCTCTCCTCAATGTCATACCCGATCACCCTAATAAGAACATATGCATGTAGTGTCCAAAATGTGTGAGAGTATATTTCTATCTTCATTTTATTCTGCATAGATTGAAGATGGAAGTATACATCTCAGCAAAATTGAAATGAAGATTATTTTTCACCACATCCGAGTGTGAGGCTTTGATTGGCAGTCTGGAGTTAGACATTACAGTGTGTGTCAAGAGCATCAACATCTACAGGGATTCTGAGTTGGTCATCAACCAAATTGTCGGGTCTTATAAGGTTCTCAAACTTTAGCTTCGTCATTACCATGAGTACACCATGAAGGTTATGGCCCAAATTCTTGAAGTCACCATCTACAAGATTCCCCTAGCAGAGAACACAATAGCAGATGCTTTGGCCAAACTTTCTAAAGAATTGACATGTCTGGAAGATGAGTCCATTCCAATAAGGGTCCAAAATAGACAAGTCCTATCCCTTATTGATGTTGAACTTATCGAGAGAATTTCTCTTGAAGGGGAGGTTATCATTGCCAATAAGGACAATGAGCTGGATTGGAGGTAACCATTCATAGATTACTTGAACATCAACAAACTACCTCAAGAGAAATCACAAGCCCATTAGATGAAATAGAGAGTTCTATCCTATGCTCTCATGGATGACACCTTGTACCGATAGTTCTTCGATCAAATGTGGTTACATTATTTGGATAAACATGAAGCTCATAAGATCGTGACAGAGGTACACTCAGGTCTATGTGGAGCACACCAATCCAGCCTGAAGATGAATGCAAAGATCAAGAGACTAGGATACTACTGGCCTTCGAAGATTACAGATTACATGGATGTATCTAGGAGATGTCATCAGTGCCAGGTACACGGTGTAGTCCTACATTAATCCCCCAATATTCTCCATCCTACATTGGCCTCATGGCCATTTGAGTGTTGGGGTACCAACATTGTGGGTCCTATCGATCCTCCTTTTTCCAAGGGTCATCGGTTCATCTTAGCTGCCACCGACTACTTTTCCAAGTGGGCAGAGGAAATCTCATTTAGAGAGGTCACAGCTTAGCATGTGCTCCAGTTTTTTAGGAATCATATCTTATATAGGTGCGGGGTGCCTCAATGAATTATATCTGATAATGTTACTGCATTCAAGAGCACCAAGATTAATAGCTTCGCCAAAAACCATGGTATAGATTGGAGATACTATACCATCTACTTTTCCTGGGAAAATGGCCTAGTAGAAATATTCAACAAAACTCTCATCCAGATACTAAAGAAGACACTCGATGACAACAAACAATAATGGCATGAGCAGTTAGTTGAAGCCTTGTGGGCCTGCCGCACCACATACAAAACTTTGACTCAATCTACCCCATTCTCCTTAGTGTATGGTTCTAAAGCCATTCTACCCTAAGAATTCAACTCCTATAACTAAGGATAGCATTGGGTAGCAAAATCACTACAGAGCATAATGCAAAGTTAAGGTTAGAGAGCTTGAAGGATTGGAGGAGGAAGGCGCTACTGAGTGTGCGAGAACCTCGGAGTTTACAGACCAAAATGATTCAAGCTCACACAATTTGGTCCACACGCCCAGGGCTTTTCAGAGTAGGAGGAGCTTACATTAGTCCTAAGGCGACCAATTGTTGCCCATCGAAAGATGGGGTGGCAATTTCAAGCCACTTGGGAAGGCCCTTTTGTCATAGAAAAAGCCTACCAAGGAGGATCTTATCAGCTTATTAATTGTAAAAGGGAGCACCCGATGCTTCCAATTAATGGGCTCTATTTGAAGAAATATTTCCCATAAAATATGCTTGAAAATAATTATCATCAAAAGAATAAAATCTTCATTCCAATTCTTCAAAATCTTTTCTTCTTTCAAAGCATTATTTGCTTATCTTGCGAATCTTCCATGATGTGTTTAGGATAGGTGTAAGAGAACACAAGAGACATCATATCCCTCTTTCACTACACAAACACAATCAAACACAATTCCCTAACTCTGCTAGAATAGGTGTGACAGAACCTAAGAGGCATCCTATTTCTATTAGCACAACTAAGTTAGGTGTAAGAGAACCCAAGCATCATCCTTTCTTGGTGGGATCACAACTGCCATCCATGGCATCATTTCATCAAATCCCCCAGTGTGTTTTAGGATAGGTGTGAGATAACCTAATAGGCATCCTATTCCCTTTGACAGAAGCACAAAAATAAATACAAATATTTTTGAGTTATTTGAGAAGTCTCCTGCACTCACCATTAGTTGCTCACTCGCTTAATGCTACCTACTAAGATACCCCAATGGTTCCTTATTTTGAAAGATGTGAATCCTCACACTTTCTTCCTGACTTGACCATTGCAAACCAACAAACACCTTATTAGTTTTTGTTCACCGCAAACAAGAAGCTACCCTCATGATTGACTTTTAAGAAGATCTGAGTCCCCTTGCTTTCTTCTTGAACTAATCATCATGATCTAACTAGGTCGAATATATTTGAGATTTACCCCTAGTGGCTCTTTTCCTCTTAACTACTCTTGAGTTGATATAAGTCTCCTAGAGGCATTCATAGTTCAGATAGCACTTATCAAGTCGAAGATAGCTATCCCAACTATCAGTTCTGCCATAAGAGAATGTGGGTCCCCATGCTTTCTTCCTAGGATGGTTATTGAAAACTGATGGGCACCTTAGGTTGGTTGAAGTTCACTATGCTGATAGACTCACCTGGATACAACTCTGGCGATGTGATTTTATGCTTTCTCTTGAGTTGGAAATCAATACTATGATATTATCTTCTGGGTTTTGGAGCCTTAGCATCCCCTCCCTATGGACATTATACTGATCACATCCATGAATTCATTTAGACACAATGTGTTACTCTTGCATTGGACAATCCCCCTTTCCTAGTAGCCACCCCTATAGATGGAGAATTTATTTAGCGGATTCACAAATTCTCCCTTGGTTCAGTAAATCTGAGATAGGTCTAGGCTAATATAAGCTCCTTCTCATTGTGCTCCCTCGTAAACTAACATGGTCCATACTAAACAAACAAAATAATCAAACAAAATATTCACTTGTGGATTAAGAATTCAAGCCCCCAATGAGCCCCTTTTATCAAGTAGGCATCCTATCTTTGATTATCGTAGAACTCCCTATGGAATTTCTTACTGAGTTGAGATAAGTCCCGTGATCCACTCTCAAGTCACCTTATGTCGTTCAATCTATTTTGTCATAAAAGGTTACCCCTTAGTCATTTTGCTTTGAAGAATCTACTAATGATTCTTTCTCTAGCATGATCAGACAACCAGCAACCCTAGGTTGGGTTGACATGTTACCTCATGGTGTGGTCTTTTTTGGAAGATGTGAGTCCCCTGCTTTCTTCCTAATTGACCATTACAACTCCTTTGGTTGGATAGTCCCTCGGAAGCTACTCCCTTGGTTCAAGAATTGATAATCTGATATAAGCTTCTCGCAGATCCATCACAAACCAACATAATCCATCAAAAAATAACTAAAAAAAATGAAATTTATTTTGACTTTATAAGCCCCGACATTCACTCAATAGTGCCCTAGGTCTTCAATTTGTCAACAAGCAATCATCACTCAGTGGTTTCTTCTTTGGAAGATGTAGTCTCGCTTTCTTCCTAAACTTGACATTGCAACCTAAAGGCACCCCTTTGGTTGGATAGTCCTACTATGTGGTTGGTAGACTCCCCTTGGATTGGTAAATCAGTGGCAAGGCTCATGCTACTGATCCATCAACCGATGGGATCCATCAAAATAATTAAAAATGAAATTAATTTTTTGACTATCTTTGAACTGATTTTCCCCTGGCATTCACTCAATAGTTAGCCTAGGTTGGTTCAATGCTGTCCACCAATGGATCACCCCAGCAATTGATCCCTACTTTGGAGGATGTAAGTCTACTACGCTTTCTTCTAGTATTGTTGCACACCAAAAGGCAATCCCTTTGGTTGGATAGTCCTACCATGTGTTGGTAGACTACCCCTTGATTGGTAACTGAGTTAGGCCAAGGTCCATTCTCCTACTCATGATCCATCAAACCAACAGGGTTCATCTCAAAATTCAAAATTTAAAAATCTGAAACAAATTCAACCCTCCTCCCTTAGTAGAGTCCAACTAAACAAACAAAACAAATCCAATCAATCCCTATGGAGTCAAATAAAATAATCAAAACATTCAATACAATCAAAAAAATCAAAATAATCAAACCAAATTAAACAAACAAATCAAACAAATCATCTGGCTCTCCTCAGTGAGATGCAAATCTTTCCAATTCCCTCAGTGAATCTCAAATTCTAATCCCTCAGTAGATTTCACAACCGCTTCTCCCTAGTGGATGACTTGAACTTCCTCCCCTAGTGGAGAGTTCACTTTTTCATCCCTAGTGGAGCACCAAATCCTAAATTAACAAATCAAATCTAATTTCTCCCATCAAATCAAATCAAACCTCTGGATGACTTGAACCTTTTTCCCAAGTGGAAGGTTCACATACTCAATCCCAAGTGGATTCCTCCTTCACTCTCTTATGTTTTGACATGAGTAGAGTCACATTGCCAAGCTCTTGATTCCTTCTACACCTTGGGTTAGAGTAGATCATTTTGTTGCTTGTGATTGTTGGTGTTGTTGATCATTTGCCAACACCAAGATACGGTATGCCTTGTAATCACACCACCTATTGGGCACTTTGTTGACCTCATTTTAGAATGAGCTCTCAACCTCTCTCAGATATGGACTCTTAGACACTAAGAGTTCTTAGTCTTAAGACATTAGTGATTAGTGAACACTTAACCTAACCCTAGAGACTTAGAAGAGTTAGCCATAAGAATATCAGGTCTTAGGGTGTTAGGAAAACTTGCCTACCTATAGCTTAACCAAATCTCACCTTTCAAACTTCAACTCCAAACCAACTTTAAACTCAAATCAATTCCAACTTAATTGATTTTCTCAAATCCAAATCAACTTTAGACACCAAATCCAAACCAACTTTGAAAACTCAAATCAATTCCAACTTAATTAATTTTTTCAAACCTTAAATCAATTCCAATGGATTTTCTCAAATCATGAATCAATTCCAAATGATTGAAGCCCATGATTGAATTCCAAATCCAAAATCTTTCCTAAGCCTTTGATGTCATCTTATGGACTTAGCTCAAATCAAATTCAAATCACTTCAAACTCAAAGATTTTTCATAACTCATTTATATTCTCATTTATATTCACAAATATAAATGAAATATAAATTCAAATAGCCAAAACCAAATTCAAAACTCAAACCCAAATCTAATCAAAATCCAACCTAAACCCTTTCAAGTCAAATTCTTGAACTTAGCCAAATCAACCTCAAATCAATTCAAACCATTGGATTTTCTTCATGATTCAATCAATCCTTCAATCATGAAACCAAATATGAACATAAACTTCAATCATCAAATAAACTAAATCAAAACTCAAACCCAAATATGTTCATCCTTTGAACTTGAAATTGTCAAATGAATCAAAACTCATTTGACTCTAAATCACTTGCAAATGGATTTATATTTCAATCATAAGTCCATATGTGAGTTCAACCAAACTTGAATCAAGCCTTGATCAAGTCAATTGACCCACTTAGCTCACTTGACCCAAAGTGACCTAAAGTACCTTTTTGAGCCAAATTCTAATCCTACCCAAATTGGATTGAACTAAGCTAGTCTAAGCCTCACATTGTGAACAATCATCAGATGATCAATCACTCAAATTGGGTCAAACCAAGTCAAACCTAGCCTTTGACTAAGTCAACATTTGACCCAAATGAAATCTAAACTAGCTAAAATCCATCATAAGCCAAATTGGTTGAAACCATTGATCAAAATTAGCTTATGATCAATATTTGAACTTGACCAAGTCATCATTTGAACCTAACTTAGCCAAATCGGCCACTTGACCCAAGTTGACCCAACTTTACCTAAAAAGTCAAAATATGTCAAATCTTGATCTAAGCCAAATCAATTGCAACCAATGGGTCAAGCTCATTCTAAATGACTTGTTGAACTTGACCAAAGCCTCAATTGGCCAACTAGACCCAACCTAGCCCAATTGACCATAAACCCAACTTGACCTAAAAGGTCAAGCTGAGCCAAAATTAAACCAAACAAAAATTAATTGAAACCAACACTTGCAAAACATTTCAAATGACCAACCAAACCTAAACCAACCCATGACCAAGCCCAATTGGGTCAAATGGGTCAAATTGAACTTGACCCATTTGACCTAAATGAATTCAAATGAACCAAAACCAAATATAAATCAAATTGAACCAAACCAATGATACCAAACATTTCAAATGGTCATATGAACTTGACCAACCCTTGGTTTGACCCAATTTGACCAAATTGGTCAACTTGACCAAGTTGACCCATTTTGACCTAAATGGGTCAACATGAGCCAAATGATATCAAATCAACTCCAAATTCATTGAAATTTGGCCCAACCCAATTTCAAACTATTCCAAATCTGCCCAAATTGAAATCAAAGTTAAATGACCATTTTACCCCTAGGTCAAGGGGTAACCTATGGCCAATTCCACTTGGAATTTGGTCAAATCCTTTTCATTGCCACTTGACACCCTCTTAGTGGACCAAATGGACTAATGAGGTGGTGCACATGACCCAATGGGTTTGGGTTAGCCAAACCCAACCGGCCAAACCACCACCCAATGGAAAATTCTCCACATGGAATCACTCCCACTCATTTAACACATGGAAACTCCTCCACTACTCTTCTCTACCAAAAGCAAACCATGGCACCTCTCTAACAAACCCTTCCAATGTGATCAATTTGATCAAAATGGGATAGCTCATTGTCCATCCGTAAGGAGATATACTCCCCCTAATTACACTTCATTTGATATCACTTACACTCGATTGAGCCAAAGAACTAAGGAAGCTCCCCAAGCTCTCAAAGCAATCCCAAGCTCTTCCTTGAATTCTCCATTCTGATTAAGCCAAAATAGGGAGGTGAGAATCCAACTCATTCATCAATTCAAAAAAATTCCTCTTGCAAGCACCATCAGGACAATCAAGCTCACCCAAGTTCCAAGCATCAAGGCATGGAAGAGGGAGCTAGACCAAAGCAAAGAAGCTTGAAGGAAGCTTTGGCCAATAGAAGATCCACTCATCTCAAGCCTTCAAACCTTCAAAGGCTTCATCTAAGAAAGCTACCTTGATGGGGAGCAGGTGATAGCCTCCTGAGGTATGCTCAAAAGAGCTTAGTATAGAATTTTTGGTCCTTATGAAAGTATAATCCCAATTGAAATTTCATTGGATGTCTTCCTCTGCTCTTAGATGGTGTGTCAATCTCACTCAATGAGCTCAAGTGAGCTCGGATCAAGCCAGAGGACGGATCGTCTCTCAGTGAGGGCGTGGATGAATCATCCATCCCGCATATTTTGGATGGATGGCCCTGATTAATCGATTAGATCATTTTAATCCTTTAGTTCAGAGCGATGATCGATCTTTGATCGACAATTAAGGAGAAAATAGCACGCATATGCATATTGATAACTTAAATAACCAATCCCATCGTCCATGGAAAGTGTGCCGCATCGACCAGTTAATGGGATTAGTATAATTAGTTTACCTTAATCATAAAAACTTCAAAAATACATAACTAAATGTAGAAAAATCCAAAATATACTAACTCAACTTCATTTTAAAGATAATTCAAATGGGAATAATATAAAATTAAGTATAATTAATTTTGAATAGTAACATTTGCTCAATTTGAGTTTTATTGGGTTGTAATTATGCTAATTACTCTTTAATTATTTCAATTAATTCCAAATTCTTAGGGTTAATTAGTGGATGACCTCTCTTTTTAGGAATTTATTAATGTTTGTTCATCTAATCACTCCCTTAATCAATTAAATGATTAATTACCTATTAATGATAAATTCATTAATTAATCTTTAATCATCTTAATGGAATAGATTTAAGGAATGAGATTAATGCCTTTTCCAAATTTTTCCCAAGTCTACTTCCTTAATGAAAACCTTAATTAAATCTAATGATTTAATTTTCATAAATAGCTTTAATTAACCAAACTAATCAAAATTAATCAAACTTAATCACTTAATCAATCCTTTCTTGGGTAGATACTTAGGTGTTTAACAAGTAGCTTAAGGAAATCATTTCCAACCACATGTGTGGGAAGGGTTATGAAAGTACTTAAATTAAACCCCTTAGCTTAATCAATAATTGTGAGCCAATTGCATTAGGCCCTTTCTTTCTAGGTGCATGCTGATTTAAATTCAATGTGGTTGCATATCATATGTTGGCTCATAATTATTTGAATAATTATGTTAAGGAGGTGTGTGTAAATTAATGAACTTAATGTACACCTTAACCTAAGAAAAACATAGAATCAATCTAATGGCTCTAAAAATTAAACTAAAACAACATACACATGTGGGAGATGGGTTAGGACCAGCAAACCTTTTTACATTTTCTAAATCAAGCCAAACTCAAAATAAAAACAAAATTTCTTTAAACAATTTGATTCACTTTAAATGATCTTATTTCATAGGACTGTCTTTAGGAATTAATTACATGCTTACATCACTTTATTTCTTTCCTAGCATGATGAATGTTGTTTATCATATGAAATCATGCATTCATACTTTTGGAAAAATCAAATTAAAATGAAATATTTTCTTTATGTCAAATTGCATATTTTGGCTAAAGTAAGAATATGAATGACTATTATCACTATTAATTTTTTTTTTCAAAACCTATAAATCAATGGTGGCAAATGAAAAGGTATGCTACTTATAATTATTTATAAGCTTGCATGTGAGTATAATATAAAGATATGCAATATGTGACTTTCCTTCTCTTCTCTTTTAACATAGTTTTGAATAGGATTTGTAAAGTGTATAGTTCATTTGAAAAGAACATAACCCTTGCTTAAATCTATTCCTATTCATTCCTATCTTATCATTTGAGAAGGATCTTCACATTTACACATGTAAATTACATAACTAAAATAAACATAGAAATCTTTTGCATGACTCTTTTTCCATTCATTTATTTTTGTACACGCACATGTATTTAAGAAAAGTGGTATATTGGTCTGGATATCCCAGGGTTGCGAGGCTTTAAGTAGCCCCAAGTAGGTCTTGTACCTTACACCCCTGGTGTATAAAATAATGGCCTCATACTCACTTATGTCTTTCATACATGTAAATGTGCATATGAATAATGGATAAAAGAATCCCTCTTTTCTACTTAACAAAAATCATGCATCATGAAGCATCCAACTTTTCTTAAGAAATATCTCTTAGCATTCATCATTAAGGTGTGCTAAATATTTGCATTGCATATATAGATATGCTTAGATTCATCCATATGCATGTTACACATGTTGAAAGAAATAAAGTGTTGTGTGATAGTAATTCACTTTAATTAATCTTAAAATGCCTTTCTTATTTGAATAGGTTTGTTAAAATCTAAACTTAGATTAATTAAAACACATAATAAAATATTCACTAAACAAAAAATCATTAATGAATCTACCTTAGAAATTACTTAAGGTAGGAGGAAAGAGAAGTTCTCTTCTTTTTCCTCTCTACAACACTTAGTAATTAATGTAGGTTCATTCAAACCAAATCAAAGCATCAAATAAAATCAACCAAATCAACTAAATCACTTAAATGAAACAACCCTCTAAGTTGAACCTCTCACACTTAGAAAATTCTAACCTTAATGCCAAACTAAGACACACCACACAAGACTTAAATGGCACACACATTAGGCTAGGTCACCATCTCTAGTCCTATGTTTGGGTGGTGCAATGTTTGATGCTTGATTTTATTTTATGATGTGATGTTTTAGTCTGGATATTAGGGTGAATGTGTGCAGACTAAATGGTAGGAAGATTTTAGTCTAATCATTATCTTCAAGAGTGCTTAAGGGTGCTATAATAAAAAATATAAATGCTTTTGTCAAGGTTGCTATACCCCTAAGCATAATAAAATAGTGGACTTGGTTACCCATGTGTGGGGTGCTAAGCCCAATTTATTCATATACATGTTTGGGATTGTGTGGTTTGTTTAGCTAATCTCTATTTTGCAAGTTTTAGTTAGATTTACTTTTCATATTTTAATGTAATTTTATAAATTAGGATTTGGAATGAATGTTATGGGGGATTAGGATGAGCATTGGTCATAAGACTATGTCTTATGTACCATGTGAAGCTTTTGGAGCAACCTCGTTCCAACCAACCAAAAGAAGAAAGAAGAAAAGAAGAAAGAAGAAAAGAAGAAAAGAAGAAAGAAGAAAGAAGAGAAGAAAGAAGAAAGAAGTAAAAAGAAAGAAGAAAGAAGAAAGAAGAAAGAAGAAATGAAGAATAAACAATGAAGACCCCTATAACATGAATTCCTTTTTGATTGTAATTAATTCATTTATAATCTGGGTTGTATAAGAGTAGAGCTACTAATTTATTTTGGGTTGGTCGGTGGGCGACCACAAAGGCCTCATATTCTTTTACGCTAGCTTTATAAATTGTTTGATGTTTGTCTAGCTTGTGCATTAAGGTGGCATGTTTTCCTAGTTTCTTCCTTGCTTTGATGAATGACCTAGATGAGATTATGCTTTAGGGGAAAATAAAATTTCTATCCAGTTAATCAACTCAAAACTAAAAATAAATAACTCGAAACCTCACCTAAAGCCTAGGTTATAAAATAAGATAAAAGATTTAGCAACCCCTTAGATGGATATTGTATGTTTTCATATCATGCATAAAAAAGCATATTGTTTCACTCTTGCTATGGAGGGCTTTCACCTTTTCCAGGGAACTTGGCTTGACCTTTGAGAGTTATGGTGAAATCACACCTCTTTTCTTACTGATTTTGGCCCATAATCCAATTTCTCATGCATTAGGCATATGAATCCTAAAGCCTTTTTCTAATTAATTATCCAAAAATGAAAATAAAATATAATAAAAATTTTCATTGGAATTAAGTCGTTAATCATGCCCTACATGGTATAGTCTCTTAGGGAGTGTGTTATCTTTGAAATCTTTGGAGACAATGATCGTTTACCTTAACCAAGAGTATTCTTAAGGGATCTCATTCCTTAGGATGTAATTAACTATGAGGTCTTGCCTCCATAGGGAGCTTAATGAACCTAGTTTAAATAAACCCTGTTTTACTTTTCTATATAAAGTAGGGGAAGAATCTCTAGTACATCTGAAGACCCATAATCCTTAGGAGTCCTTATTAAGGTGATTAGGTCCATTGTAGGATTGTGACTTCTATCTCTCGAGATAGTATATCATTCCTCAATGTCGTACCCGATCACCCTAATAAGAACATATGTGGTTCTATGTGGTGTCCAAATAAGAAAGTTGTCTTATTTTTGGTTCTTTATTTATTTTTCTCTCTCAGAAAGATAGATGAAGAATTGAAAATAAAATTTCACCACAGTCCCTAAGGCATAACCCACTCCTATGATAAAATCTTCTAAGTCTCTAAGTTTTGGTTAAGTGTTCACCTGATCATTAGTAGTGTCTTAAGACTAAGGAGCTCTTAGTGTTTATAAGAGTCTTAGATCTATGATGAGGAGGTTGAGAACTCACTTCAATAGGTGTGGTGTAACTAACAAGACACACCGCAGGCATTGGTGTTGACCGAGATGATCAACAACATCCGAAGGATTGCAAGTGCTAACAAAAATGATCTATACCTTAACCCAAGATGTAGATAGAATTACGATCTTAGTGCAATGAAACTCAACTTATGCCAAGGCATAAGAGAGTAAGGAGGGTTCCACTGAGAGATTGGGTATATGAACCTACCACTAGGGAAGCAGGTCTGAGTTATCCACCGGGTTTGAATTTGATCATATGATTTGTGAAAAGAAGATCTGCTAAGGATTAGAGTCTATAATCTTCCATGGATGGGTGTATGAACCTTCCACTAGGGAGGCAGGTTTGAATTATGTGAGTTTGATTTCATGGAGATATCCACTGGGGATAAGTGTTGGTTATATTTGTTTGGTAGGCATCCACTGAGGATGAGAATTTATTTTGTTTATTTTTATTATGATTTGGGGCTCCACTTATGATTGGAAGCATCGGGCACTCTCACTTATGATTTATAAGCTGATGAGATCCTCTTTGGTGGGCCTCTCTGGCAAAAGGGCCTTTCCAAGTGGGTTGAAACTTATCTCCCATCTTGCGATGAGCAAAAATTGGTCTCCTCAGAACTAAAATAAGCTCGCCTACTTGAAAAGTTCTAGGATGGACCAACTTATTATGATCTTGAATCATTTTGGCTTTACAAGAAAATCAATTGAGTTTGGACTGATTTGAATGGGATTTGGCTAAGCTCATGGGGTAGGTCTATATAGGTTAGCTTGGGATTTGATTGGATTTGGACTTGGTATGATCTGGTTTTGGTTATTTTTATTTATGTTTTATTTATATTTATGAATATAAATGAAGATGTGATTTATCCATGAAGTGATCAATCAAGTTTGGATTGAATTGGGTGGAGATTTGGCTAAGTCCATGGAATTTAATCATAAGGCTTAAGGAGGATTTGGGAGTTTAAATTTGGTTTTGGGTTCCAATTATTTGGAATTAAGTTTGGAATTGAATTTAATAAATGATTGAGGGATTGAATTGATCTTTTGGAAAATCAATTGAATTTGGATTGATTTGAATTTGGCTAGGGTTAAGCCCACAAGATAAAATCATTGGGCTTAAGCAGAGTTTTGATTATGGGTTTCAATCATTTAATTTGGGATTTAGATTTGGATTTGGTATTTGAATTGAATTTAAGGTTTGGTTTGAGAAGGCGAACATAGGTTGGGTTTAGGCCATAGGATTGGCAAGTCTCCCTAAATCCCTATCGCATAACCTACCTGTATGGTTAACCAATCTAAGTCTCTAAGATTAGATTAAGTGTTCACCTAATCACTATAAGTGTTTTAGGACTACAGAACTCTTAGTGTCTATAAGAGTCTTAGATCTATAATGAGCAGGTTGAGAACTCACTCCAAAAGTGAGGTCAATAAAAAGACCACAAATAGGTGTGGTGTAACTGACAAGACACACCGCAAGTATTGGCATTGACTGAGATGATCAATAATATCTAGATTGCAAATGCTAATGAAAATCATCTATACCTAAACCTGAGATGTAGATAGAATCACAATCTTAGTGCAATACAACTCAACTTATGCCAAAGGCATAAGAAAGGAAGGAGGGATCTACTGAGAGATCGAGTACATGAACCTTCCACTAGAGAAGTAGGTTCGGGTTATCCGCTGGGGATATGAATTGTGTTTGATCATTTGATTTATGGAAAGAAGATTCACTAGGGATTAGAATATATAATCCACAAGGGATGGGTGTATGAACCTTCCACTAGGGAAGTAGGTTCGGGCTACATGAGTTTGATTTCATGGAGGTATCCACTAGGGATAGGAGTTGGTTAGATTTGCTTGGTACACATCCACTAGAGATGAGAATTTGATTTGATTTAGTTATTTGATTTATTTTGGTATGATTTGGGGCTCCACTGGGGAGAGGATATGATTTGGTTTAATTTTATTTGTTGTTAAGGGCTCAGATCTGCTGGGGATACGGTGGATTTAATTTATGGACCTTGTAGGTGTGCGATGGATCCACTAAGAAGGGGCTATATCATCCTTGGCCTATTCCAGGTTTACAAATCAAAGGGATAGTCTACCGGCTATGGGGTAGAGCTAACCAATATAAAGGTTTCCTTTCGGTGTCCAACGAATGAGCTAGGAAGAAAGCATAGCAGACTTACATCTTCCAAAGTAGGGAGCAACCTCTGGGGTGATCTGTTGGTAGCATAATAATTAAAACCCAACCTAGGGCGACTACTGAGTGCATGCCACTGGGGGACTTTTATCAACTAAAAAATGGTCAGGATTAATATCATTTTAATTTAATGGACCCTGTTAGTGTGTGATGGATCCACTGAGAAGGGGCTATATCAGCCTTATCCCATCTCAGATTTACAAATCCAAAGGGATAGCCTACCAGCCGTCGGGGTAGAGCTAACCAACCTAAAGGCTACCTTTCGATGTATAATGGCTGAGCTAGGAAACAAGCACAATATACTTACATATTCCAAAGAAGGGAGAAACTGTTGGGGTGATCTGTCAATAACATAATAATTTGAACCCGATCTAGAGAGACTATTAAGTGAGCATCGCTCGGAACTTATGTCAACTCAAGAGTAGTTAGGCAATTCATATAGGGAGTTCTGCTGACATTGCCCTAAAGGTAGGATGCCTGCTTGGGAAAAGGTACCGATGGGGGTGTCCTCCTAATCCACAAGCGAATATTTATTTTCTTTATATGTTTGAGTGGACCATGTTGGTGTGCAAGGGATCGCACTAAGAAGGGGATAAATCAGCCTTGTCCTATCTCAGACTTACTGGACCAAGGGAGAATCTGCATATCCATAAGATTGATTTTCGAACCACAGGGGTGGCTACTAGAAAAGGAGGACTATCCAATCCAAGAGTAACTTGGGTAGTGTCTAAATGGGGTTAGAAAGGATGTGATATAAATAAAGTGCCCATAAGGGAGGCACTGCTAAGGTCATTATCGTAGACCCTGTAAAAGAAAGCCTATAGGTGTACGGTGGCCAACTCAAGGAGAAGGCTTAGCAAAATTACATCTTTCATGAGTGGTGTATCCACCGGGTAGGTCGCTATCAGTATAGCGAGGACCAACCAACCTAAGTTGTCCGTTAGTGTGCGACAATCAATCTAAGAAGAAGGCATGAAGAATTACATCTTCACAGATGAAAATGATCATCAAGATAGTCTGTCATCGGCGGGACAAAGGCTAGCTAACCTAGGGCGACTACTAAGCGAGGAGTCCCATAGAAGGACTGGACCCAGACTTGAAGTAGTCAGGAGGGAAGAAACCACTGGGAGACTTATTGTAAGCCTTAAATATACTTGACCTAGATAGTGCATGATGGCTAGTTCAAGAACAAAATGTAGCTGACTTGTATCCTCTTAAATGAAGTCAACATGAGGTAACTTATCAACCGCATAGTAAGGCCTACCAAACTAACAAGTCGCTCATTGGTGTGCAATGGTCAAGTTAGGAAGAAAGCATAGCAGACTTACATCCTCCTAAACAAGGAACCACTGGGGTGACACACTAGCAGGGTAACATGTTAGTCTGACCTAGAGCAGCTACTAAGTGATTGTTGCTAAGGTGTTATCCCAACTCGAAGTAGCTCGAGATAAAAGATGTGTGTTATTTTATGTGGTTGTGTGTAGTTTGTGTTACTGTTGTGTTGATAAAGGATAGGACAAAGCTTGGGTTCCTTACACTTACCCTAAACACATTGTGGAGGATTTACAAGCAAAGATTTTTTCTAGATAGAAGAGATGAAATGTGAGACGAAAATTTTCATTGATAATTTTTTCAAACAAGATTTATAAATAATATTTCTTCAGGTAGAGCTCGTTGATTGGAAGCATTGGGATCTCCCCCTTATGATTGATAAGTTGATAAGATCCTTCTTGGTAGGCCTTCTCTATGGCAAAAGGGCCTTCTCAAGTGGGTTCAAACTTGCCTCACATCTTGCCACAATAACAATTGGTCTCCTTAAAACTAAAATAAGCTCTTTGACTTGAAATGCTCTAAGACGGACCAACTTATTATGAGCTTGAATCATTTTGGCTTTGTACAACTCAAGGTTCTGGCATGCCCGTAGGCATCTCTTCTCCAACCTTTGAGCTCTTCTAACTGCAACTTGGCATTCTGCTTTGTTGTGATATTTCTACCCATAACTATCCTTAGTGATGGGAGTTGGGCTTCTAATGGTAGAACGGGTTCAGACCCATACACTAAAGAGAATGGGGTAGATTGAGTTGGAGTTCCATATGTGGTGCGGTAAACCCACAAGACTTTAACTAATTGTTCATGCCACTATCACTTATTATCATCGAGTGTCTTCTTTAATATCTGGATGAGAGTTTTGTTGAAGGCCTCTATTAAGCCTTTTTTCCTCTAGTAGTAGATGGTAGAATATCTCCAATCTATGTTGTGTCTCTGGGCAAAGTTATTGATTTTGGTGCTCTTGAATGCAGTACCATTATCAAATATAATTCATCGAGGCACCCCAACTTATATATGATATGGATACTGAAAAATTGGAGCACATGCTGAGCTGTGACCTCTAAGTGGGATCGCCTCCACCCACTTGGAAAAGTAATCAGAGGCAACTAGGATGAACTGATGACCCTTGGAAAAAGGAGGATTAATCAAACCCACTATGTCGGTACCACAACACTCAAATGGCCATGAGGCCAATGAAGGGCAGAGAATGTTGGGTGGCTGGTGTAGGCCCACACAATGCACCTGACATTGGTGGCATCGCCTAGCTACATCCATGTAGTTTGTTATCATCGAAGGCCAGTAGTATCCTAGTCTCTTGATCTTAGCTTTCATCTTCAGAATGAATTGATGAGCTCCGCATAAACCTGAGTGTACCTCAATTACAATCTTACAGGCTTCGTGTTTGACCAAATAACATAACAACATATGATCGAAGGACCATCGGTATAAGGCGCCATCCATGAGAGCATAGGAAAGTGCTCTTTGCTTCACATGATGTGCTAGGGACTTCTCTTATGGTAGTTTGGTTATATTTAGATAATCCATTAATGGTTGCCTCTAATCTAACTCATCATCCTTTTTGGTAACGACAACCTCCCGTTCAAGAGAGAATCTTTCGATGAGTTCAGCGTCAATAAGGGATAACACTTGCCTATTTTGGACTCTATTGACCTTACTTTTGGAGTGAGCTCTCAACCTCCTCATCATAGATCTAGGACTCTTATAGAAACTAAGAGTTCTTTAGTCTTATGACACTTCTAGTGATTAAGTGAATACTTAACCTAAACCTAGAGACTTAGATGGGTTCGTCATAGGGGTAAGTTATGCCTTAGGGATTTAGGGAGACTTGCCCATCCTGTGGCCTAAACCAAACCTATGTTCACCTTCTCAAACTGAACCTCAAATTCAATTCAAATTCCAAATCCAAATCCAAATTCTAAGTCAAATGATGGAAACCCATGATCAAATCCAAAATCAAAATCCTACCAAAGCCCTATGATTTTATCTTGTGGGCTTAACCCTAGCCAAATTCAAAATAATCTAAATTCAATTGATTTTCTCCAAGATCAAATTCTGTCCCTCAATCATTTATTAAATTCAAGTCTAAGCTCAATCTCAAATGATTAAAACCCAAAATCAAATTTAAACTCTCAAATCCTCCTTAAGTCTTATGATTGAATTCCATGGACTTAGCCAAATCTCCACCCAATTCAATCCAAACTTGATTGATCTCCTCATGAATCATTTCTATCTTCATTTATATTCATAAATATAAATAAAATATAAATTCAAAAGACCAAAATCCAAGTCTAAATCAATCAAATTTATATATCTCCATCTTATCATTTCAAATCAATGAAACTCATTATCATTTTTTTTATGAAATCATTTTTTATATATTACATAAATTTAAACTAAATTCAAACTAAAGCTAAAACCAAATCTAAAATCAAATCAAAACCCAATTCAAACCCTTTAAGCCATTTCCTTGAACTTGGCCAAAACTCATCTAAATTAAGCCAAAATCAATGGATTTTCTCTTGAATCAATCATTCTTTTGTTGACCTCACTTTTGGAGTGAGTTCTCAATCTCCTTATCTTAGACTTAGGGATATTCTAGACACTAAGGCTTCCATATTCATAAGATACTCCTAGTGATTAGGTGAACACTTAACATAACCTAGAGACTTAGAAGGGTTAATCATAGGATTAGGTTATGCCTTAAGGATTAGGATAACCCTCCTACCCAACAACCCAAATCCAATCTAGATTCACCCTATCAAACCTACAATCAAACTCAATTTCAAAACCAAATCCAAATCCAAATTAAAATTCCAAGCCAAATGATTGAATCCGATGATCAAATCCAAA
The DNA here is from genome assembly GCA_021442155.1 of Cymbidium sinense. NCBI lineage: Eukaryota > Viridiplantae > Streptophyta > Magnoliopsida > Asparagales > Orchidaceae > Cymbidium > Cymbidium sinense. The sequence continues at coordinate 24,343,808 of CM038226.1, read as the reverse complement.
CTTGAAATCTTTCCTAAGTCCTTTGAATTTGTTTCATGACCTTTGCCAAAACTCCATCTAAATAAATCCCAAAATAAATTCATTTTCTCATAATCAATTTATATCTTCAATTATTCCTGAATATAAATCAAATCCATAATCAAATAGCCAAAACTAAATCCAAATTAAATCAAAGCACAAATTTGAACCCTTTGAGCTAATTCCTTGGACTCAACCAAATGACATCCAAATCAAGCCAAAACTAATGGATTTTCTCTTAAATCAATTATACCTTCAATCATCATTCCAAATATAAATGAAATCTATAATCATCAAGCCAAATCAAAATCAATCCAAGTCAAACCCAAATTATTCAAATGAACCAAAATTCATTTGAGCCCAAACCAATTGCATTTGGATTTATATATCATGCTTAAATCCATATATAAGCATAACTAAATCAAACTCAACCCAAAATCAAGCCAACTAAACTCAATTGACTCACTTAACCCAAAGTGGCCTATTTGACCTACATGAACCAAAATCCAATTCAATCCAAATCAATGTAAATTAATCCAATCCAAACATCATGACATGATTGTTGATCATTCTGGATTGATCAATTATCATAAATTGGGTCAAACTAAGTCAAGTTAACCCTTTGACTAAGTTGACCCTTTAACCCATATGAACCAAAACTAGCCAAATTGCAACCTGACCCAAATCCATTAAAACCAATGATTCAAATCAACCCAAAATCAACATTTATACATGACTTGACCTTCAGTTGAGCCAAACCTAACACAATTGGCCCTCTTGACCCAAGTTGACCCAAATTGACCTAAATGGCCAAAATGGGTCAAATCAAAATCCAATCCAAATTGATTGCAACCAATGGCTCAAGTTCATTCTAAATCAATTATTGAAATTGACCAAGGCCACAATTGAATCCAATTTGGCCAACTGAACCCAATTGACCCACTTAGCCCAAATTGACATAAAGGGTCAAATTAGCCTAAATATAAATTAAATCTAAATTAAATCAAACCAAAATATACAATCCTCTCTAATTGACCAATTGAATATGAACCAACACCTAACCCAAGCCAATTTGGCCAATTTGGTCAAATTGGTCAACTTGGCTCATTTGACCCAAATGAATTCAAATGAACCAAAATCAAATCTAAGCCAAATTAAACCAAACCAATGATACAATCTTCTCCAAATGGTCATATGAACTTGACCCAACCCTTGGTTTGACCCAATTTGACCAATTGGTCTCAATTTAGCTTTGACCCAAATTAAATGTCAAATTGAGCCAAACCTAACTTAATGAACTCTAAATGACATGAAATTTGGCCCAACTCACTTTTGACTCATTTCAAATCTGCTCAAATCTAGTCTAATGCCAAATGACCATAATACCTTGGGCTAAGGGTATTAAATGAGACAAATCACTTAGGGGAATGGTCATTTCCTTTCCTTGACCACTTGACACTCTTCCATTGGTCCACTTAGGCTCCAAGTACACTGCCCAACCTAACCCAAGAGGTGGTTGGGTTGGCCATGACTCATGGGGAGGTGAATTCACCTCACCTCCCACATTGGAGAATTTGAAACCCATATGACACCCACTAATCCCTTTTGGCAGCCACTAATCTCTCTTGACCAACCAAACTAAGCCATCTAAGATGATTCCCTGCCATTCACAATCACCCTAAACCATAAAACATCCAATATAAGCCAAAAATCATCATTAGTGGTGATTTTTGTCCAAATCCAAGCATAAAGGAAGAGAAGCCTCATTAGAACTCATTATTTTATCACACACACTCTAGGAGCTCCCCTAAGAAAATAGATACCCATTCCCTACTTCCATTGGGCTAGAAGAAAACCAAATTGAGTTGATTCTAACAAAGAGCTGGCATCCATCTATGGATACAACATTCCAAGAGTAGACAAGGATCTAGGTTCATCCCAAGGCTTCTTCTCGCATCTAGGAGGTGCTCGGATTAACACAGCCGTTGGAAATCATCCCCGGTGAGATAATTTTCAAATCCATTAGTCGATCATAGGTTCTTTTGTTTAGGATGATTCTTACATGATTTTAGGAAATTTTCTTAGAAAATCCTTGCATATTTCATTTTACATAATCCTAACGTGAAAATAGGAGTTTTTCAGTGAGAATCGATGTGAAATTGAGTCTGTTCGAATGAAATTTTGTTTGATTTTGCAAAAATCCCATAAAGCCTCTCTCAGTTTACTGTTCATCCCATCGCTTTCGTCAACTGGGAAGCACCAACCATATGAACCCGCTTCAAGGAAATGGACCTTTGTAATTTCACGCTAAATTCGAGCAATTTTAGCCTTCAGATCATGGATCCAATCCAGACCGTCTGATCTGCAATTGGACAGCCTGATCGGAACCATGCGTCCACGTCTTTTCGCATTGTTTCCCGCTCAAACTCTGCGTCAGCATCACACCAGCCAATTGCGCGATGTCGTATGGCATTATATCATCACACCAGCCAACTGTGCGGCCAATCGCATGGCGTCACATGGCACCATGTTGCCCCATCAGCACTGCGCGACGCTGACTGGGTTAAGTGGGAAATTCAACCATTTTTTATTTTAAAAATTAAATAATATAATTTAAAGTTTAAAATTTTATATAAAATAAAATAATAATAAAAAATTGAAAATAAGGGCTCATTAGATTCATCTTTTTGAGAAAAATCCAAAATATCAAAAATCCCTAAATTTTACTAAGTATTCTAAGCTTAATTTAAGTTTTGGTGAAAATTAAATTTCATTAGTTAAACAAAAAATACAGGTCAGATTGGTTTGAAATTTTTAGGGGTTGAAATTGAAGTTAAGATGCACCTACCATAAAAATTTTAAATCAAAAAGGTTTTTATAATGGGAAATATTACATTATGATGCTCAAATAGTCTATTTTAGTAAAAATAAATTAAATACTTTATAAAAATCATGAAAAATCATTTAAATCAGCTGAAACTTTGGAAAATCATAACAGATCATAGAAAAATCATTAAAATGTAAATAAATATTCATTTTGAAGGTATTTAAGAGGGTTATTTATAAAAAATAATATTAATTAATTTTGAATAATAATTCAACTTTAAGTAAAGTTTAATCACCAAATTAATTAGCTTAATTACACTTTAATTAGTTAAGTGATCAACCCCAAAATTTGTATGTTAATTCAATGGGATGATTTCTGCCTCCCATAATTTTATTGAGATTTATTGCTTAATTAATTGGGGAAATTAACTAATTAATCTCTAATTACTCTTTTTTATTAATTAATAATTAATTAATCCCATGAACAATAATAAATTAATTAATTTAGTGGTTAATTGTTTCTTAACAATGAATGAACTCATGGGATAAGATTAGGGCCTGTTTCCTAATCTATTTCCCTAAGTTTCTTTCAATAATTAAATTAATCAAGGCTTAATTAATTAGTTAAATTGCTTAGTTAAACAAATTGAAATTATAATCACATGGAATCAATTAATAAAGTCTTAGGTAAACCCTTAGGGGTTCAACAACCTAAGAAAATCCTAAGGAAATTATAATTAGCCCACATGTGTGGGAGAATTATAATAGTACTTAATTAAGGTTCTCAACTTAATTAACTATTAATCATGAGCTAATTGCATCAAGCCCCTTTTATTTCTTAGGATCATTACAAATTTATTTTATAGTAATTTGCATATCATATTGGCTCATAATTATTTAGTTAATTACTTTAAGCAACATAAACAAGGGTTAATTAATGGATTTAATGCATATTACTACTTAATTAATCCATAAAATTAATTTAATCAGATTTTATTAAACCAAATCAATTCACAAACATGAGAATGGGTTAGAATCACAAACATCTCTTCTTACATCCTTAAATCAAATTAAAATATGAGATTAAAAATGACATTAAAGAAGCTTTGGTTTATCTTAAATGATTTTATTTGATATGATTATCCTTTGGAATTAATTTGATTGAAAAAATCATATATTTATGTTTATTTATTCATTTCCAATCATGTTAAATGTTGTATGTCACTTGAAATCATGCATTCATCTTTTCAAAGTTAAATTTAATCAAAATAGTTTTCCTTTATATTAAGCTTGCATGTGTTGGATTAATTTATAATATGTGTGGCTATTATCACTATTAAATCCAAATGTATTTTCAATAAGCTTATAAATGAGTAATAACATATGAAGTCATAGTAGTTATGATTACATATAGGTTTACATGTGCTTACAGCTTAAGTTTGTGAAGTAGAGCTTTTTTTTTAATCTATATGTAGTTTTACATGTATTTGAATGTTAATAAGTATATAGTCTAGATATCCTGGGAATATGCGGCTTTAGTTAGCCCCAAGGAGGTCATTTGATTACCTCACTTCTCTGATTTAATAATGACACGTACTTATTTGATTTCATTTACATGTGTTCCTATATTAGGATTGGGATGAAATTTTGTTTCACATACATAAATGTTCTATTCACATAAAAATGTAATTTTTTGCATGATTTTATTTTTCTTATTTACATATACATTCATGTGTAGTGAGATAGCAAAGTATATAGCTGAACATCTTGGGAATACGAGGGTTTAACTAGCCCTAAGGAGGTCATTTGATTATCTCACTTCCCTGGTTTAATAATGGCACGTACTTGCTTATTTCTCTTTACATGTGTATGTATGTGTGGCTAAAGGATTCAAATCCTTCTTTTCTACTAAAAATACTTGCATTCATAATAGACTAAGTGATTGAATTAATTAGCCATATGATTTGGGGTCTCTTTCCTTATGTACTTACATAAAAATGTACAAATATTTGAATGCAAATGGGTATATAGTTTGGACATCCCGGGAATACGAGGCTTTAGCTACCCCAAGGAGGTCATTTGATTACCTCACTTCCCTGGTTTAACAATGACACGTACCTATTTAATTTCATGTTTAAGTCTTTTTGTATAAGAATTTGGATAAAGCACTAAATTAACATGATTAAATAATTCAATCAAATAAGAAATATAAACTTCAAATATGCACATCTTCATTCATCATTTAAGTGTGCTAAAACATGTTGCATGTATAAATACACTTAGGATTAAATCATATGCATGTTATATGTGATGGAAAGGAATGATTGAACATAAATCATGTGATAGTATTTCAATTAGATTAATCTTAAGAAGCCTTTCACATTGAATAGAATTATTTAAAGTGAACCAAAACTTAGAATTAATCTAAAAATGTGTAATAAGCCATTCACTAAAGAGAATTAAATCAAATTAACATGCTTTAGAAAGTGGCATAAGGTTGGGATGAAAGGGAGAAATCCTCTTTCTTCTCTTTATAACACTTAGATGCTAAGTGTAAATCATGAAACCAAACAAAACACAAATTAAAAGTCTCAAATCAATTAAACAACTTGAAGTGAAATCATCCTTTATGGTTAAATTAAATCTCTTTCACACTTAGAGAACTACAACTCTAATGCTTAGCATGACATACCACACAAGCCTTAACACACACATTAGAATTAAGTCACTACTTCTAGCTTTATGTTAGGGCAGTGCTTGGTATGATGTATTTTTTACTTAGTGATGTAATATATTAGACTAGATGTTAGGGAGTATGCCCCGTAGACTGGATGGAAGGCTGTGATTATCCTAATCATATTTTCTGCAGGGGATTATGCTTACGGGGCCACATAAAAATAAATATAAATGCTCTCTTTGCAGATTTTTTAAGCTCCTAAGCATATTCCAAGTTTGGACAGGTGGGCTTAGTTACCCATATGCAGGGTGCTAAGTCCAAATTATGATATAATTATTTGGGATTGTATGTGTGTTTAGCTAACACTTATTTTGCAGGTGTAGTTAGATTTACTGTTTCTATTTTTAATATAATTTTGCATTAGAAATTAAGATTAATGTTATGGAGGATAGATATGAGCACTGGTTAGAAGGCTTTGTCCTGGGAGGCCCTGTGATGCCTTTGAAGTGGAATCAAAGGAGAAAAGAAGTGAAGTCAAGAAGACATGAAGAATGAAGACCCCTATAGCATTTTATAAGTTGTAATTATTATTTTATAATCCGAGTTGTATAAGTGTATAGCTCAGCTGCCCATCTCTTCTTTTTTGGGTTGTATGGCGGTACCTGACTGCATCGATCTCTTATTCTTTTACGTTAGTTATAAAATTATTTGATATTTTGTTCATCTTGGGAAATAGAAATGGCATGCTTTTTCTTAGTTTCTTACATGATTGAAGTTTGAATGTGTGGCCTAAATGCGATTAGGCTCTTAGGATAAAAACAAATTTTCTACCCAATTACAACTAATAATTAAAGCTTTAAATAATTCATAACCTCACCATAAAGCCTAGGCATTAAATCAAGATAAATAAAAGATTTTGCAACCCCTAAGCTGTATGGTTGTATGTTTCACATCATGCATGCATATTATTTCTCTCTTGAACATGAAGGATCTCTATCCTTGCACGAAGAATGAAGACCTCCATAGCATTTTATAAGTTGTAATTATTATTTTATAATCCATGTTGTATAAGGGTAGAGCTCGGCTACCTATCTCTTCTTTTTCGGGTTACATGGCGATACGTGACCGCATCGACCTCTTACTCTTTTGTATTAGTTATAAAATTTTTTGATGTTTTGTTAGGATTGCGCTATATCAATGGCATACTTTTTCTTAGTTTTTACATGATTAATGTTTGAATGTGTGGCTTGGATGAGATTAGGCTCTTAGGATAAAAATAAATTTTCTACCCAACTACAACTCATAACTAAAGATTTAAATAATTCATAACCTCACCATAAAGCCTATGCATTAAATCAAGATAAATAAAAGATTCAACAACCCCTTAGTTGTATGGTTGTATGTTTCACATCATGCATGCATATTATTTCTCTCTTGAACATGAAGGATCTCCATCCTTGCATGATTGGGGAATGCTTGACCTGTGAGGGCATCCCTTGTGGTGGAGAACACCTTCTTCTAGCTAATTTAGCCTATAACCTACTTTCATCATGCATATATGCATCAAAATTCTAAGCCTTTATCAAAATAAAGTGTCAAAATTATAATAAAATTTGAAAAGATTTTTTGCATTAGACTAAGTCATTATTCATACCACTCATGTTGTAGTCTCCTAGGGAGTGGGCCTAAAAACTTTAGTTTCTTTCTAAATAAATAATAGCACAACTATCTTGCAATTCATATGATTAAATTATAAGATTTAAAGTATAGGAGGAGTTAGCTGGCTGCCACTCCAAGCAGTTGTAAGTCCAGCAGTTAGGTGGTTTATCCTCTCTTATGGAGGTAAACCATATACCCATCTTAGCTTAGATTTAGGTCATATTCTAACTTGTGTTATTAACCCCTAGATTTAAGATCCGAGGTACCTATTTCCTTTGAGCTACTAGCATAAATCCTCACCTCTTAGGTATTTCCACAAACTTGTGTTGGTGGATTATAAACCATAGTAATCTAGTGAAATTTCAACTCAAATAAAATAAATCTCTTCAACTTCAGATATGGAAAGCCCAATTATAGGCTAAATTGGAATGCTCACTATATTTCCTAGTATCATGAGCATTCCCTACTCATCTCCTTTGGCTTCCAAAATAAGCTTTTCTATTTTGATCTATCCTATTTGATTTTCCAAATATGACCAATCCTTTGATAGTCTTAACCTTGAAATCTTTAGAGACAATAATTACTTACTTTAATCAAGAGTATTCCTAAGGAATTCACCTTCCTTAGGATGTAGTTAACTATGGAGGCTTGCCTCCAAATGGAACTTAACAGACACGACTTAAAATAAATCCTGCTTTACTTTTCCATGTAAAGTGGGAGAAAAATCTCTGGTACATTCGAAGACCCATCATGCCTTAGGAGTCCTTATTAGGTGATTAGGTCCATTATAGGGTGGTGATTTCTATCTTTCAAGATAGTGCACAATTCTTTAATGTCATACCCGATTACTTCAATAAGTACCCCCTAAGATCTGCATAGTGTCCCACATCTCAAAAATAAACACCATAGAAGTCGCCACTCCATCTTTGCCACTCCTCTATTTCTTCATGTCTTTTCTTCCTTTAATTTGGTAGGCTTCAAGGAATCATATGGTACCCCAGGACAAAGCCTTTTGGCCAATGCTCATCCTAAACACCCATAACAATAATCCTATTTCCTAACGCAAAATTATATAAAAAATAAGAAAAGCAAATCTAACTACCCTTGCAAGATAAGTGTTAGCTAAACACACATACAACCCAAGAAATTATGTTTATAATTTGGACTTAGCACCCTGCACATGGGTAACTAAGCCCACCTATCCTAACTTGGATTATGCTTAGGGGCTTAAGCAACCTACAAGCAAAACATTTATACTTATTTTTATAATAGCCCCTTAAGCATAATCCCCTGTAGAAAATATGATTAGGCTAATCACTCATCTAATCTATACATCATATAAAATAATACATGATAGAACAAAATATACATCACACCATGCACCGTCCTAACATAGGACTAAAAGTGTGACTTAATTCTATTGTGTATGTTAAGGCTTGTGTGGTAAGTCCTAACTATGCATTAATGTTATGATTTTCTAAATGTGAAAGGATGTTTAATCATAAGAGGTTAATTTCATTTTAAGTGGTTTAATTGATTTGAGAATTTTACTTAGTATTTTCTTTTGTTTCATATGGCTTACACTTAGCAACTAAGTGTTATAAAGAGAGGAAAGGAGGATTGTCCTCTTTCATCCCTACCTTAAGCCACTTCTAAAGCATATTAATTTGATTTAGTTCTCTTTAGTGAATGACTTATTACACATTTTAAATTAATCCTAAGTTTAGACTCACTTTAAATATTCTTATCTAATATGAAAGGCATCTTAAGATTAATTCAATTGAATTACTATCACATGACATATGTTCAATCATTCATTTCCATCACATGTAACATGCATATGATATTAATCCTAAATATACCTACACATATAATATGTTTTAACACCCTTAGATGTTGAATGTAGATGTGTATATTTATAGAAAAGGAGATTTTTATTCATTAACTAAATGCACATACAAGTGTATAAGAGTTTTAAGCGGATACTCCACCATTATTAAACCAGGGGAGTGAGATAAAGACCGCCTTGGGGAAACTTAAAGCCTCACATCCCCTGAATGTCCAGACTAGATATACCCACTATTCTTGAATACACATGAATATACAAATGACCACAAGAAAGGAATTCATGCAAAAGTTGTAGTTCTTTCAATTGAATTATTTATACATGTGAGCTAAATTTGAAAAGAAGATTTTCATTCATTAGCTAAATGCACATACAAGTGTATAAAAGTTTTAAGCGGATACTTCACCATTATTAAACTAGGGGAGTGAGGTAAAGACCTCTTTGGGGCTACTTAAAGCCTTGCATCTTCAGAATGTCCAGACTAGATATACCAACTATTCTTGAATACACATGAATGTACAAGTGACTACAAGAATGAAAAATCATGCAAAAAGTTGTATTTCTTTTAATTGAATTATTTATACATGTGAGCTAAAGTTCTATTTAAATTCTAACAAAGAAATACATAAGCATGAATTGAAACAACTATTGTGTCCTTTTCAAATGGGATATACACTTGTTAACATTCAAACTTTATGTAAATCCATATAGACTAAAGATAGAGAACTCCATATCACATGTTCTAAGACATTGACACATGCAAGCTTATATATATTTTAATTATTATCACTCCAAATATTATAGTTGACTTATAAACTTTTGAAAATAACTTTGATTTAATAGTGATAATAGCCATACATATTATAAATTTAATTTAATGCATGCAAGCTTAACATAAAGAAAATTTCATTTGATTTATTTTTGAAAGACATGAATGCATGATTTCAAATAACATACAATATTTAACATGATTGGAAAGGAATACTTTATCATAAGCATATGAGCTCATTCAACTAAGCTAATTCATAAGGAATCATACTAAATAAAATCATTTCAAGCAAACCAAAGTTTCTTATGTCACTTTTAACTATATGTTTCGATTTGATTTAATAAAATAAAGGAAAGTTTGCTGATCCTAATACATTCCCATGTTTGTGATTCAACTTAGTTTAATGAAAAGGTAATTGGGTGAATTTTATGAGTTTATTAAGTTATCTTTATGCTTTAAGTACATTAATTAACCCTTACCTATATCACCTTAACATAACTAACCAATTAATTATGAGCCAACATGAAATGCATAAAATGAAATTACAATGATCCTAAGAAATGAAAGGGACTAATGTAATTTGACTCATAATTAATGATTAATTAAATTAAAGGGACTTAATTAAGTACACTTATAGTTTTCCCACACATGTGAGCTAACCATAATTTACTTAAATGACTTTAAGCTATTAAACACCTAAAGACCTACCCCTCAATTAAGTAATTAAGATCTGATATGATTTAGATTTTAGTTTAGTTAATGAAGTTATTAATTAGTTCACCATTCAATTAATTGTTTAAATTAATTAATTAATTATCTAAATGAAATAGACTTAGAGAAAAGATTAAGGAATGGATCCTATTTTTTATCTTAGCTCTTTGATGTTAATTGAAATGTTTTAGAATCATCTTTGTCAAATTTTTATAAATTTATTTAATTTATTTTACTAAAACAGGCATTCTAAACGTTAATATTTGATATCTCCCAATCAAGAGCTCACTTTAATTTGAAATGTTTATGGTAGGTAGATTTTAACCTGAATTTCAATTCCTGAAAATTCCAGATCAATCTAGTTTATATTTTTATAGTAATTGATGAAATTTCATTTTCACTAAAACTCAAATTAAGCTCAAAATATTCAATGAAATTTGGGGATTTTAGATTTGTTGGATTTCTTTCGGAAAGATGAATCCAATGATCCCTTATTTGTAATTGTTCGTTAAGTATTTTATTTTCTATGAATTTTTAAAGTTTTAGGCGATTTAATTAATTTTTAAAATCAAAAAATACCCTAATTTCTTACTTAACCCAATAAACATCTCATAGTACTAACTGGATCACACGTTTCCAAGCGGCGCCATGTAATTGGGCCATGCAATTCTGTGTGGCATGCGATGCCGCATGTCGAATGTCGATTGGTTAGCGCTATTATGCATGGCCGAATGTGCGGGATATGAACAAAATCATGTGGATAAGATCGAAACATCCGATCATGGATCGAATGGTCCAGATTGATCTATGTTATCTAGTGCACTGAAATGGTCAGTCCTGGCATGAAATCACAACCGTCTGTCCCTTTCGAAGTGGGATCAAACGGCTATTGTACATCTTCTACCGAGACCGACATAAGTGATGTGTGAGCAGTAAAATTGAGCATGATTTGGAAAAATTGAATGGAAAATGGTCCATCCGGGCTCAATTTCATGGCGATTGTCATCGAAAAACTACTATTTTTACATTTTACATTAGGATTGTATGACATGAAAGATGCAAGGGTTATCTAAGGGATTTTCTTATAATTGAGCAAAAATTATCACAAACAAAGGAACCTATGGCCGGCTAAAGGATTACAGAATTACCTCACCAGGGATGGTTTTCGGCAGTGGTGTTGATCCGAGCATGCTCCTGGATGCATGAAGAAGCTTTAGGATGGACTTAGGCTCTTTCCTTGACTTGGAATGTTGTATTCACCAATAGTTGCTGCTTCCTCATCAAAATTTGCTTGATTTTGTGGCTTTCCATCCAAATGAAGTGGGGAATGAATGTTGGTTGCTTGGAGAGCTCTTGGAGACTGAAATGAGGGTAAGAGAATGATTTTGGAAGCCTCTATTCCCTTGTGCACAAGAGTGTCATATCAAGGGGAAGTGGATGTCCTTGATGCCAGGTATTTCAATTAGGGAGGTGAGGTGAATTCATCTCCCCATGAGTCATGGCTGACCCAACTACCTCTTGGGTCAGGTAATCAGTGTCCTAGGTGCCCAAGTGGACAAATGGATTGGTGCCAAGTGTATAAGGAAGGGAAATGATAATTTGGGTAAGTGTCTTTTCTTATGCGGTGCCCTTGACCTAAGGGAAAAGTGGTCATTTGTTATTGAATTTTATTTGGGAAAATTTGAAATGAGCCAAAAGTGGACTGGTTCAAATTTCATGCCATTCAGAGTTCATTTGGTTCAATTTGACTCAATTTAACCCATTTGGGTTAAATTGGGTCAAATTGAGTTAGGTTGACCAATTGGTCAAATTGTGTCAAAATAAGATTTGGGTTAAGTTCATATGATCATTTGGAGTGTATTGGTTACATTGGTTTGGTTCAATTTAGTTTAGATTTAGTTTTGGCTCATTTGAGTTCATTTGAGTCAAATGGGTCAAGTTGACCAATTTGACCCAATTTGAACAAATTGACTTAGGTCATGGCTTGGTTTTGGTTTGGTTGATCATTTGGAATATGTTGTAGGCTTTGGTTGAGTCTAATTTAGGTTTGATTGGTTCTTGGGTTTGTTTGACCCTTTAGGTCATTTAGGTCTAGTGAGTCAGTTGGGCCTAATTAAAGCTTTAGCCAAGTTCAACAATCGATTTGGAGTGAACTTGAGTCATTGGTTACAATTAATTTAGTTTAGATTTTGATTTGACTCATGCAAAGACAAAGTGGTGACCTAAAAGCATCATGGTTGTAACACCGCTACAGCTGTGAGTAGTAGCAGAGGAAGGAGGGGACGCTAACATAATTCCCATGGAAGTAGACCCTCCTAGTGAGAGCACCCAGTCAGTAGCAGTATCCGGTGCATAGATTCATATGAGAACAGTCTTACGATCAGTAGTCAATGAGTGTTTGTGTCAGTCTATCCTGACATAGTAGGAGACTATTCTTTAGACGACATCCTAGAAAACAACTTTCTTGAAGCGCTTCTTGGGATCACTTTGAACAAGAAGAAGAGGATAGTTCGATGAGATGATGATTTATTTAAGGACTCAGAAGAAGTCCATATGGTCGATACCCGAGGATCCTTTCTTAGAGACCATCACAATCAGGAAGGTATTATGGTTGAAGAGGATGACACCACTCATTCTACCCAACACCCCTATAGTAGCTTTGGCCGAAAAATGAGCAGATTAACTGAATGGAGAAGAGGGTTGAAGACTTGTTGTAATAGTTCTTGTACTACATAACCAAGCCTTGATTTTATAGCCCAGTCATATGAAGGTCGATCGGCCTGAGTTCCTACATGTTTTAGATCCTCCCAAGAGTGTACCTCTTGTGGATCAGGATAGTGGAAGCCTGCATAGGAAGGTCATAGATAGTACCTCCGTGCAGGAGAAGGACATCAAATAAATTATGGAACAACAAGTGAGGGAAGCATTGGCACAAGCCAGGGGTACCTCATCCGTTCCAATGGGTAGACCTTACCCAAAAGAATTTGACATAGTCCAGTATCCCAAAGGGTTTGTGCCACCTTCTTTCAAGATTTTTAATGGCAGAGGGAACCCTCGACAGCATAAAGCATACTTTAGAGCCGATTATTATGACATCGGTGGTAGCGATGCGCTTCTCTTTCATCTATTTATGAGCAGTCTATCAAAGATTACATTCAATTGGTACGCTGATCTGCCAAATGGCTCGATGAAAATATTTCTTGAGTTGGAGCAAATTTTCATTAAGAGGTTTGTTGGGGCTTAGCAAAGGGTAATTGTGGGAAACCTCGTTGTGGCAGAACAAAATCCCAATAAGTCCCTCATTGATTGTATTCTCAGGTGGCGAAACTTGAGTATGAAATACGAAACACAGCTGTCCGAATAGCATCCCATAGAAATTCTTCTTAAGAAAATTCATGGCTCGATTGCTTTAATGCTCAAGGGATTTACTATCAAAGCCTTTGAGAAGCTAATCAACAAGGAGGGTAGTCTATAAGGGGAAGCCAAACAGTTATCTTTCTAAGACCAGTCATCAAATCCCAAGCCACAAAGAGTTTTTGAAAAGAAGTCGAGGGTAGTGGTATTAATTGACAAGGGAAAGCAACCAGCCAGATATTAGTATGACAGACCATGAGCTCAGTAGCCTCTACTACCGCCTCCTTTACCACCACCTGGGGTCATGATACCAGCCACCTCAATGGCCATTGCCACTGCCACCTCCTCAGTAGTATACACAACCATAGTATTTCTATTCGCTGCTAGGTAGCTATTATCCACCTACTCTTTTGGACAAATTAAACAAGTCATATTCATTCAAGAGGGAGGTAGTCAAAAAAATCTTTAAGAATATCTTAAAGAAGCCTAATTTTTAGCTGTCAGAGCCTAAGAGGCCGGAGGAAGTGGTAAAGAGTGATGATCTTAACTTTTTCCCTGCCACCATATGTTAGGCCATATCTTAGAAGATTGTATCACTTTCAAGGACTAGCTTGAGCTCAGCTACAAGTCAGGTGCCATAATTATCCCTAAGGATTACTTGTTAGAAAAACCATCTAGTTCTATTAGAGTAATCCTTAGCAATACATGTGATCCTCTTAAGACAAAAAAAAAAGGTTTGGATATCACCTTATCCTAAACCTCTAAAAAGGTCATTTCTAAGATCAAGAAACTTTTCTTGCAACTGCATCAAGGAAGGTTTGCAAGTTACCAAAGATAACTCGAGGAGGATGGGAGCTCAATAGCAGTAGCAGTAGTCCGCACTTGCCCAAGATAGCCAACTATCATAACCATCATCCCAATCTAGCATTCCTTCCACTGTTCTAGCTACTACCACCTTATCTAGCTCTTCTTCTACTTGCAGAAATATTGTATATATGGACGAGGGCACTAAACCTTTAACTCCACATATTTTATGTGATTTCTATCATGTACTTCCACCTAGAATGAAATCAATGAAGAAAGTAGATTCTACTTATATCTTCTCTACTTTCATAGTCTTGTTGATCTCATTTCAATTGAAAGCTCACCAAGTATAAATAACAGTAATAGCATAAATAATTTTCATCCTTTCTCTTATGATTCAGAATCAGACTTTCCTTTCTGAATCAATTGGGTTCACCCATTAAGATTGACTTGGAGTCAACTGACTCTGAGGGTCCCATACGAGAAGCTGTAAGTATACCTGACGAGCAGGTAAAACTTTCCACCAACCCTCCATATGAAGTCACCGAAGTCAACCTACATAGTGACAAAGTTCTTCCTCCTAGGGTAGCACCTCAGAATAATGGTAAGCAAGTCATTGGTTCTAGTGAGCATATAATACCTCCACAGGATGCTCCACCTATGGATATGCTTGTGGAGGACAAAGCCAGAGTTGATTACAACACCCTATCTCATCTTGGAAAGTTGCCAGCTAAGTTAAGCAGATATGACGACTTTGTCCTATCCAAAGAGATGTGGGAATCTCTAATCATGACCCTACTTGATCTTGAGATATGCTTAGCTCTGTTGAACGCTACTGAAGAGGAGGCATGCCATTTGAAGGATATCTTATGAGTTACATTCAGCAATGAAGACCTGCTTCTAGGAACCACCAACCACAACCGTCCCCTCTACATCACAATGGATATGGGCAGATTTAGGCTATCCAGAGTGTTGGTTGATCCAGGAGCATCATTCAATATTATGAGCCTAAGAACCCTTGCCTACTTAGGGATTGACATCTCTAAACTCCAAAAAGAAAGGATGATGTTGAGAGGATTCAATGAACAAGGCGAGAGGGTCTTAGGTTCCATAGTGTTACCTTTAGAGATAGATGATTGAAAGACAGAACCTAAGTTTCACATTATAGACTCAGATACATCCTTCAATACTATGATTGGGAGACCGTGGATACATGAAAATAACATGGTTTCATCCTCTCTACATCAGTGTATGATGTTTGTGAGTGGTTGGATTGCCTACTGTGTCAAAGGAGTTCTCAAGCCATTTATAGTTCACGAGGTCGACATATATGATGATGCAGCCTACTACCTATCTCAAAATTAACAAGTTTATTTCGCAAACTTGGCCAAAGTTCAAAAACAAAAGAAAAAAGAAAGAAAATGACAAAGAAAATAGAAGGGAGCGAGAAATAAACTTGGAGGAGGAAGTGGAACTCAACATTAGATTCTACCCATAGTTTGTTACTGCATTCGAAAATATGGGTAAGATGACCCAACCTCAACCAGGCAGAGGAAGAGGACAGTTCAGAGGCATCCCAAGGGGCAAAAAACCTCCTTATTGGCCACACAATAGGAGATATATTCCAGCTACTAGAAGTACACCTACTATCCTTATAGACTTAGAATCTAGTTCATAGGATGAGTCTTATATGGTTAGCACACCAGCCAGCTCTTCTTAATAGCAGATTCCTTTCAAGGTGACACTTGAGCCAAACAGTGATGAAGATCGGGCTCTAAAATAAAGCATAAGTATATCCAAGTCTATATGTAAAATAGTTAGGCATCAGTTGAGAACCTTAGCTCTAACCCCACTTTTCTTATAGAAAGTTAAGAGTTTGGTAGATAAGGAAGCCCCTAAGTCATCCACAGATGTGAAGACTCAGAGGTTTTTTCTAGGAGCATCATCCATAAGTCAAGAAGTTGATGTTGAACTTGAGGATGATTCATATAAAGATTTAATAGAATTATCTTTTGATTGGTACTCACCGTGTGTTCTAAATTTAGCAATGAAATGATTAATTCCACATGCTTGGTCTAAACACAGGTCATATTACTTCAAGAGGTTATGAGACAACAAATGCCGACATTCTCAATCAAGACCAAGACTAAGATTCGGTACAGTGGGTCCAGTCGATGGTGACGATTATTGCTTAGTCATCACCAACCATCTTAAGTCTGATAGGTTCTTTTCAAATCACATTAACTCTTATGAAGAGATATGCTTAGAAACTTTAGATGTTTTAGATGAGTTTCAAGTCAAAGATGCACCGCTAGAGTTTGAAGTGGAGATCAGATCAACCATCAATGAGCTCAAAGAAATCAACTTTGAAACTGAAGGCAATCCATGTTCAACATACATCAGTTCCCTATTGGATGAAACTAAAACCAATGACTTAGTTAGGTTATTGACTGAGTTTTAGGACTGCTTCTCACGGAGTTATGGAGAGATGCACAGTTTATCTCCTAACGTGGCAGTCCACAAACTAGCAATAGAGTCTATTGCTAATCCTATCAAGTAAGCTCCTAGACGCATACGATTAGACATTGAACAGTAGGTCATTTCTGAAGTCAACAAGCTGATTGATGCTGACTTCATTAGGAAAGAAAAATACCCTATCTGGTTAGCCAGTGTCATCCCAGTTTAGAAGAATAATGGCCAAATTTGCATATGCATCAATTTTAGGAACTTAAATAAGGCATATCCAAAAGATGAATTTTCACTACTAATATTAGAACTGATGGTGGACATTGCCTCATCTCACGCAGTCTTCTCCTTCATGGATGGCTCATCTGGATATAACCAAATAAAGATGACCCCTGATGATGAGAAGAACACTACTTTTTGAACCCCGATTGGAATCTTTTGCTATGAGGTCATGCCTTTCAACCTTAAAAATACCGGTGCTACCTACCAGCGGGCCATGACTCAAATCTTTAACCAACTCATTCATCATCAAGTTGAGTGTTACGTCGATGATCTCGTAGTCAAAAGTAAATAAAAGGAAGGCCATCTCTTTGACTTGAAGTAGTTTTCAAATGATTAAGGCAATTTAATTAAAATGAATCCCTAAAGTGTGTATTTGGAGTAGCTTCAGGGAAGTTCCTTAAGTTTGTTGTCCAACACCGAGGAATCGAGATTGATCTAGAGAAGATCAAAGTGATATTAGAAATGCCACCCCCTAAAAGTCTAACTCAACCTAGATCATTTCAAGGGTGGTTGGCATATCTAAGATGCTTCATATCCAACCTATTAAGAAGGTGCCAGCTTTTTTTAGCACTTTTCAAAAAGACACCAAGTTCAAGTGGGATGATAAGGGTCAGCATACCTTCAAAAACATCAAGTATTACCTGATGACACCGCCAGTTCTAGTATCCCCTGCCCCGAGCAAGCCGCTCATTCTACACTACTGTATTAGATGACTCCCTTGGCACTTTGTTGGCCCAAGCCTATGACAAAGGAAAGGAAAATGTGGTCTACTACCTCAGCTGTCATCTAATCCTTCCTGAAGCAAATTATCCACCCATTGAGAAATATTGCATAGCTTTGATCTTTGCATCTCAAAAGCTACAACACAACATACTTTCTCATAATGTGAACTTGATCTCTATGATCAATTCACTACAATATCTCATGATACGGACATTGCTATCTGTATGATTTGCATGTTGGTCCATGATTTTGTTGTAGTTTGATATTACTTTTATAGCCCTTTGCATGGTGAAAGGACAAGCACTAGCTAATTTCTTAGCATCATACCCACTTCCTGCTGACTCTCAACTTAGTGATGACCTCCTCGATGAACAAATCATGAACTTAGGGGACACTAGCATTTGCCACTTGGAGATGTACTTTGATGGTGTGGCTTCCTCTCAAAGAAGAGAAGAACCATAATCTACTATCCTAAGAAAGGCAGGGGAAGGAATAGTTCTCCTAACTTCAGACCGCGATGTGATGATATTTTCATATCACCTGTCCAATCCATGCATTAACAACGAAGCCGAATATGAGGCTTTAATTGTCGGTCTGGAATTAGCAGTAATGCTATGCATCTAGAACATCAATATTTTTGGAGATTCTCAGTTAGTCATCAACCAAATCATTGGGTCCTACAAGGTTCTAAAGACTAAGCTCCATCACTACCACAAGTATACTATGGAGTAATTGGCCAAAATCCCAAAGGTTATAATTTACAATATTCCTCAAGGAGAAAACATCATAGCAGATGCTTTAGTGAGACTTACCAAGGAGTTGGCATGTCTGAAAGATGAGTCCATATCGATAAAAGTCCAAAATAGATAAGTCTTATCCCTTATTGATACTGAACTCATCAAGAGACTCTCTTTTAAAGGGGAGTTTATCATTGCTAAAAAGGATGATGAGTCAGAATGGAGGCAACCATTCATGGATTACCCAAATAAAGACAAACTACCTCAAGAGAAGTCACTAGCACATTAGGTGAAGCAGAGAGCACTTTTCAACATTCTCGTGGATCACACCTTATACCGGCGATCTTTTGATCATATGTGGTTACATTGTTTGGATAGACACGAAGCCAATAAGATCGTGATCAAGGTAAACTCAGGATTATGTGGGGCACACCAATTCGGTCTGAAGATGAAAGCCAAGATCAAGAGACTAGGATACTACTGACCATCGATGATCACCAATTATGTGGATGTAGCTAGATGATGCTACCAATGTTAGGTGCATGGTGTGGTCTTACACCAACCACCCAATATTTTGCACCCTACATTGGCCTCATGGCCATTCGAGTGTTGGGGTATCGACATAGTGGGTCCGATTGATCCTCCTTCTTCCAAGGGTCATCGGTTCATCCTAGTTACTACCGACTACTTTTCCAAGTGGGCAGAGGTGATCCTATTCAGAGAGGTCACAGCTTAGCATGTGCAATAATTTTTCAGGAATCATATCATATATATGTTCAGGGTGCCTTGACGAATTACATTTGATAATGCTACTGCATTCAAGAGCACCAAGATCAATAGTTTCACCTGGAGATAGTATAGATTGGAGATATTCTACCATCTACTACCCATGGGCAAATGGCCTAGCATAAGCCTTCAATAAAACTCTCTTCCAAATACTGAAGAAGACACTCGATGACAACAAGCAATAGTGGCATGAGTAGTTAGTTGAAGCTCTGTGGGCATACCAAACCACATACAAAACTCCAACTCAGTCTACTCATTTCTCATTAGTGTATGGGTCCGAAGCCATTCTACCATTAGAAGTCTAACTCCCATCACTAAGAATAGTTGTGGGTAGCAAGATTACAACCGAGAAGAATGTCAGATTGTGGTTAGAAGTGCTCAAAGGTTTGAAGGAGAAATGCCCACGGGCATTGCAAAACCTCAAGTTATACAAAACCAAAATGGTTCAAGCTCATAACAAGTTGGACCATCTTAAATCGTTTCAAGTACGAGAGCTTATTTTAGTTCTAAAGGGACCAATTGTTGCCCATCACAAGATTGGAGGCAAGTTTGAACCCACTTGGGAAGGCCCTTTTGCCATTGAGAAGGCCTGCCAAAGAGAATCTTATCAACTCATTAATCATAAAGTAGAGTGTCTGATGCTCCCAATCAACGGTCTTTATTTAAAAAAATATTATCCTTAAATCCATGTTTGAAAATCCTTATCGTCAATGAAAATTCTATTTCAAATTCAACCTTTTCATTTGAAAATTTTTTTGTTTGTGAATCTATCATGACGTGTATAGGATAAGTGTAAGAGAACCCAAGCGGCATCTTATTCTTCATCAACACAACACAAACATAAACATCACATAGAACACAAATAAATAAACATCTTTTATCTCAGACTACTTTGATGTGGGATGATGTCCCCTGTGGCACTCACTCGTTAGCTGCTCTAGGTCAGGCTAACGTGTTACCCTACTAGTGCATCATCCTAGTAGTCCCTCATTCAGGAAGATGTAAGTATAGTATGCTTTCTTTCCTGATTTGGTTGCTGCAGACCGACGAGCATCTTGTTAGTATGGTAGGTCTTACTATACGGTCTGTAAGTTATTGTCACATCGGCTTTGTTTGAGATGATGTAAGTCTGTTATGCCTTCTTCTTAAATTAGCCATCATGAATTGACTTAGTCAAGTAGAGGATTAGGGTAAGTCCCCTAGTGGCTCCTTTCCTCTTGACTACTTCAAGTCTGGGTCCAGTTGTTGACCTCATTTTTAGACTGAGCTCTCAACACCTCCATCTTAGACTTAGGATTCCTCTTACACTTTAAGAGTTCCTTAGTCTTAAGACACATATAGTGATTAGGTGGACACTCCCTTAGCCCTAAAAGACTTAGAAGAGTTAGCCATAGGAATAGGTCATGCCTTAGGGGTGTTAGGAAAATCTCCTACCCTTTAGCTTAAACCTTTCCTCACTTTCCTTCTTTCAAGTCAAACTCCAAATTAATTCTATTTGAGTTTCTCCTAACTCAAATCAATTCCATGATTCAATTCCATGATTGAGATCCATGATGAAATCCATGATTGAAAGTCATGATCAAATTCCATCAAAAATTCCTAAGTCCTTAACCCTTTCTTAAACTTTTGAGATTTTCTCATGATCCATTTATATTCTCATTTATATTCTCATATATAAATGAAATATAAATTCAAACCCTCAAATAAAATTCAAAAAACTCCAAATCAATTCATGAAAATTTTCCTAAGTCCCTTTAATTTTCTATTAAAGGACTTAGCCAAAATCAATTCTAAATCTTGATCAAACCTTTTCAAATTCATGGGATTTTCTCAAAATTTATTTATATCCTCATTTATATTCTCATATATAAATGAAATATAAATATAACTCAATTTAATCCAACTCAAAAATTAAATTTCAAATTTAAAATGCTTTAAATTCGCTTAAATACCTTAATTTTTTATTAATGGATTTAACCCAAACTTTGATCAAATCAATTCAAACTCATGGGATTTTCTCAAAAATTATTTATATCCTTATTTATATTCTCATATATAAATGAAATATAAATATAACTCAATTCAATCTAACTCAAAAATTAAATTCCAAATTTAAAATGCTTGAAATTCCTTAAATCCCTTAAATTTTCACTAATGGATTTAACCCAAACTTTGATCAAATTAATTCAAGCTCATGAGATTTTCTCAAAATATTTTTGTATTCTCATTTATGTGTTTATATATAAATGAAATATAAATATAAATCAATCAAATCTAATTAAAAAAATTAAATATCAAATTAAAAACTCTTTAAATCCTTTAAATTCTCTTTAATGGATTTAACCTAAATCATGATTAAACTCTTTCAAATTCTTGAAATGTTCTCATGATCAATTTATATTCTCATTTATAATCACATATATAAATGAAATATAAATTCAAACAATCAAAACCAACTCCAAATATTAAACTCAAATCCACTCAAAATCAAATCTAAGCCTTTCAAGCCAAAATCTTGAACTTAGCCAAAATCAATCCAAATCAAGCCAAACTCTTGATTTTCTCTCATGGTTCAATCAACCCTACAATCATGAGCTCATACATAAATCCAAACTCCAATCTCTCAATCCAAACCTAAATAAAAAAATTCAAACCCAAAACTCCTTCATATTCTTCCTTTGAATATGAAATTTTCAAATAGATCAAAATCCATTTGACTTCAAACCTCTTGTAAATGGATTTATATTTCAATCATAAGTCCATATATAAGATCAATCAATTTCAAATCAAGATTTGACCAAGCCATTTGACCCACTTAGGCTCACTTGACCCAAAGTGACCTAAAGCACCCTTTTAAGCCAACTTTTGAACCTAACCAAATTGGATTGAACCAAACTCATACTTGTATCTCATCATGATCAACAATCATCATGGGATGATCAATCAATCAAATTGGGTCAAACCAAATTCGGTTGACCAAGTCAACACTTAACCTAAAATGAAACCTAACATATCCAAAATCCACCAAATTGATTGAAACATTTGATCTAAGTTCACTCATGACATATGTTTGAACTTGACCAAGCCAACATTGGAGCCTAACCTAGCCCAATTAACCCACTTGATCCAAGTTGACCCATTTTGACCTAAAGGGCCAAAATGTGTCAAAACTTGATCTAAGCCAAATTGATTGAAACCAATGGGTCAAGTCCATTCCATATCACTTGTCAAGCTTCGGCCAAAGCCTCAATTGGCCAACTAGACCCAACCTAGCCCAATTGACCTTAGACCCAACATGACCTAAAGGGGTAATGTTGAGCCAAAATTGAATCTACCATAAATTGATTGGAAACAGAGATACCAATCCTCTCCATATGACTAACCAAACCTAAACCTACCCTTGACCTAACCCAAATAGGACAAATGGGTAAAATGGGTCAACTTTACCCATTTTACCTAAATGAGTCATATGAGCCAAAACCAAATCCATACCAAATTGAACCAAACCAAAGGAACCAAAACATTTCAAATGGTCATATGAACTTGACCCAACCCTTGGTTTGACCCAATTTGATCTATTGGTCAACTTGACCCAAGTTGACCCATTTTGACCTAAATGAGTCAACATGAGCCAAACCCAATCAAATGGATTCCAAATCCATTGAAAATTAGCCCAACCTATTTTCTCAACATACCAAACATACCCAAATTGAAAAATAGCAAAATAACCATTATACCCCTAGGCCATAGAATAAATTTTGGCATAGTGCATGGGTATTTTGGTCATACACTCATCATAATCACTCGAGGCTCTCCTAAAAGCTCAAGGGGACTTAGTGATGAGTGGTACACCCAACCCAATGGATTTGGGTCAACCCATTTGGCCCATGGACCAAACCCGACCATTAGGCTCGAAATTCAATTTTCAAACTCCCCCCTAAGCTCAATTTGATGCACATGGGAGTGAACATTCCCTCCTCACTGCATTGCTCTAATAACCCATCCCATAGTGTCAATTGGATCAAAATGACAAGCTCATAGTCGACCATCCGATTGCCATAGGGGGAGATATACTCCCCCTAATCCACTAAAAATTTGATTCACTCACACTCGATTGGAACTTAGAACTCCTAGCAACCACCTCAGAGCTTTCCCAAGCTCCCTAGAGAGGATTTGGATTTCCCATTCTTCAATTTTGCATAGTGCAAAATAGGGGAGGTCCATTGAATTTCAAACTTCTTCTACACTTGATCTTAACCTAATTCCTTCTACGCTCATCATCCAAGGACTAATTCAAGCCTTCCCAAGCTTCCAATTGAGTTCCCACAGTAAGGAAGAACTCAATTCAATCAAAGGCGCATGGGAGATCAAGAGGAGTTGGTCCACCCATCATCCACTCAACCTCAAGACCTAGAAACTTCAATAGGGCTTCGTCTCCACTAGACGATGCTACCTCATCGATCCTGAGTGCTAGTAATCACCTCCGGTGAGGTTAGTGATTTTTGACCACTTAGACTGATAGGTGTTGGTCCTTTGTGAAAGGAATTTTCATTGCATGTAAAATCCACTGATGGATTGGCCTCTCTGGTCCTTTAGATGGTGTGGGTTAAGTCTTGAATAAATCTATGCAAGATCGGGCTCGTATCTCCCCTTGGATCGTGAATGGTTCACATTCATCCTCAGGGAAGAACTCAGCCCATCTCAGCCGTCCATCCGCATATTTTAGATGGATGGCTGAGATTATTAGGCACATTTTAGAAATTAATTCTCCTTTTAAAATCGCTGGTGTATCCTCAGTCGTCTGATCTTTGATCAGACGGCTAAGGATATAAGTGTGTGCGCCACTGCCGCTCCCCTGATTTGATAACTTAAGTAAGGGGCTCACGGTGCAATGCGTGTAAAGTGCACTGACCGCTGCCGCCATACATCGCGCCGTGAGTGGGTATTAGGAAGGGATTAGTTAGGGATTATTATTAATTCCTAATTAATTTAAAAACCTTCAAAAATTCATAACTCCTTAAAAAAATTAAAAAATATAAGGAAAAATGCCATGGATAGATAATTTTATCTAAAATATTTTAAAAAGGTTCTCAATGTATTTTGAATTCCACTTTTCTCTAAATTTGGGTTTCTTTGGAAATGTTAATTAGTTAATTATTCCCTAATTAAGTCATAAAGTGATCTCAAACTTTTATGGTTCATTTTAGGGGATGACTTCTGCCTCCCCTAATTTCCTTGAGATTTATTGAGGCCTTGATTAGGAAAATTTCTAGCTCATTCCCTAATTACCCCTACATGTAATTAAAGATAATTAAGGTGTAATTAGTGGATTTTCCCTATGATTTAGTTGGATTAAGGTTAGATCCAGTGAGTAGGAGTTTTATGGAATAATTTTGGGGTATTTCCTCAAAGCTATTCCCTAAACCCCCTTTTCTTTCATTAATCCCCTCTTAATTAAGGGTTAATTCATTAATTATCCTGTTAAATAATTTTCAAAAATTCTAAAAATTTCTAGAACTTAATTAATCTACCTTGGGTAGATGCTTAGGTGTTTAATAACCTAAGCTTAATTAAGGAAATTAAAACCCCTTTCATAAGTATGAAAGGAAGTTTTAATAGTACTTAAGCTAAACCCCTTAGCTTAATTAACTTTTAATTGTGAGCCAAATTACATTAGGCCTTTTCATTACTAGATGCATTGAAAATTTAAATACCTTGTGGGTTTTATGTCATCTCATTGGCTCATAATTACTTAGTGAACTTTTCTAAGGTGGTGTAGGTAAGGGTTAATTAAGCCCCTTAATTCATACCTTAACCTAACCAATGCTTAAAAATGGATTTAATTATCTAAAAATTAAACAAAATACAAAACACATGTGGGAATGGGTTAGGAATAGCAAAATCATCTCACCTTTTCAAAATTAAATCGAACTTCAAACAAACAAAAATCATTTTGAAATTCTCTTTGATTTATTCTAAATTTTCTTATTCTTTAAGAATGTCTTTAGGATTTAAGTAAAGTGAGTTTTTTTACATGCTTTCATTGCTTTATATCTTTCCCAACATGTTAAGTTGTATTCCATGTGATTCATGCATTCATAAACTCATGTTTGAAAATTTTAAAATGGAAATTATTTATTTTATGTCATAAGTGCATGTGTTGGTTAAAGTAAAATATGAGTTGCTATTATCACTACTAAATCTAAAGTATTTTCAAAACCTATAAATAAAATATCAAATCTGAAAGTGTGCTACTCTTATATCCTAATTATAAGTTTGCATGTGATGGATTATAAAGTCATGTGTAGTGTAGCCTTTCCTTCCTTTCTTATGTTAGCATAGTTTTGAATAGGGGTTGGTAAGATGTAGGGTTCATTTGAAAAGAACCCAACACTTACATAATTCTATACCCTATTCATCGCTATGCACTCACTTATGGAGGATTGCTTATACTTGCATGAATAAATTGCATAAACAAAAGTGAAACCATTAAGCAAACTTTTGCATATTCTTTTTCCATTTAATTTCTTTTGTATGCATGTTAGTACTTAAAGAAAGTGGTATATTAGTCTGGACAACCCCAAGGTTGTGAGGCATTAAGTAGCCCTAAGTAGGTCTTGTATCTTACACCTCTAGTTAACAATGACGCTGTACTCACTTATGCCTTTCTTACTTTCATGCATGTATGTGAAATTTTGGATAAGTGAAACTTTTTCTGCTTAGGAAAAATCATGCATCTAAAACTTCTAAATTTTCTTAAATGGATTACTTAGCATGCATCATAAAGTGTGTTAACTACTCTCATTTGTATGTATAGATATGCTTATGATCCATCCATATGCATGTTATATTTGTTGGGAAAGAATTGAAGTAATATGTATTATGTGAATTTTGATTCATTTTATTTAATCTTAAAATGCCTTTCTTTTTGAATGGGTTTGTTTAGATGTTATCTAAACTTAGGATTAATTAAAAGATGTAATCAAAACATTCTTTTAAATGAAATTAAAAATGAGAACTTACCTTAGAAATTACTTAAGGATTAGGGAAAGAAAGAGAAGTTTTCTTCTCTTTCCCTCTCTTCATAACTTAGTAATTAATTGTAGGTTTCACTTAAATCAAATTAAAACATGAAATAAAAATAACCCAAAATATTTAAACAACTTAAATGAAACCCTCCTCTAAGTTTAACATTTCCTTCTCACTTAGAAAATTCAAACCTAAAGTCCTAAGCTAAGCATACCACACAAACCTTCAGAGCACACACTAACCTAAGTCCCCACTTCTAGTTTTAGGTTAGGTCGGTCCATAGTTTGATGTTATGTTTTGTTTTGTGATGAATGTTTTAGATTGGATGTTAGGGTGTATGTTCGTAGATTGAATGATAGGATGTGCTTAGTCTAACTATTCTTTTTGTAGGGATTCATAAACCATGATAAAAAATATAAATGTTTTGTTGCTTGTGCTTATACCCCTAGCATAATCCATAGGTTGGGACTAGTCACCCATGTATGGGGTGATAAGTTTAATATACTTGCTTGGAATTTGTGTGGTGTGATTTGACTAACCTTTATTTTGCAGGTGTTTGTTAGATTTCCCTTTTCCTTTTCATGTAAAAGTTTATATATTTAGGATTTTGGAATGATTTGTCATGGGAGATTAGGATGAGCATTGGTCATAAGATCCCATCTTATGCACCATGTGAAGCCTTGGAGCATCTACCATTCAACTATCCAAAGGAAGATCCAAAGAAGAAAACAAGAAATGAAAGAATGAAAGAAGAAAGAATAAAGAAGATCAAAGCTTGAAGACCACCATAACAATGAATTCCTTTGCTTAAATTGTAATTAAATTCATTTATAATCTGAGTTATATAAGGGTAGAGCTCGGCTACTCACATTTGATATTTTTTGTGGTGGTGCCCACCATAAATACCATTTATTCTTTTGCTTTATAAATTGTTTGATGATTTGTTTAGCTTTTTCATTAATTGGCATACTTTTCCTAGTTTCTTCCTTACTTTATGTATGGCTTAGATTTGGATTAGGCTCTTTAGAAAAAAATAAATCTTTTACCCAACTTAATAATTCAAACTAAAACTAAACAACTCCTAAAGCTTATGATTAAAATCAAGGCAAAAGAATTAGCAACCCCTTAGTTGGATGAGCATTTCCTTATAATATCATGCACAAATGCATCTTATT
Source organism: Cymbidium sinense (assembly GCA_021442155.1). Taxonomy (NCBI): domain Eukaryota; kingdom Viridiplantae; phylum Streptophyta; class Magnoliopsida; order Asparagales; family Orchidaceae; genus Cymbidium; species Cymbidium sinense. The sequence goes on along the minus strand of CM038226.1, from coordinate 24,315,946 downwards.
TCACTATTGATTGGAGAGCTTCCACCTTTGCCAGAGAACTCGGCTTGACCTTTGAGGGTCGTGGTGGAAACTCACCTCCTACCTTCTCATTGATTTTGGCCAATAATCTAATTTCTCATGCATTAGTCATAAAAAGCCTATTAGCCCGAGTCAAAATGATTATCCAAAAAATGAAATAAAATAAAATTTGAAATGCATTAGATTTAGGTCATTTGAAACATGCCCTTTATACGATCTAGTCTCTTTAGAGAGTGAGTTTAAGGACTTAGTCTCATTCTAAATAAAAATTGCCTAGCTATCTTGCATAAACATAAAGACTTACCTACATATATATAAAATCATAGGATGAGTTAGTTGGCCACCAGTTGTAAGTCCAAGTCAGTGGTTTGTCCTCTCTGGAGGCAAACCAATTACCCATTTTCCTTAGATTTAGGTTTTGCCCTCGCCAAAGCTCAGATTTAGATTCTCGAGGTTGCTTCTTCCTCAGGGCCATAAGCATAATTCCTCACCTCTTAAGCTTTTCCTTAATCTTGTGTTAAGGAATCTTAAGTCCTAAATTTATAATGAAAATACAACTCAAATAAACTAAATCAATTTCTAAAATGTAAAACCGAACTATAAGATAGTTTGAGATGCTCGCTAGGTTTCCTAGCATCATGAACATCTCTTACTTATTTTCATTTTGGCTTCGATAATAACTCCCTCTTTTGATCAATCACATTTGATCTTCAAATACAAACCAATCAATTGATAGTCCTTCCCTATTGAAATCTTCAGAGACAATGATCATTTACCTTAATCGAGAGTTTTCATAAGGGATCCCATCCTACAATGGACCTAATCACCTAATAATGAGTCATGTAGGGAACTTAACGAACCTAATTTAAAATAAATCCTACATTAACTTTCCAAATAAAGTAGGGGAAGATTCTCTGGTACATATGCAGACCCATCATCCTTAGGAGTCCTTATTGAGGTGATTGGTTCCATTAAAGGGTAGTGACTTCTATCTTTCGAGATAGTTCACTATTTCCTTGATGACGTATCTGATCACTTGAATAAGTACATCTGTGGATCTGCGTGGTATCTTACCAAGATGAATTTTTATAAGGGTGTCCTATTTCTTTTCTCCCCATAGATTTGAAAGGTGACTCGCTTATAAGAATTTTTGTCCACACCAGCCTTCTTTGTGACTCCCTACTTAGTAGTCATCGTTAGGTCGGGTTTGATCTATTGCACTGTCAATGGGTTGCCCTAGTGGTTGGTCTCTACTTTGGAAGATGTAAGTCTACTACACTTTTATGGTATTTTCCATTTTATTAGAAAAATGTTGTTAGGACACCACATAGATCCGTAAATGTACTCATTAGGGTGATCCAGTGCAACATTGAGGAATGATGTACTATCTCGAGAAGAAGAAGTCACCATCCTACACTGGACCTAATCACCTAATAATGACTCCTAAGGACAATGGGTCTTCGAATGTACTAGATATCTTTCCCCTACTTTACATAGAAAAGTAAAGTACAGTTTATTTAAATCAGGTTCATTAAATTCCTTATGGAAGCAAGCTTCCATACTTAATTACATCTTAAGGAATGAGATTTCTTAATAATACTCTCAATTAAGGTAAATGTTCATTGTCTCCAAAGATTTCAAAGATAATACTATTAACAAATTGGTTGTTTTTCTAAAATCAAGTGGGATTGATCAAAAAGGAGAGAGTTATTATTGAAATGAAAGGGAGATGAGTAGGGGATGCTCATGATACTAGGAAACCTAGTGAGCATCCCAAACTATCTAATAGTTAGGTTTTATATTTTTGAAATTTGAAAAGAATTATATGTTTGAGTTGAATTTTTATTAGAAATCTAGGGCTTACAATTCCACAACACAAGATCATGGAAATGCCTAAGAGATGAGGATTTATGCTTGTAGCCTACAAAGAGAAACAACGACCTCAGATTCTAAATCTAGGGAGCTTTGGTGAGGGCCAACAAACAACCTAAATGTAAGGCAAAAATGGGTATAAGGCTTATCTCCATAAGATAGAATAAAGCACCCGACTGTTGGACTTACAACCGCCTGCGATTTTAAATACATGTAGGCAAGTCTTATGCTTTACAAGATGGCTAAGTTACTGTATATTTAAAAAGGAGACTAAGTCCTTAAACACACTCCCCAAGAGACTAGACCATGAAGGGCATGAATAAATGACTTATTATAATGCAAATTGGGTTAAGTTTTATTTTTAATTTTTGGACTTTTTATTTGTCATAGGCAATGGGATTTCATATGCCTAATGCATGAGAAATTGGTTATGGGCTAAAATCAAAAAGAATGAGGTGTGTTTCCACCATGGCTCTCAAAGGTCAAGCCATTTTCTCTCACAAAGGTGGAAGCCCTCCATTAGCAAGAGTGAAGTAATATGGTTTATGCATGATACGATACCAACAACATCCAGCTAAAGGGTTGTTAAATCTTTTATTATCTTGATTTATGTCCTAGGCTTTAAGTGAGGTTATGAGTTGTTTAATTTAAGTTTGAGTTGATTAGTTGGATAGAAATTTTATTTTTTTCTAAGAGTCTAATTGCATCCAGGCCATTCAACAACCATCAAGCAATTAAAAAACTAGAAAAATCATGCCATCCTATTTGCACAATCATAAATGTAACATCAATCAATTTATAAAATTAGCACAAAAGGAATAAGAGGTCGATGTGGTCAGGTTCCATCGCACAACCCAAAAAGAAATATGGTAACCGAGCTCTACCCTTATACAACCTAGATTATAAATGAATAATTACAATTAAAAGAAATTCAAGTTATGGGGGTGTTCATTCTTAATTTCTTAATTTCTTCATTTCTTCCTTTCGTCATTTCTTCCTTTCTTCCTTTCTTCATTGCTTTCTTTCTCTTACTTTAACTTGGGATGTAATTTGCTCCAGAGCTTCACATGGCATATAAGACATGGTCTTATAACCAATGTTTACCTTAATTCCACCATAACATTCATTCCAAATCTTAGTAGCAGAATTTACATCAAAATGGATAAGATAAATCTAATTGAGCGAGCAAAATAGAGATTAGCTAAACATACCACACAACCCAAGCATCTATATAAATAATTTAGACTTAGCACCCCACACATGGGTAACCAAGCACACTTATCCTAGTTTGGATCATGCTTAGGGATAAAAGCAACCTACACAACAAAAATATTTATATATTTTTTTTCTTATAGCGCCCCTTAAACATAATCTCCTACAGACAGCATGATTAGGCTAATGTTGGCCTAACATCCAGACTACACATATGCACCCTAACATCTAGTCTAAAACATTATATCAAAAAACAAAATCATGCATAAAACCATGCATCGCCCTAACATAGAGCTAGAAATGGTGACTTAACCTCATGTGTGTGTCATTTAAGGCTTGTGTGGCATGTCTTAGCTAGGCTTTAAGGTTGGCATTTTTTAAGTGTGAAAGATTCAATTTAAATGGTGGTTTCAATTTAAGTGATTTAGTTTATTTGTCAATTTTAGTTGGTGATTTGATTTGGTTTGCATGAACCTACACTTAGTTACTAAATGTTATGAAGAGAAAAAAAGAGAAGAGAACTTCTTTTCATCCCTACCTTAAAACATTTCTAAGGTAGATTGATTAATTATTTTTTCTTTAGTGAATATTTTATTATGTGTTTTAATTAACCCTAAGTTTAGATTTACTCAAAATATCCCTATTTAATAAGAAAGTCATCTTAGGATTAGTTAAGGTGAATTACTACCACATGACACACAACCATTTATTTTTTATTCACCATGTATACCATGCATATGAATAATCCTAAGCATACCTATACATGCAATGCAAAGTTTTAATACACCTTGATGTTGGATGCTAACAGATATGATTTAAAAATTTTGGATGTTCCATTGATGCATGTTTTTATTATGGAGAAAAATGGGATTTCTCATCCATTAATAAAATGCATAGCCACATGTATAAAAGACATAAGTGAGTATGGCACCATTATTTTTTGCACCAGGGGCATAAGGTACATAACCCACTTAGCACTACTTAAAGCCTCGCAACCCTTGGATGTCCAGACTAATATACCACTTTTCTTAAATACATGTAAATGTACAAAAAGAAATAAATGGATGAAGAATCTTGTAAAAGATTATATTTGATTTGGTTATATAATTTACATGTGTAAATGTGAAGATCCTTCTTAAGCCATATCATAGAAATGCATAGGAATATATTTAAGCAAGTGTTGTGTTCTTTTCAAAAGAACTATACACTTTGCAAATCCTATTTAAATCCATGTTAAGAGAAGAGAAGAAAATAACATTAAACACATCTTATTCTATAATTACATGCAAGCTTATAAGTACTAATAAGTAGCATCACATCATTCATAATCATTGATTTATAGGTTTTGAAAATAATTTTTTGGTTTAATAATGATAATAGCCATTCATATTCTTAACTTTAGCCAAAACATGCAATTTGACAGAAAAGGAAACATTTTAAATATTTGGTTTTTTTAAAAGAAATGAATGCATGATTTCATATGGAAAACAATATTTAGCATGCTTGGAAAGAAATAAAGTGATGGAAGCATACGACTTCATTCACCTTAATTAATTCCTAAGGACTATCCTATAAAATAAGATCATTTAAAGTGAATCAAAATTATTTAAGGAGATTTTTATTTTTGAATTTGATTTCACTTAGAGAATGTGAGAAAGGTTTGCTAATCCTAACCCATTTTCCCTATATGTGAATTGGTTTAGTTTTATTTTAGAATAATTAGATTGATTTTATATTTTATTTAGGTTAAGGTGTGAATTAAATCCATTAATTACCCCTTACCTACACCACTTTAACATAATTAAATAAGTAATTATGAGCCAACATATGATATGCAACCATGTGGAATTTAATTAGCGATACACCTAAGAAATAAAGGGGCCTAATGCAATTGGCTCACAATTATTGATTAATTAAACTGAAGGGTTTAATTAAGTACTTTCATAACCATCATACACATGTAGTTTGATTATAATTTCCTTTGAAGTTTCTTAGGTTATTGAACACCTAAGAATCTACCCAAGATTAAGTGATTAAGTTCTAGAATGATTTGTTTTGGAATTTTATTAATTGAACTAATTAATGAAGTGATTAAGTAATAAATTAATTTGCAAATTAATTAAGTGTTTATCCAAATGAAATAAATTTAGGAAAAAGAATGGAAAAGAAATCTTAATCTCATCCTCTAAGTCCATTCACTGTTTCATGATGATTAGTAAGCTTAATTAATGAATTTATCACTATTTAATTAGTTAATTAATCATTTATTTAGTTAAGAGAGAGATTAATGATGAAATAAGAAACTCCCCTAATTAATCTAATAATAAATTCTAAGAAAATTATGGGAGGTAGAGGTCATCCCACGAATCAACCTTAGGAAGTTTGGAATTAATTACTGAAATAATTAAGGACTAATTAGCCAAATTATATTTTCAATAAAACCCAAATTGAGTAAAAATTGTTGTTCAAAATTAATTGATTTTAATTTATATTATTCTCCTTTGAATTATCTTTAGAATGAGCCTGAGTTTGCATTTTTTGAATTTTTTTGCAATTAGTTATGAATTTAGGAAATTTCAGCATTAAAATCAAATTAATTAGAGCTAATTAAGCCCCTAATCCCATCAGGCCACGTGGCGGCTGATGCAACGCGCTGATTCGATGTCTTTCCACATGGAGCGACGGGATAGGTTATTTAAGTCGTCACATTCACCTGCTGAGTCAGCCGGTGGTAGACGCACTTTCTCCATGGGCCATCCGATATAAGATCAGATGGTCAGAATTAATCCCACAGTTTAGGCTTAAATTAGAGGGGGATCTATCATGATTTAATCATAACCATTCATTCTAATCACGTAGAACGGATGACGTGTGATCTATCTCCTCCCGAGTGGTGAGAGACGGATGTCATCCATCGATCATTGCTAGATCCGAGCTCACTTGAGCTCTAATGGAGTTGAAACTCACCCCACACCTTCGAAGAAGCTCAAGCAATGTGTCCAACGATCAAGATCTCAAGGGAGAACACTTTCCTTCAAAAAGGACTAAGCAATTTTTCCTATGGCTATAGTTTCAATGGCATACCTCACAGGAGGCTATCACCGGTGCTTCCAATAGAGGAGGTAGCTTTGTCTAGTAGAGATGAAGCCCTGTTGAAGGTATTGGATCTTGATTTGAAGTGAATGGCTCGGTTGACCAAGCTCCCCTTCAATGGTGATCAGCCTTGATCAAGGTGATGCTTCCTATTGCTTGGAGATTAAGGAAACAACTTGGTTGAGCTCGATGAGGTCCACTGAGGGTGTGTGCAAGGTTAATTTAGCTTTGATGGAGAATTAAGTGAATTGGGATTGAGATGGACTTGCCTTGTTTCAGTTTTGAGCAAAACCAAGAAGGAGAAATGGGGGAGTTTGGGAATGGCTTGGAAATGTTTAGTAGAGTTCGATTTGATCTCTTTATCTATGTGGAAATAAATTTTATGGTTTGAGTGGGAATGAAGGGAAGTATATCTCCCCATCCTTGGATCAGAAGGTTGAAGGCTGAAATGCCATTTTTGATCAATGGGTGAGATTAGTTGATTGATTTGGGCTGTTTAGCATCCCATGTGAGTCATTTTAGGTAGAGGAGTGGAGGAGAGTGAGTGCTCATGTGCTAGGTGAGTGCATTCGATGATCCAAGTGTTCAATTTCCATTGAAGGGTTCAGTTTGGCATTGGGTTGGGTCATGGCCGACCCAAGCCCATTGGGTCATGTTCACCATCCTCCTTGGTGCCCATGTGGACCACTAGGAGGATGACAAGTGGCCTTGAGAAAGAATTGGCTAAATTCTAAATAAATTTGGTCATAGGATACCCTTTGACCTAAGGGTAAAATGGTTATTTGGCCATGATTTTTATTTGGGTGTATTTGAAATGATTCAAAAATGTCTTGGGCCAAATTTCAAGTGATTTGGAGTTCATTTAGTTTGAGTTTGTTCAATTTGATCCATTTAGGTCAAGTTGGGTCAAATTGGGTCAAACCATGTGTTTGGTCAAGTTCAAATGATCATTTGGAGCCTATGGGTATCATTGGTTTAGTTTAATTTAATTTATATTTGATTTTGTTTATTTAGGTTCATTTAGGCAAAATGGGTGAAGTTGACCAATTTGACCTATTTGACCCAATTAGGTTAGGTCATGGGTTGGTTTAGGCTTGGTTGATCATTTGAAATTATTGCAAGCTTTGGTTTCAATAAATTTTGGTTTGGTTTGATTTCAAGTTGATTTGACCTTTTAGGTCATGTTGGGTTCAAGGTCAATTAGGCTAGGTTGGGTCTAATTGGTCAATTGAAGCTTTGGTCAAGTTCAGCAAGTGATTTAGAATGAATTTGATCCATTGGATGCAATTAATTTGGCTTAGATCAAGATTTGACCTATTTTGACTTTTTAGGTCAATTTGGGTCAACATAGGTCAAGTGGCCAATTAGGCTTGATTTGGCTCAATTGATAGCTTGGTCAAGTTCAATCATTGATTATGGATTGGTTTCAATCAATTTGGCATATGATGAATTTTGGCTAGTTTGGATTACATTTGGGCTAAGTGTTGACTTGGTCAAAGGCTAGGTTTGACTTGGTTTGACTCAATTTGAGTGATTGATCATCCTAGGATGATTGTTGCTCACAATGTGAGGCTTGGATGGGCTTAATTCAATCCAATTTGGGTTGGATTAGAATTTGGCTCAAAAGAATGCTTTAGCTCACTTTGGATCAAGTGAGCCTAAGTGGGTCAATTGGCTAGATCAAGGCTTGATTCAAGTTTGGTTGAACTCACATATGGACTTATGATGGAAATATAAATCCAATTGTAAGTGATTTGGAGTCAAATGGGTTTTACTTCATTTGATAATTTTAAGGCAAAAGGGTGAACATGGGTTTGACTTGGGTTAGTTTGACTTTGGTTTGGTGATTGTAGTTTATGTTTATATTTGGGTATGTGATTGAAGAAGTGATTGTTTGAAGAGAAAATCCAAAGGTTGGATTGATTTGAGAATGATTTGGCTAAGTTCAAGGATATGACTTAAAAGAGTATAAGTTGGATTTAGATTTGAGTTTTAAATTTAGTTTCGGTTATTTGAATTTATATTTCATTTATATTTATGAATATAAATGAGAATATAGATGGGTTATGAGAAAATATTTTGAGTTTGAAGTGATTTGGATTTGGTTTGAGCTAAGTCCATAAAATGAAATCAAAAGGGCTTAGGAAAGATTTTGAATTTGGAATTGATCATGGGTTTTAACTATTTGATTTGGAATTGATTTATGATTTAGGTTTTGGAATTGATTTGTGATTTGATAAAATCAATTGAGATGGAATTGATTTAAGATTTGATTTGGAATTGATTCATGATTTGAGTAAATCAATTGAGTTGGAATTGATTTAAGATTTGATTTAGAATTGGTTTGAAGGAGGGAATCAAAGATTAGGTTTAAGATATAGAGTAGTCAAGTATTCCTAATACCCCTAAGGTGTAACCTATTTCTATGGCTAACTCTTCTAAGTATCTAGGGTTAGGTTAAGTGTTTACCTAATCACTAGAAGTGTCTTAAGACTAAGGAACTCTTAGTGTTTAGAGGAGTCCTTATGTCTAGGATGGAGAAGTTGAAAGCTCGCTCAAAAAGTGAGGTTAATAAAGGGCGCCCAATAGGTGTGGTGTGACTGACATGGTACACCACACATATTAGTGTTGATCGAGATGATTAACATCGTCGAACAATCACAAGCACTAACAGAAATGATCTATCCCCAAACCAAAGGTGCAGAAGGACTCAAAAGCTTAGTGCAATGTGAATCCACTCATGTCAAAAACATAAGAGAGCGAAGGGGGAACCATTAGGGATGGAGTATGTGAACCTTCCACTAGGGAAGCAGGTTCAAGTCATCCACTGGGGGATGAGAGGTTGTGAAATCCACCAGGGATAAAAGATGTGAACCTTCCACTAAGGGAGCAAGTTCAGGTTGGATTGAGTTAATTCTGCTAGGGAGTTCGAAAAGATTTTCATCTCACTGAGGAGAAGCTGATTGATTTGATTGTTTAATTTGACTCCACTAAGGAGGAAGGTTGGTTTTGCATCTTGCTGAGGAGAAGCTGATTGATTTGATTATTTAATTTGACCCACTGGTGGAAGTTTGATTTTGTTTAAGATTTTAAATTTTTTGAATTTTGAGATGGATCATGTTTGTTTGTGATGGATCACACTGAGTAGGGGCCATGTCAGCCTTGGCCAACTTTAGATTTACCAATCCAAAGGGGTAGTCTACCAACCACATAGTAGGACTATCAAACCAAAGGGGTTGCCTTTCAATATGCAACAGTTATACTAGGAAGAAAGCGTAGTAGCCTTATATCCTCCAAAGTACAGATCAGTCGTTTGGGTGATCTGTTGGCGAGGCAACGGATCGAACCCAACCTTAGGCTGACTACTGAGTGAATGTCGTTGGGGGACTTAAATCAGCTCAAAGATAGTCAAATTTAATTTCATTTTAATTATATTTAATGGATCCATCGATTTATGATGAACTGCATTGAGTAGGGGCCATGTCAACCTTGACCTACTTTAGATTTACCAATCCAAAGGGAGTAGCTTCTATGCCGAGGGGAAAACTATCCAACCAAAGGGGTGTCTTTTAGTTTGCAGCCGTTAATTTAGGGAAGAAAGCATGGTGACTCACATCTTTCTTGAATAAAAGACCACTAGGGTGACACATTAGCAAGGTAACATGTCAACTCGACCTAAGACTTCCTGTCGGTTTGCGATAATCATGCTAGAAAGAATGTGTAGTAGACTTACATCTTCCAAAGAGAAATGACAACCAGGGCAACCTGCTTGTAGCAAAATAGATTGAACCCAACCTAAGGGCGACTACAAAGAGAGTGACTGGGGACTTATCTCAAGTGTAGTCAGGCAATTCCTATAGGGAGTTTTGTTGACACTGCCCTAAAGATAGGATGCCTACTTGGGAAAGGCATAACTAGGGGCTTGAATTCCTATTCCACAAGCAAATAAATTTGTTTGTTTGATTTGTTTCTTTATCGTGGACCCTGTTGGTTTGCGAGAGATCATACTGAGAAAGAGCTTATATTAGCATAGATCTATCTCAGATTTATTGGTCCAAGGGAGAATCTTTGCATCCGCTGAACAAATTCTCCAACCACAGGGGTGGCTACTAGGAAAGGGGGACTATCCAATCCAAGAGTAACTTGAGTAGTGTCTAAATGGGGTCGCAAAGGATGTAATCTAAGTAGAGTTCCCGCAGGGGAGGGGCCACTAAAGGCTTTATCCAAAACCCTGAAGAAGATAATATTTATAGGTATTCGGTGGCCAACTCAAGGAGAAAGCATAGGGACTCACATCTGCCAAAGAGTGGTGTATCCATTGGGTGAGTTGCTGTTAGCATAATGAATATCAACCAACCTAAACTGTCTGTCAGTTTGCAACAATCATCTTAGGAAGAAAGCATCAGGGACTCACATACTCCTTCAACAGAACTGATTGTCGGGATAGTTTGTCTTCGGCTCGATAGGTACTATCCGACCTAGGGCAACTACTGAGTGAATGCCACTGAGGGACTTATATCAACTCAAGAGTAGTCAAGAGAAAAGGAGCCGCTGGGGGACTTATCCTAAACCTCTAATATATTCGACCTAGTCAGTGCATGATGGCTAGTTCAAGAAGAAAGCGTGTAGGCTTACATCCTCTTAAGTCAACAACAGGTAGCATCGTCGCAGTGAGGTCTGCCAAACTAACAAAGCGCTCATCGATTTACAATGGTCAAGTCAGGAAGAAAGTGCAAGGACTCACATCTTCTAGACAATGACCATCGGGTGACACTACAAGAAGATGTCACCCGCCTAAAACTAAGTGAGTGCCACAAGGGGCTTGCTCCCACATCAAAATAGCCCGAGATAAAAAGATGTGTTTATTTTTATGCTTGTGTTAGATGTAATAGGTTGCCACTCGAGTTACCTTACACCTATCCTAAACATACTTAATAGTTGATGAAATGATGCCACGAATGGCAGTTGTGATCCCACCAAGAAAGAATGCTGCTTGGGCTCTCTTACACTTAACTTAGCAGTGCTAGTTGAAATAGGATGCCTCTTGGGTTCTCTTACACCTATTATAGTAGTGCCAAAAAATTATGTTTAATTTGTGTTTGTGTTGTGAAAGAGAAATAGGATGCCTCTTGGGTGCTCTTACACCTAACCTAAAACACGTCGTGGCGGATTCATAAACAAGCAAATAATGCTTCGAATGGAGAGAATATTTTGATGAATCGGAATGAAATTTTTTATGATAATTATTTTCTAACATGATTTTATGGGTAATATTTTTCAAATAGAGCCCATTAATTGGAAGCATCGGATGTTCCCCTATACAATCAATAAGTTTATAAGATCTTGTTGACCTCATTTTTAGGATGTGCTCTCACCCCTCCATTTTAGACATAGGACAACTCTTAGAAATTAAGAGATCCTTAGTCTTAAGACAAATATAGTGATTAGGTGGACACTCAACCTAGCCCTGGAGACTTAGAAGGGTTAGCCATAGGAATAGGTCATGCCTTAGGGGTGTTAGGAAAATTAGCCTACCCTTAGCTTGAACCACTCCTCACCTTCTTTCCTTCAAGTAAAATTCCAAATCAATCCTAATTGATTTTCTCAAAGTCCAAATCAATCTCATTTGATTTTCTCCGAACTCACATCAATACCATATGAATGAAACCCATGATTGAAATTCCAAGTTCAAAATATTTCCTAAGTCCTTAATTCCCTCTTAAGGACTTAGTCTAAATCATATTAAAATCAATTTAAATTTATGAAATTTTCTCATAACTAACTTATATTCTCATTTATATTCACATATATAAATTAAATATAAATTCAAATCAATCAAATTAAATTCCAAGTTGAAATCCCAAATTCCAAATCTTGCCTAAGTCCTTTGATTTCCCTATTGAGGACTTAGCTTAAATCATCTTCAAATCAATTCAAACTCATGATATTTTCTCATAACTCATTTATATTCTCATTTATATTCACATATATAAATGAAATATAAATTCAAATCAATCAAACTAAATCCAAAATTCAAATCCAAAATTCTAAATATTTCCTAAGTCCTTTAATTTTCTCTTAAGGACTTAGCTCAAATCAACTTCAAATCACTTCAAATTCTTGAAAGTTTCTCATAAGCCATTTATATTCTCATTTATATTCATAAATATAAATGAAATATAAATTCAAACAACAAAAACCAATTCCAAAATTCAAGTTCAAATTCATTCAAAATCCAACCTAAGCCTTTCAAGTCAAATTCTTGAACTTAGCCAAATCAACTTCAAATTAAGCCAAACTCTTGATTTTCCTTCATGATTCAATCAATCCTTCAATGATGAATCCAAATATAAATACAAACTTCAATCACTTAACCAAAACTCAAAAAATCAAGCCAAAATCCATTTCATGTTCACCCTTTGAACTTATCAAATAAATCAAAACCCATTTGACTTCAAACCACTTGCAAATGGATTTATATTTCAATCATAAGTCCATATACAAGTTCAATCAAACTAAAATCAAGCTTTGACCAAGCCATTTGACCTACTTAGGCTCACTTGATCCAAAATGACCTAAAGTACCCTTATGAGCCAAATTCTAATCCGAACCAAATTGGATTGAACCAAGCCCATCTATGCCTCTCATCATGATCAACAATCATCATGGGATGATCAATCAATCAAATTGGGTCAAACCAAGTCAAACCTAAGGGTTTACTAAGTCAACACTTAGCCAAAATGAAACCCAACATAGCCAAAATCCACCATAGGCCAAATTGATTGAAACCAATGATCTAAGTTCATTCATGATCAATGTTTGAACTCGACCAAGTCAACATTTCAACTAGCCCAATTGGCCACTTGACCCAAAGTGACCCAACTTGACCTAAAAAGATAAAATGTCAAAACTTGATCTAAGCCAAATGGTCATATTGTGCCAAATTCAAACTTAGCCAAAATTGATTGGAAACAAAGATTCCAACACTTCATATGACTAACCAAACCTAAACCTACCCATGACCTAGCTAAATAGTCAAATGGGTGAAATTCAATAACTTGACCCATTTGACCTAAATGAAGTCATATAAACCAAATTCAAACCTAAACCAAATTAAATCAAACCAAAGCCACCAAAACATTTCAAATGGTCATATGAACTTGACCCAACCCTTGGTTTGACCCAATTTGACCAATTGGTCAACTTGACCCAAGTTGACCCATTTTGACCTAAATGGGTCAACATGAGCCAAACCATTCCAAATGAACTCCAAATCCAATGAAACTTGGCCAAACCTATTTTCTCAATATACCAAACATACCCAAATTCAAAAATCAGCCAAATGACCATTTTACCTCTAGTCCATAGATTTAATTTTGGCCAATTCCACTTGGAATTTGGTCAAATTCTTTTCATACCCTGATACTCTCCTAGTGGGTCAAGTGAACATTAGGGAGGGTGGCGAACCCAACCAAATGGGTTTGGGTCGGCCAAGCTAACCCAATGGCCAAACTGACCATGTGCATGGAAATGGCCACAAGGGAATCTTCCTTACACTCAAATGGAGCACATTGGGAGTTCATCATTCCACTCGCTTGCCTAAAATGAAGTCAAGGACACTCCAAATAGCCTAACAAACCCTTTGAATCAAGATAATTGGATCAAAACAACATTCTTATGCTCGGTCGTCTGATTGCCAAAGGAGGAGATATACTCCCCATAATTCATTTGAATCTTCACAGAGACATTATCAATTGAGTGAGAGGGAGTCATAGGAGCTATTTGCAAGTGATCCTAAGCTTCCTAGAGGGAGATCAAAATTCCCATTTCTCAGTTTTCCTCACTTGAAAAATAAGGTAGCTCGATTGAATTTTCAACTTTCTCCACACTCAACATTCACTCAATTCCTTCTTCAAGCTTCATCAGAGGACCAAGTCGAGTGCACCCATACTCTTTCCCAAGCTTCAAAGGCAGAGGAGGAGTGCCCTAGACCAAAGCCAAGCTCAAGCTTGGGAGGAGTTGGCCTCTAGAAGAATCCATTAAATTTCCAAGCATCAAACTCTCAATAAAGCTTCATCTCAACCAAACGAAGCTTCTCCAAGGGAATCGAGCACCGGTGATCTCCTCCGGCAAGGTTAGCCATTAAACCAAGCTTAATTCTATTATGTGTTGGTCCTTTGTGAATAAAATCTTCACCCCATAAAAATCTAGCCATTGGATGTAATCCTCTATGCTTGTTGATGGTGTGGGAAAACTTGGGATCAATCTGAGCTCAATCAAACTCGGACCATCCCCTAGAACATGGACGGCCTCCATTGTTCACAAGGGAGAAGAGGGACGGATATCTGGCCTTCCATCCACGCATTTTGGATGGACGACCGAGATTAAAATGAGTGATATATTCATTTTTAATCCTTTGATCCACGGCTTTAATCTCACCGTCAATCCTTGATCGATGGGCGAGGAAAGCGTGTAGCATGCCGTGGTGTTATGATGGACATTTTAAAACCAATCAAGAGCATGTGTAAAGTGCATGCCGTTAATAACGTGCGTGGCATTAGGATTAATGATATAATTAAGGATTTATTTAATTCTGATTAATCACTTAAGCTTCTAAAATTTATATCTCAATATAGAAAAATTAGAAAAATATGAAATAAATTGCATTAAAAAGATAATTGAGTATAAAATATTCTAAAATTGATTTTGATTGATTTTGAATAGTTCTTTTCTCTGAATTTGATTTTATTGAGAATGTTAATTTGTTAATTAATTCTTAATTAATCAACTGATTAATCTCAAACTTCTTGGGTGTATTTAGAAGGATGACTTCTACCTCCCCTACTTTTCTTGCGATTTATTGGTGGCTTAATTAGGGGAATTTCTAATTCATTCCTTAATTACACCCTTAATTTAATTAAGATTAATTAAGATTGTAATTAGTGGTTTAACCCTCTTATTGAGTTGATTAAGGTCTGTTTTAATGAATAGGAGGTTTAAGGAATAATTTTGGAGAATTTCCCTTAAGCCATTCCTTAAACCCCCTTTTTCTTCCTTAATCAATCATTAATCAAGGGTTAATTCACTAATTACCCCCTTAATTAATTTCACAAAATTCTAAAACTTTCGAACTCAACTAATTCTTCTTAGGTAGATGCTTAGGTGTTCAAGAACCTAAGTACAATTAAGGAAATCAAGATTAAACACATATGTGTGAGGGTTGTTTTGAAATTACTTAAGTTAAACCCCTTAGCTTAATTAATCATTAATCATGAGCCAAATTGCATTAGGCCTTTTCCTTCCTAGGTGCATTGCAAATTTAAATTCCTTGTGAGGTTTTATGTCATCTCATTGGCTCATAATTATTTGATTAACTATGCTAAGGTGGTATAAGGGTAATTAACATGCTTAATTCATACCTTAACCTAATCAAAATATAAAATGAATCTAATCACCTAAAATTTGAACAAAAATGTCAAACACATGTGGGAATGGGTTAGGAATAGTAAACCCAACTAACATTTTTCAAACTAAATCAAACTCAAAAGCAAACAAAAATCACATTAAATAAACTTTGATTTGCTTCAAGCTTTCTTATTTCATAAGATTGCCTTTAGGAATTAATTAAGGTGAATGTTTTAATTAAGGTGAATGTTTTTACATGCATTCATTACTTTAGTTCTTTCCTAACATGCTAAATGTGCAAGTCATATGATTTCATACATTCATACTTTTCAAAAATTAAATTTAAATTGAAAATGTTTCCTTTATGTAAAATTGCATGTTTTGGCTAAAGTAAGCATATGAGTGGTTATTCACTATTAAATCCAAACTATTTTAAAAATATATGAATCAATTATCAAAACTGAAAGTGTGTTACTTATATCTTACTTATAAGCTTGCATGTGAGTAAAATACAAGGATGTGCTTGGTGTAGTTTTCCTTCTCCTCTCTTTTAGTATCGTTTTGAATAGGATTTGGCAAAGTGTATGGTTCATTTGAAAAGAACCTAACACTTTCCTAATTGCATCTCCTATTCGTTCCTATGCTATGACGTAAGAAAGATACCTACACTTGTACATATAAGTTGCATAAACAGAAATAGATCAACCAAGACAAACTTTTGCATCTTTATTTTTCATTCATTTCTTTTATACACATGCTTGTATTTAAGAAAAGTGGTATATTAGTCTGGACAACCCTGGGGTTGCGAGGCTTTAAGTAGCCCCAAGTAGGTCTTGTACCTTACACTCTTCGTGCTATCTATGGTGACGTACTCACTTATGCCTTTCATACATTCATATGTGCATGTGAAAATTGGATAAGAAACCCTTTTCTACTTAATGAAAATCATGCATCATAAAATCAAATTTTCTTAAGTAAACTACTTAGCATCATAAAGTGTGCTAAACATTCCCATTTGGTATGTATAGATATGCTTAGGATTCATTCATATGCATGTTATACATGTTGGGAAAGAAATGAAGTGATGTGTATTTTGTGAATTTAATTCACTTTATTTAATCTTAAAATGCCTTTCTTTTGAATAGGTTTGTTTAGAGTTCATCTAAACTTAGGATTAATTAAAATACATAATAAAATATTCACCAAATAAATATAAAATGTGAATCTACTTTAAAAATTACTTAAGGTAGGGAAGGAAAGAGAAGCTCTCTTCTCTTTCCCTCTCTTTACAACTTAGAAATTAATTGTAATTCACTTGAACCCAATCAAACATAAAATAAAATCAACCCAAAATAACTAAACCACTTAAATGAAACCCTCCTCTAAGTTGAACATTTTTCACACTTAGAAAATTCTAACTTAAAGCCATAGCTAAGCATACCACACAAACCTAAAGCACACATTAGCTAAGTCACCACTTCTAGCTTCGGTTAGGGCGGTGCATGGTTTGATGTTTATTTTTTTTTTATGATATATATTTTAGTCTAGATGTTAGGGTGAATGTGCATAGAATGAATGATAGGATGATTTAGTCTAATCATTATTTTCTATAGATTGTGCTTAAGGGATAATAAATAAAATATAAATGCTTTTTATTTGGGGCTTATACCTAAGCATAATCCAATAGGCAGTGGACTTAATCACCCATGTGTGGGTGATAAGTCCAATATACATGCTTGGGATTTATGTGGTTTGTTTATTAATCTCTATTTTGCGGTGTTAGTTAGATTTACTTTTCCTTTTCATGTAATTTTTTTTGCAATTAGGATTTTGGAATGATTATTTATGGGGATTAGGATGAGCATTGGTCATAAGATCTCATCTTATGTACCATGTGAAGCCTTTAGAGCAACCACCTTTCAACCATCAAAAGAAGGAACCAAGAAGAAAGAAGAAAAGAAGAAGAAGAAATGAAGCTTGAAGACCCCTGTAACAATGAATTCCTTGCTTAATTGTATTTAATTCAGTTATAATCTGGGCTGTATAAGGGTAGAGCTTGGCTACCTAATTTATTTTCGAGTTTGTGTGGCGATGCCCGACCACAAATGGCCTCTTATTCTTTTGCATTAGCTTTATAAATTGATTGATGATTTGTTTAGCTTGTGCATTAAGATGGCATCCTTTTCCTAGTTTCTTCCTTGCTTGATGTATGGCTGGATGATGATTAGGCTCTTAGGAAAAATAAATCTTCTACCAAATTTAACAACTCAAAATTAAAATAAAGAACTCATAACCTCACCTAAAGCTTAGGCTAATAATCAAGATAAAGGAATTAGCAACCCCTTAGTTGGATGATTATTTCTTTTATAACATCATGCACAAATGCATTATTGTTTTCACTCTTGATTGGAGGGCTTCCACCTTTGCAGAAACTTGGCTTGACCTTTGAGAGCCATGGTGGAAACACACCTCCTCCCTTCTGCCAATAATCTTATTTCTCATGCATTAGGCATATGAATCTATAAACGTCAAATGATTGTCCAAAAATAAAAATAAAAATGTAATATGATTTGCATTAGATTTAGGTCATTTGAAGCATACCCTTACATGATCTAGTTTCTTTAGGGAGTGAGTTTAAGGACTTAGTCTCTTTCTAAATAAATAACCTAGCTATCTTGCATAAAGCATATGACTTTACATGAATTTAAAATCATAGGAGGAGTTAGTTAGCCACCCAGGTTGTAAGTCCAAGCGGTGGTGGTTTTATTCTCTTATGGAGGTAAACCAAATACCCATTTTCTCCTTAGATTTAGGTTGTGCTTTTGGCTCTCACCAAAGCTCCCTAGATTTAGGTTATGAGGTTGCTTCTCCCCTTTATGGGCCATAAGCATAAATCCTTACCTCTTAGGCATTTCGAGAATCTTATGTTGTGGTAAGCCCTAAATTTCTAATGAAAAATTCAACTCAAATAATTAAATCAATTTTAAAAAATGTAAAGCCCAACCATAGATAGTTTGAGATGCTTGCTAGTTTCTAGCATCATGAGCATCTCCTACTTATCTTTCTTTGATAATAACTCCTCTCTTTGATCAATCCCATTTGATTTTAAAATAAACTAATCGATTGATAGTCCTACTATTGAAATCTTTGAGACAATGATCATTTACCTTAATCGAGTATAAGGATCTCATTCCTTAGATGTAATTAACTATGGGGCTTGCCCCATAGGAAACTTAACAAACCCTTTAAAATAAACCCTACTTTACTTTTCCATGTAAAGTGGGAAGAATCTTTGGTACATAATGCACCCATTGTCCTGGGAGTCCTTGTTGAGGTGATTAGGTCCATTGTGGGTGGTGACTTCTATCTTTGAGATAGTACACCTTCCTCAATGTCATACCAATCACCCTCAATAAGAACATACTGGATCTACATGGTGTCAAAATGCATAAAAAGAAGAGATGTATATTTTTATCTCATTTTATCATAGAGTGAAGATGGAAGTATATATTTATTCTTTAGAAATATAAAATTTTACCCATCCTTTGGTAGGCCTTCTATGACAAAAGGGTCATCCCAAGTGGGTTCAAACTTTTCTCCCATCTTCGACGAGCAACAATTAGTCTCCTTATAACCAAAATAAGCTCTCTACTTGAAATGCTCTAGCAGCCTTGTTGAGCTTGAATCATCTTGGCTTTGTATAACTCGAGGTTCTTGCATGCCCGGTGTCTCTCCTCCAAACTTCAAGCTCTTCCAACCTCAACTTTGCATTGCCTAGTGATTTTACTACCCATTGCTATCCAAGTGATGGGAATTGAACTCTAAGAGAACGCTTTGAACTCGCATACTAAGGTGAATGGAGTAATTAGAGTCAGAGGTGTGATATGCCCACAAGGCTTCAACTAATCATGCCACTATCACTTATCATCATCAAGTGTCTTCTAGTTATCCGATGAGAGTTTTGTTGAATGCTCAGGCCATTCTCTGGATAGTAGATTATGGAGTATATAAAATCTATACTATGTCTCCTAGTGAAGTTTGATTTTGGTGCTTTTGAATGCGATAATTATCAAACATAATTCATCGTGGCACCCCAAAGCTATATACTATATGGTTCTTGAAAACTGAGCACATCGAGTTGTGACCTCTTTGAGTGCATTCGCCTACTTGGAAAAGTAGTGGCGCTAAGATGAACCAATGACTCTAAGAAGGAGGATTGATAGGACCCTCTATATGCATCCAACACTCAAATGGCAATGAGGCCAATGATTTAGAATGTTGGTTGATGTAGGACCACACCAATCGATGGCATCTCCTAGAACATTCATGCGTAATCATCAAGGTCAAGCATTCTAATCTCTTGATCTTTGCTTTCATCTTCAAATGATTGATGCACTCGGCATAGAACTAAATGTACCTCCATCATGATCTTATGGGCTTCGTGTTTGTCTAAACAACATAACCACATTTGATCAAAAGGTCATCTCAAGGTGCCATCCACAAGAGCATAGGAGAGAGCTCTCTGCTTCATATGATGGGCTTGTGATTTCTCTTGGGGTAGTTTGCCTGTGTTCAAGTAATCAATGAATGGTTTCCTCCTATCCAACTCCTCATTTTTCTTGGCAAAGAAAACCTCCCCTTCAAAAGAAAGTCTCTTGATGAGTTCAACTTCAATAAGGCATAGGACTTGTCTATTTTGGACCCTTATTGAATGGGCTCATCTTTACATGTCAATTCCTTGGTGAGTTTGGCCAAAGCATCTACTATCGATTCTCTCCTCAAGAGACCTTGTAGATGGTGACCTGGGAGCTTCATGGTGTACTCATGGTAGTGATGAAGCTTTTAGAATCTTAGGACCCAACAATGCTGATGACCGAGAATCCGTGATGTTGATGCTTTTGACACACACTATAATAGCTAACCTGCACTTAACTGAGCCTCATATAGCTTCTAGGTGCATGGATTGGAGAGATATATGAGAATCTCATCACCGCCTAGAATTAAAAGAATGATTCCTACCCTTGCCTTTGGAAGAGTAGATCATGGTTCTTCTCCAAAGAAAGCGCACCATCTAAATACATCTCCGCTATGTCAACCCAAGTTCAAGGATTTGTTCATCTGGGAGATCATGACTAAGTGAGGAATCAAAGAAGTGTGCCGCTAAGAAATCCACTACCGTCATCCTTTACCACAATGGGGTACAATGCAATATCAATAAAAGAATCAAAGACCAATGTACCAACCATCTAAATAACATCAACCGTCATGAGATACTGAATTGATTCTTAAATTAAGTTCACCTTATGAGAAAGCATATAGTGATGTAGCTTTTGGGATGCAAAAGATTAAACCTAGTTTCAATAGTGGGTAGTTTACTTCAGGGATCGATGATAGATAGTAGAGCTCTCCTTCCTTCATTATTGGTTTGGGCTAACAAAGCCAAGGAGTCATCCAATGCGCAGTGTAGATAAGTTGCTGAGATAGGGCGAGAACAGCTTTTCACCAAATATTATTCGATATCTTCAAAAGCATGCTAGCACTTATCATCCCACTTAAACTTAGCATCATTTTTGACAAGTACTCAAAATGGCTTGCATCTCCTGGATAGATTGGAGATAAAGTGACTTAGATACGCCAACTGCCTTTGGAATGATCTGAGTTGGGTTAAACTTTTAGGGGGTGGCATTTCTAGGATGGCTTTGATCTTTTCTGGGTCTATCTCTATTTACCGGTGATAGACAACAAATCCAAGGAACTTCCCTGAAGCTACTGTGAATGCACACTATAGGGGATTTATTTTGAGGTTGAATTGTCTTAACCATTCGAAAACTACTCTCAAGTCAAAGAGATGGTCTTCTTTTCTTTGCTTTGACTATTAGATCATCAACATATCATTCAACTTGATGATGAATGAGTTCATTGAAGATCTGAGTCATTTCTCAGGTATGTAGCACTAGAATTTTAAGGCCGAAAGGCATGACTTTATAATAATAGATTTCGATCAGTGTTTGAAAAGTAGTGTTTCTTTCATCCTCGGGGGCCATCTTGATTTGGTTGTAGCCAGATGACCTATCCATAAAGGAGAATACTACATGAGATGAGATAATGTTCACCATTAATTTTGGTATAGGAAGAAGAAATTCATCTTTAGGACATGCCTTATTTAAGTCCCTGAAATTGACACATATGCGAATTTGACCATTCTTTTTCTTAACTGGTACAACACTAGCTAACTAGGTAGGATATTTTTCTTCCCTGATAAAACCAGCATCGATCAGTTTCTTGACTTTAGAAATGACCTATTGTTCAATTTCTAATCGCATGCATCTAGGAGCTTGCTTGATAGTCTAGGTCTATTTCTAGTTTGTGGACTACTATATCGAGATAATCTAAGCATCTCTTTATAGCTCCATGCAAAGCCAAACCACAAATTTCAACTAAGTCATTAGTTTCTTCTTTGTTCAGAGAACTGATGTGGGTGTTGACCTCATTTTAGAATGAGCTCAACCCTCTATCTTAGACTTTAAGAGTTTCTTAGTCTTAAGACACATCTAGTGATTAGGTGAACACTCAACCTAGCCCTAGAGACTAAGAAGAGTTAACTATAGGAATAGGTCATGCCTTAGAGGTGATAAAAAAATTTGCCTACCCCTAGCTTGAACCATTCCTCAACTTCTTTCCTTCAAGTCAAACTCCAAATCATTCTTATTTAATTTTCTCCAAACTCAAATCAATGCACATGATTGAAATCCATGATTGAAATCTATGATTGAAACCCATGAATGAAATTCCTAAGTCCAAATCTTTCTTAAGTCCTTAATCTTCTTTAAGAACTTAGCCTAAATCATGATCAAACCAATTCAAATTCATGAGATTTTCTCATAATTCATTTATATTCTCATTTATATTTATATATATAAATGAAATATAAATTCAAATCAATCAAATTAAACTCAAAATTCAAAATCAAATTCATAAAATTTCCTAAGTCCTATAAATTTTTCTTCATGAACTTAGCCAAAATCAACTCTAAGTCAATTCAAATTCATGGGATTTTCTTATAACTTATATTCTCATTTATATTCACATATAAAATGAAATATAAAATCAATCAAATCAAATCTTAAAATTAAATTCCAAATTTAAAATCCTTCTAAGTCCTTAATTTCCTCTTAAGGACATAGCCAAAATCATGATCAAATCAATTCAAATTCATGGAATTTTCTCATTACTCATTTATATTCTCATTTATATTCACATATATAAATGAAATATAAATATAAATCAATCAAATCCCTACTTAAAAATTTCTTAAGTCCTTTAAAATTCCCTCTTAAAATACTTAGCCTAGATCACTTCAAATCCTTGAAATTTTCTCATGATAAATTTATATTCTCATTTATATTCACATATATAAATGATATATAAATTCAAACAATCAAAATTGCTTCCAAAAATCAAACTGAAATCCACTCAAAATCCAATCTAAGCCTTTCAAGTCAAATCTTGAACTTAGCCAAATCAACTTCAAATCAAGCCAAACTCTTGATTTTCCATCATGATTCAATCAAACCTACAATCATGAATCCAATTATAAATACAAACTTCAATCATCAAATCAAAATTCAATTCAAAACTCAAACCCCAAATCCATTCATATTCTTCCTTTGAATAGGAAATTATCAAATGAATCAAAACCCATTTGACTTCAAACCACTTGCAAATGGATTTGTATTTCAATCATAAGTCCATATACAAGTTCAATCAAACTAAAAAATCAAGCTTTGACCAAGCCATTTGACCCACTCACTTGACCCAAAGTGACCTAAAGTACCCTTATGAGCCAAATTCTAATCCTAACCAAATTGGATTGAATCAAACTTACCTATGCCTCTCATCATGATCAACAATCATCGGGATGATCAATCAATCAAATTAGGTCAAACCAAGTCAAACCTAAGTTGACCAAGTCAACACTTAGCCAAAATGAAACCTAACATAGCCAAAATCCACCATAGGCCAAATTGATTGAAACCAATGATCTAAGTTCATTCATGAACTATATTTGAACTTGACCAAGTTAACATTTGAGCTAACCAAGCCCAATTTACTTGACCCAAGTTGACCCAACTTGGCCTAAAGGGTCAAAATGTGTCAAAACTTGATCTAAGCCAAATTTATTAAAACCAATGGGTCAAGTTCATTCTAAATTATTTGTTGAACTTGACCAAAGACATTGGCCTACTACACTCAACCCAATTGACCTTGAACCCAACTTGACCTAAAGGATCATGTTGAGCCAAATTCAAAGTCAACAAAATTGATTAGAAACAAGATACCAATCCACTTCATTTGACTAACCTAAACCCACCCATGACCTAGCTCAAATAGGTCAAATGGGTCAACTTGACCCATTTGACTTAAATGAAGTCATATGACCCAAACTCAAAACTAAACCAAATTGAATCAAACCAAAGCCACCAAAATATTTCAAATGGTCATATGAACTTGACCCAACCGTTGGATTTGACCAATTTGACCAATTGGTCAACTTGAAGTTGACCCATTTTGACCTAAATGGGTCAACATGAGCCAAACCATATTAAATGAACACCAAATCCAAAGAAGCTTGGCCAAACCTATTTTCTCAACATACTCAACATATTCAAATTCAAAAATCAGCCAAATGACCATTCTACCCCTAGGCCATAGAATAAATTTTGGTCAAAAATTTGGTCAAGCCCTCTTCATATCTACTTGATACCTTCCTAATCGGTCAAGTAGACCCTATGGAGGGTGGTGCACCCAATCTATTGGGTTTAGGTCAGCTCAAATTGACCCAAGGCAAAAACCGAGCACATGGCTCAAATTAGCCATGTAGGAAACCTCCCTCCACTTGATTTGAAGCACATGGGAGGTTACCATCAGCTCCTTAGCCCAAACTGACCATGTGCCAACCTCTAATAGCTCAAACAACCCTCCCAATCTTGGTAATTGGATCAAAATGATAAAGAGAGCTTCAGTCATCCGATTGCCATAGGGGGAGATATACTCCCCCTAATTCACTTCAATTCTCAGATGCTCACTGTTGATTGAGTGTTAGAGATTCATTGGAAGCATTCTTGAGTGTTCCTAAGCTTCGCAAAGGGATTTTGAAATTTTCAGTCTCGGTTTCCTTCAAGAGAAAATAGGGGAGCTCCATTGATTTCAAAAGTTTCTCCACACACTAAATCAAGCCAATTGCCTTTACACACTCCACCAGAGGGCCAAGTCAAGCTTGCCTAAGCTCTCCCTCAAGTTCCAAAGGCAAGGAAAGGCTCACCTAGATCAAAACTACAAAGGAGCTAAGGAGGGGTTGGTCCATAGAGCAATCTACTCAACCCAGGAGCTAATTCTTTCTCCACAACTTCATCTCAACCAGACGAAGCTCCTCCAAGGGAATCGAGCGTCGGTGATCACCTCCGGTGAGGTATGACATTTTCTGATTACTAGATTTAAGGTGAGTTAGTCCTTTGTGAAAGAAAGTTTAATGGCATGAATTTTCAACCGTTGGATGTGATCAATATTGCTTGATGATGGTGTGTGAAAGATTTTAGCCTAACCTGAGCTCAATCGAGCACAGATCTTGCTCTAGAAAATGTTCGACCTCCATGGTTCGTAGAGCTTGGTAGGGGTGAATCTCTGGTTGTTCATCCACGTGCTTTGGATGGATGGCCAAGATTAAACACACATTTTAAATCCTATTTATCCTTTTAAAATTGCGAGTTAAATCCTGGTCGTTCAATCCTTGATCGAACGGCAGATATAAAACCATGTACCGCCATCGCCACGCATGTCATGACGTGATGTTTTAGTGGTCGCTCCCCACTTGACATGAGGAAAGCGCACTTGACACAATCACCGCGTGTCATGCCATGGATTAAGGGATTTAATTAAGTTTTAAATAATCTTAATTAACCCTCTAAACTTCAAAAATTCATATCTCTTCAAAGAAAAATCAGAAAAAATATGAGATAAATTTCCACTAAAAGATAATTCAATCTAGAATATTCTAAAATTAGTTTTAATAGATTTTGAATTGTATATTTCTCTGATTTTACCTTTTAATGGAAATCCTAATTTGCTAATTACTCCTTAATTAATCTACTGATTAATCTCAAACTTCTTGGGTATGTTTTGTGGATGACTTCTGCCTCCCCTAAATTTCTTGGGATTTATTGGTGGCTTAATTGGGGGAATTGCTAATTCATTTTCTAATTATCACCTTTATGTAATTAAGGATAATTAAGGGTTTGATTAGTGTTTTAATCCTTTATTGAAGTTGATTAAGGTTTGATCCAATGAATAAGTGGTTTAGGGAATAATTTTGGGGTATTTCCCCTAAGCTATTTCCTAAACCCCCTTTTCTTTCTTAATCCTCTTTTAATCACAAGCTAATTCATTAATTACCCTCTTAATCATTTCTTAAAATTTCTAAAACATTCTAGAACTTAATTAATCTACTTTGGGTAGATGCTTAGGTGTTCAAGAGCTTAAGTTCAATTATGGAAATCAAAACTCAACTCATATGTGCGAGGGGTGTTTTTGAAATTACTTAAGTTTTAACCACTTAACTTAATTAACCATTAATCATGAACCAAATTACATTAGGTCATTTTCTTCCTAGGTGCATTACAAATTTAAATTCCTTCTGAGGTTTTATGTCATCTCATTGGCTCATAATTACTTGGTTAACTATGTTAAGGTGGTGTAGGTAAGGGTTAATTAACATATTTAATTCATACCTTAACCTAATCAAAGTCTAAAATGAATCTAATCATCTAAAAATTAAAAAAAATGTCAAACACATGTGGAAATGGGTTAGGAACAGTAAACTCAATCCACATTTTTAAAATTAATTCAAATTCAAAATCAAACAAAAATCATATTAAATAAACTTTGATTTACTTTAAGCTTTCTTATTTCATGAGATTGTCTTTAGGATTTAATTAAAGTGAATGTGTTTACATTCTTTCATTGCTTTAGTTCTTTCCCCAACATCCTAAATATATATGTCATGTGGTTTCATGCATCCATGTTTTTCAAAAATTAAATTTAAAAAATGAAAATATTTACTTTATGTCAAAATTGCATGTGTTGGTTAAAGTAAGAATCTTAGTGGCTATTATCACTATTAAATTCAAATTATTTTCAAAACATATGAATAAATTATCAAAACTGAAGGTGTGTTACTTATATCTTAATTATAAACTTTCATGTGAGTAAAATATAAGGATGTGCTTAGTGTAGGTTTTCCTTCTCTTCTCTTTTAGTATAGTTTTGGATAAGATTTGGCAAGGTGTGTGGTTCATTTGAAAAGAACCTAACACTTTCTTAATTACATATCCTATTCATTTCTATACTATCACTTAAGAATAATGCATATGCTTGCACATATAAATTGCATAAAAATAAAATAAATCAACTAATACAAGTTTTTGCATTCCTTCTTTTTCATTCATTTCTTTTGCTACACATGTTTGTATTTAAGGAAAGTGGTATGTTAGTCTGGATAACCCCAAGGTTGTGAGGCTTTAAGTAGCTCTAAGTAGGTCTTGTACCTTATACCTTTGGTTAACAATGGTGCTGTACTCACTTATGCCTTTCTTACTTTCATGTGTGCATGTGAAATTTGGATAAGAAATTCCTTTTCTACTTAATGAAAATCATGCATCATAAACTTTCAAATTTTCTTAAATGAATTACTTAGCATGCATCATAAAGTGTGTTAAACATTCTCATTTGTATGTATAGATATGCTTAGGACTCATTCATATGCATGTTATACATGTTGGGAAAGAAATGAAGTGATGTATATTTTGTGAATTTAGTTCATTTTACTTAATCTTAAAATGCCTTTCTTTTGAATAGGTTTGTTTAGAGTTCATCTAAACTTAGGATTAATTAAAACACTTAATTAAAATATTCACTAAACAAAACTAAAATATGAATCCACTTTAGAAATTACTTAGGTTAGGGAAGGAAAGAGAAGTTCTTTTCTCTTTCCCTCTCTTTATAACTTAGTAATTAATTGTAGAATTCACTTGAACCTAATCAAAACATGAAATAAAATCAATCCAAAATAATTAAATGACTTAAATGAAACCCTACTCTAAGTTGAACAAGCTTCACACTTAGAAAATTCTAACTTAAAGCCATAGCTAAGCATACCACAAACCTCCAAAGCACACACATTAGCTAAGTCACCTTCTAGCTTTAGGATAGTGATGCATGGTTTGTATGCTTATGTTTATTTTGTGATATATATTTTAGGCTGAATGTTAGGATGTATGTGCATAGAATGAATGGTAGCAATCTTAGTTAAACCATTATCTTGTAGGGGATTGTACTTAAGGGCATTGTAATGAAAATATAAATGCTTTTGTTGTGCATATGCTTATACCCAAGCATAATCCAACAGGTGGACTTAGTCACCCATGTGTAGGTGATAAGTCCAATATACATCTTGGGTTTGGTGGTTTGTTTAGCAAACCTTTATTTTCATGTGTTAGTTAGATTTACTTTTTTTCTTTCATTTAAATTTTGCAATTAATTTTGGAATGATTGTTATGGGGATTAGGATGAACGGTCATAAGATCTCATCTTATGGACCATGTGAAACCTTTGGAGCATCCACCTTCTAACCATCCAAAAGAAGGAACCAAAGATGAAAGAAGAAAAGAAGGATGAAGAAAAAGCTTGAAGACCCATAATAATGAATTCCTTGTTTAATTGCATGTAATTCATTTGTAATCCAGTTGTATAAGGTAGAACTCCTACCCAATTTATTTTTTTTGTTTGGTGGTGCATGGTCTATTTCTTTTGCATTAACTTTATAAATTGATTGATGATTTGTTTAGCTAGTGCATTAAGTAGCATCTTTTTTTTAGTTTCTTCCTTGCTTTATGTATGGCTAGATGTGGATTAGGCTCTTAGAAAAAAAATAAATCTTCTACCAAATTTAATAATTCAAAACTAAAAATAAAAAAATCATAACCTCACCTAAAGCTTAGGCTAAAAACCAAGATAAAAGAATTAGCAATCCTTAATTTGGATGAGTACTTCTTTATAACATCATGCACAAATGCATATTGTTTTAACTCTTGAATGGAGGGCTTCCACCTTTGCTGAAACTTGGCTTGACCTTTGAGCCATGGTGGAAACACATCTCCTCCTTCTCGTTGATTTTAATAATCTCATTTCTCATGCATTAGGAATATGAATCCTACCATCCTGAGTCAAAATGATTGTTCAAAAATGAAAATAAAATGAAATCAATTGCATTAGATTTATGTCATTTGAAGCTTACCCTTACATGATCTAGTCTCTTTAGGGGAATGAGTTTAAGAGCTTAGTCTCTTTTTTTAAATAAATAATAGTCTAGTTATCTTGCATAAGCATATGACTTGCCTACATGAATTTAAAATTATAGGAGGTTGGTTGTAGCCACCCAAAGTTGTAAGTCTAGCGGTCGGTGGTTTGTCCTCTCTTGTGGAGGCAAACTAAATACTCATTTTACCTTAGATTTAGGTTGTGCTTCTCACCAAAGCTCCCTAGATTTAGGTTACGAGATTGCTTCTCCTTGTGGGCCATGAGCATAAATTCTCACCTCTTAGGAATTTCCTTAATCTTGTGTTATGGAATCATAAGTCCTAAATTTCTAATGAAAATTCAACTCAAACAAATTAAATCACTTTAAAAAATGTAAAGCCTAACATAGGATAATTTGAGATGCTCGCTATGTTTCCTAGCATCGTGGGCATGTCTACTTAGCTTTCTTCAATAATGACTCTCTCTCTTTGATCAATCATATTTGATCTTCTAAAATATCTTTGGCTTGACATTCATGGAAGACCTAGGTGCTTCTTTAACTACTAAACTTCAACTTTTTGAGAAGAAAGTAAGGTTAGAGCTAAAGTTCCGTCTACTAGTTTTACATAAACGATTGAATACATTAGGTGCTTTGCTTGAGGCACGATCATCACTTTCTAGCTCAGTGTCACCTCGAAACTTCAGAGGGGTTTGGTATGCTAATCACGTGAGACCCATCCTCCAAAGATTCCAAGTCTATATGAATAGTTATAGTACTCTTATGAGCTGGAACATAACCCTATTGGCCTACTGGGGTCTTCTCCTCTGGATTTGCCTCATATCTACCTCAATTTCTACTTGGTTGAGGTTGAGTCATCTACCCATGTAGATGATAGAATGAACTATGGGTAGAATGTAACATGTGGCTCTACCTCTCTCTTGATGTACCTTTCTTGCTCACTTGTACTTACTTTTTTCTTTTTCTTTTTCCTTTTCTTCTTTTCCTTTTTCATTTTCTTCATTTTCTTTATCTTTTGTATTTGAATTTTGGCCAAGTTTGCGAGAAAAGGTGTTTTGATTTTGAGGAAGATAGTAGGTCACCTCTTCATAAATCTCGACCTCTCTAACTGAAAATGGATTTTCATTTCCTTTGACATAGTATTCGATCCCATCTCTTCAAAACTTGATGCACTAATGAAGGGAGGATAGAATCATCTTATTCTGGTGTATCCATGGCCTATTAAGCAAAGCAGTGAATGATGTATTTGAATCAATTATATAGAACTTGGCTTCAGTCTTTCAGTCGCCTATTTCCAAAGGTGACACTATATAGCCTAAAGCCCTCTCGCCCTATTCATTGAATCCTCTCAACATCATCCGATCTCCTTGGAGCTTAGAGATGTCAATCCTCAAATAGGCAAGGGTTTTTAGGCTCATAATGTTCACCGATGCACCTGGATCAACTAAAACCCTAAAAAGTTTGAATCTGCCCATATCGACTATGATGTGAGGGCGGTTGTGCTCCATGTCCCTAGAAAGTCTTCATCAATGAATGTGACTCCAGGCTTCTCTTGAATAATGTGCCTCCTCTCTAAAATGATCAACTGGTAATCATATCTAGATCAAGAATAGTCTTGATTGATTCCCTCTTCTCTTTGGATAAGACAAGGGCATCATATATGCTTAGTTTAGCTAAGAACTTTCTTTGGTGAGCGAGGATATTGTAATTAACTCAGGTGATCCTCCATAACCATATCCAGGTGGAGCATCCTGTGGAGGGGCTTCTTGCTTGCTGGTACCAATGACTTATTTATCCTTATCTTGAGGTGCTGCCCTAGGAGGTAGAACCTTGCCACTGTAGAGGTTAACTTCAGTGACATCTTTTGGCAGGATAGTGGAAGATTCTACCTGCTCGTCACTCATACCTACAACTTCTCCTATAGGACCCTTGGAATCAGATGATTCCAAGTCTATCTCAAGAGGTGAACCCGTAGTATTAAGAAAAGGAAAGTCCATTTCTGAATTAAAAAGTGGATGATCAGAGTTGTTATAATTATTAAGACTTGAAGAGTTTCCTAAAAGAGTAGAATCAGATAACCCATCAGAAGTGGCACAGATGTAATTCAAGCTAGCTTTATTCCTCAATTTCTTAGATTTAAAAGGAGGTATATTGTAAAAATCTAGTAAAGTGGGGTGAGGGATTTGATGCCCTCATCCACTGATACAAGATGTCTACTAGAAGAAGAGCTAGATGAAGTAAGAGTGTCGGTTGAAGTAGTAGATGCAATTATGGAACGGAGGCTAGGCTCAGTCGGTGGTTGCACAACTTGGCTATCCCGAGAAAGTATGAGCTGCTACTGGTGCTGAGCTCCTACTTTCCTCAAGTTGTCTTTGGCAACTTGCGAACCTTCCTTGATGTTGGAGGTTCGAGCTGCCTCAGGCACCTATAAGAAAAGTTTCTTGATTTTAGAAATAATCTTTTTAGAGGTTCGGGATAAAGAGATATCCCAACCTTCTTTTATTTTGAGAGGATCACATGTATCCCCAAGAATTAGGCTAACAAAATAGATGGTTGTTCGACTAGATATTCCTTAGGGATAACTATAGCGCCCATCTTGTAGCTATGCTCATGATAGTCCTTAAATGTAAAGCAATCCTTCAAAACATGGCCTAGTATGCAGTGGTAGGGGAAAAGGTAGGATCATTTCTTCTGCCCACTTCCTCCAGCTTTCTAGGCTCGGGTAGCAGAAAATCAGGTTTTTTTAAGAGATTCTTAAAGATTTTCCTGACTACCTCCCTCTTAAATGAATAAGTTTTATTTAATTTATCCAAAAGAGTAGGTGGATGATAGCTACACGGGGTGTATGTTCTTCGAGAGTATGGCTAAGAAGGAGACAATGAAGGTCATGGAGGTTCTTGTGGTAGATAAGCTAGGTGGTGGTAAAGGAGGTGAAAGTGATGACTGTGGAGCTCGAGGTCTCTCATACTGATATATGGATGGTTGCTTCCCCTTATCTAATGCTGTTACTGCCCTTGGCTTCTTTGCATAGGCTTTCTACGGCTTTGACTTTGATGACTAATCTTGAAAAGGCAACTGTTTAGCCTCTCCTTATAGACTAGCCGCCTTACTAATTAGCTTCTCAAATGTCTTGATGGTGAAACTTTTAAGCATGAAGGTGACCGGGCCTTGAATATTCTTTAGTAGAATTTCAATAGCATATTGTTCAGACAGTTGTGGCTCGCATTTCATGCTTAAATTATGTCATCTAAGAATATAATCAATAAGGGACTCACTGGGATATTGTTGTACTACAAGAGATTGCCCACAATTACCCTTTGCTGAGGTCTAGCAAACCTCTTAATAAAGAGTTGCTCCAACTCAGCAAAAGTCTTCACTAAAATATTGGGGAGTTTAACATACCAATCAAAAGCTATGTCCACTAAACTGCTGACAAAGAGACGGAACAATAGTGCATCACTGCCACCAGTATTGCAACAGCTAGCCCTGAAGTGTGATATATGCTGGCGAGGGTTCCCACTGTCATCAAAGCTTTTGAAAGAAAAAGGCACAAAACTGTTAGGATATTGGATAACATCAAATTCCTTTGGGCAGGGTCAACCCTTTGGAACTGATGAACCACCTTGGACTTGCACCATCACTTCTCTCACTTATTGTTCAACCATGAGTTTGATATCTTTTTCTCTATGGAGGTACTGCCCACTACCTTTCTATATAAGCTAGTACTGTCCTACTCTACCAGAGGTAAACTCTTGGGTTGATCCAAGACTTGCATAACTTCAGTGGTCTCCACAATGGTAGGATGTCTTCTGGAGCTTGATTCTGAAGTGCTAGAATTGTCTCTAGCAAATCTTCAAGTTTCTTTCCCATCATATCAATCTGCTCATCCTTCTATTTGAGTTATTGAAGTAGGTGTTGAGTTCAATAGGCTATATCATCATGTTCAGCTGTAACACCTTCCAAACCATGCTGATCCTAAAGGAGAGAGCCTCTCGCTATCAACCATATATGAGCCTTCCAACAAATCATCTTCATTGGGATAAAATCCAACCTTCTCTTCCTTGAAGTCATACCAGTCATACCCTAGGATTTCCTTCTTCTCAGTGAGATACTATGTTATGATATCATCCAAGGAGCAGTCCAGCTGTGCAGGCATAAATGATCGTGACTGACCAGTGGTGGGATCATGTTCATGAACAGAGATACATCTGACCTCCCCTACTACTAGAGAGCTAACCTTGTGAGGGCTACACTCACTGGAGGATAAATATGGCTTCAGCGCCATGGGTGGAGTCCTGCTCATGGGAAGGTCTATCGCCATAGGGATAATAGAACT
Source organism: Cymbidium sinense (assembly GCA_021442155.1). NCBI lineage: Eukaryota > Viridiplantae > Streptophyta > Magnoliopsida > Asparagales > Orchidaceae > Cymbidium > Cymbidium sinense. Next base: position 24,282,641 of record CM038226.1, on the reverse strand, counting down.
ATCTCATTCTCCCTCTACTACTGCTATATCCATGATTTGTTGAGGTGGTGGTGGTGATGGCATGACTATGATGCTACGAGGTCACCACTCCCTCTTCACCGCAATTGAAGTAGGAGGACAAGCAGGAGAGCTCGCCCTCATCTCAGTCGGTGATGTAGATGAAATGGGATCTCTTGGATGTAGCCGGATCACTAGTGGGGCTTTCTTTTCCTCTAATGTTGCCTTTATGGCTTTAGATGGAACTGTAGAAGATGGGACCTGCACTGGTGATGGTATATGTGGAGTGGAGTGGTGTGATGGAGACAACACTGACTCCCTCTATGCTGGGGCTCTTTTCCCATGATGGGTAGTACCGGTCAATAAAATACTATCAGTGTGACTGACACGAGTAGTGCGCCAATCAGGGAAATCTACGAGGGTGGATGCTGCTGATTGCCTAGCATACCTTTCACCTCTCTCTGCTAGTAACATGAACTGACACACGAGCCTTTCTAACCCTCTCCTGATGGATATGCTCGCCCACACTACAAGGAATAACCAATCATAAATTAAACAGGGCACCTGACTCTGACCATCTGTAAGCCCCTCCAACTTGGTGTAGAACTGTCCTGAGGCCAGCATACGACCTCCTCCTATCTCTGTTAGGTGCCTCATAATGAAGTGCATGTGGAGGTGACATTGTAATCTTCCTAACATCTTCCTCTCCACCAGATTTGGAAAGAGGATCAAACTTGTTCTATGTAGTCAAAGGAGAAACTTCCTTGGGTGACTCCTCTACTACAATGTGAGAGACTACTTCCATCTCCTTGGCAATGCGCACATGATGTCACTTGATCTTTTGTCTCTTATTACGGTGTTGAGTTCTGCTGGGTGGAGTAGTATGGGAACTATACCTTATCTCAAAGGTAGGGGAGACTATTCTTGAAGCGGTAGCCTTCCCTTGGAGGAAGCGATGAATGGGTACTAGCCAATATTGGGGTAATGAGAACAATTGAAGCATGGGTATTGGATTTGTGGTCGCTGAGAACCTTTCGCCTTCCTCTTGGAGAGAAATTTAGAATCGAAGGCATCTTTATGGATGGCCAGCTTCTGACCACATTCCCTAGATGGTGGTGAGGTTGCCCCTCACAAGTGATCTATCCCCTCAATCCTTGGATAAGTGTATTAGATGAGCAAAATCAATTTGTTGGTGGCCCAATCAGCCAATCCATCCCAAATGGGAAAGTGAACACATACGAGCATCCATTTATATTGAACTTGAGAAAAGGCGACTATGACTGAATTCAATTGTTTGAAATAAGTTCAAATCATTTTCTATTTAATATTGACTTTAAATTTTTTTAGAATTTAAACCCACACTCAACAATTTGATATGTTAAGTGGGGCTCTTTGAATTTAGGAGAGAATTTTGAATGAATTGGAGAAGAGATTTTGAGTTTAGAATCCACTTTCAACAAATTTGGGTATGTTGAAAATGGGTTCAAATATTGAAGATTTCTTTTATATATTGGTTCATATTTGAATTTGAATTTTATGTTTGGGGACCCTTTATTTAACAAATTTGAGTATGTTAAATAGAGGGTCAATTGATTTTGAGGATTACTCATTTAGCAAATTTGGGTATGCTAAATGAGTTGTTAACAATTTTCTTCTTTTGCTTGTTTTCCATGATGTGAATCATGTGAATTTAGAAATGGATTTACTTACCAAATTTTATTATGCTAAATAAAGTCAAATGTCTTTTATTTTGATTTTGAAAATGAGATCTTTACTTAGAAAATTTGTGTATGCTAAATAAAAATCTAAATGTGTTTGATTTTATGTTTGATTTGAAAAGGATTTACTTAGGAAATTTGTATGCTAAATAAAAGTCCAAATGTGTTTTTATTTTTATTTTGATTTTAAAGAGGATCTTTACTTAGCAAATTTGGGTATGCTAAATAAAGTCCAAATGTATATGATTTTTGTTTTGATTTTATGTTATTTTTGAAAAGAGGGATTTCTATTTAACAAGCATGGTGTGTTAAAATGGAATCCAATTTATTTTTTCAATTTTCTTTTTGAAAAATGTAACTCTCATTTGACAAATTTGGATATGTCAAATGGAATTCAATTATTTTGATTTTCATGATTTTTTGAGAGATTTTCATTTAACAAATTTGGGTATGTAAAATGAAAGTCAATCATGTTTTATTTTTTCAAAGATGAAATTTTTTGTATGTGATTATTACTTTATGAAAAGAATGGAATTCAAGTTAACACATGTGGAATGTGTTGAGTGGAATTTCAAATGGTGTTTTATTTGAAAATAGAACCTCCATCAACATATTTGGATATATTGAATGAAGGATTCAAATTTGTACTTTTTGAAAGAAAGAAATTCCAACTTCAACATATGTGAGATATATTGAAATGGAATTTTAATTTTTGTGATATGATTTTATTTATAAATGAAACATTCATTCAATAAATTTGGGTATATTGAATGAGGATGTTTATTTTTAAATATGTATTTTTGAAAGATGATTTTGATTTTATTTGGAAATGAAATCTTCATTCAATAAATTTGGGTATGTTGAATGAGGATGTTCATTTTAAATTTGTACTTTTTTGAAAGATGATTCTTAACATTGATTTTTTTTTAAAGATTCACATGTAACAATCTTGAAGATTTTTTAGATGGGGTTGAGTTATGAAAATTTTTTTTGCAAGTATTTTATTATGTGAACATTTTGGGAAGTGCTTTTGAAAAGTGATATTTATATAAAGGATTTATTTTTTTATTATTTGGAATGAACATTACCTTACCATAAAAATGGCAAGGAGATTCAATAAGGTTTTAGTAATCTCTTTTATTAAATTTTATTTTCACATATTGGGACTAATATGAGTTTTAAGACCACGGGTGAGGTCCTAAAATAAGGATGTTGGCTAGCAAAGAATGAAATAAACTAATGCCAAGAAAAGAAGGATAGTCTGATTCATATAAAATACAAATTCACTATTGATACTTGGAGATAATGATCATTTACCAAAGATGGAGAGAGGAACTTTCCCAGTGAGAAAAAAAAATATGTAGTGTTTTATTTTTTGTTTGATTGGAAAAATGTTGCTGGGACACCACATAGATTTGTAGATGTACTCATTAGGGTGATCAAGTGTGACATTGAGGAATGATGTACTATCTCGAGAGAAGTCACCATCACAATGGACTAATCACATAAGAACTCTAAGGACAATGGGTCTTTGAATGTACAGAGATCTTTCCCTACTTTACATAGAAAAGTAAAGTAGGTTTATTTAAATCGAGTTGTTAAGTTCCCTATGGAGTAAGCCCCATAGTTAATTACATCTTAAGAAATAAGATTATTTAAGAATACTCTTGATTAAGGTAAATGATCATTGTCTCCAAAGATTTCAAAGATAGGGGATTAATAAATTGGTTATTTTAGAAAATCAAGTGGGATTGATCAAAAGGAGTTATTCAAAACTAAAGAGATGAGTAGGGGATGCTCTCATGATATAGGAAACCTAGTGAGCATCCCAAACTATCTATGGTTGGGCTTTATATTTTATAATTTTAAGAGGATTATATGTTTGAGTTGAATTTTTTATTAGAAATCTAGGGCTTACAATTCCAACACAAGATTGGAAATGCCTAAGAGGTGAGATGCTTGTATAAAGAAAACATCGATCTGATCCTAAATCTAGGGAGCTTTGGCGCAAGGCATGACCTAAATCTAAGGAGAAAATGGGTAGATGGTTTATCTCCACGAGAGAATAAACCACGATTGTTGGACTAATAGCACAGGGTGGCCCTCCTCCTATGATTTTAAATACATATAGAAAAGTCTTATGCTTTCAAGATGGCTAAGTTATTGTATGTTTAGAAAGACTAAGTCCTTACACACTCCCAAGAGACTATGAAGGGCATGAATAAATGACTTAATCTAATGAAAATTTGTTAAGTTTTATTTTTTAAATTTTGGACATTTTTTATTTGACAATGGGATTTATATGCCTAATGCATGAAAAAATTGGTTATGGGCAAAATGAAGAAGGAGGTGTGTTTCCACCATGGCTCTCAAAGGTCAAACCATTTTCTCTGAAGGTGGAAGCCTCCATTAGCAAGAGTGAAGTAATATGATTTATGCATGATGTGAGATACAACATCCAGCTAAGGGGTTGCTAAATATTTTATTATCTTGATTTATTTCTAGGCTTTAGTGAGGTTATGAGTTGTTTAATTTGAGTTGATTGGTATAGAAAATTTATTTTCTCTAAGAGTCTAATCGCATCGGGCCATTCAACAACCATCAAGCAATTAAGAAACTAAGAAAATCATGCCATCCTAATTGCACAATCATAAATGTAACATCAATCAATTTATAAAATTAACAAAAGAATAAGAGGCTTGTGGTGGTTCCCACATAACAAAAGAAAATGGGTCAAGCTCTACCCTTATACAACCAATTACAAATGAATAATTACAATTAAAAAAGAATTCATGTTATGGGGTCTTCATTCTTCATTTCTTCATTTCTTCTTTCTTCATTTCTTCTTTTCTTCATTTCTTTCTTTCTCTTGGTTTAATTGGGATGTAGTTTGCTCCAAGGCTTCACATGGCATATAAGACATGGTCTTATAATGTTCACCTTAATTCCCCATAACATTCATTCCAAATCTTAATTATAAAATTTACATCAAAATGGAAAGATAAATCTAACTACAAAATAGAGATTAGCTAAACATACCACAATCAAGCATGTATATGAATAATTTGGACTTAGCACCCACACATGGGTAACCAAGTCCACTATCCTAGTTTGGATCTTGCTTAGGGGTATAAGCAACTGCACCTCAAAACATTTATATATATATTTTATTACAACCCCTTAAGTATAATCCCTTGTTGAAAGAAATTAGGCTAATGTCACCTAACATCGGACTACACATGCACCCAACATCCAGTCTAAAATATTACATCACAAAATAAAATTAGCATCAAACCATGCCGCCCACATAGAGCTAGAAATGGTGACTTAATGTGTGTGCCATTTAAGGCTTATGTGGCATGTCTTAGCTAGGCTTTAAGGTTGAATTTTCTAAGTGTGTGATTCAATTTAAATGGTGGTTTTTTAGTTTAAGTGATTTAGTTGATTTGTCAATTTTAGTTGATGATTTGATTTGGTTTGAATGAACTTACATAGTTACTAAATATTATGAAGAAGAAAAGATAAGAGAACTTCTCTTTCATCCTACCTTAAATAATTTCTAAGGTAGATTGATTAATTATTTTTCTTAGTGAATAATATTTTATTATGTGTTTTAATTAACCCTAAGTTTAGATTTTCTCTAAATAGCTATTTAATAAGAAAGGCATCTTAGATTAATTAAGGTGAATTACTATCACATACACACAACCATTTATTTCTTTCTACCATGTATACCATGCATATGAATAATCTAAGCATACTATACATGCATGCAAATTTTAGCACACTTTGATGATGAATGCTAAGAGATATGATTTGAAAATTTTGGATATTCCATTGATGCATGTTTTATTATGTAGAAAAAGGGATTTCTCTTCCATTAACAAAATGCACATCCACATGTATAAAGATAAGTGAGTATGATACCATTATTTTCTACACGTATAAGACAAGACCTAACTTAAAACCTCACCCGGGATGTCGGTAATATACCACTTTTCTTAAATACATGTAAATGTACAAAAAATAAATGGATGAAGAATCATGCAAAAGATTATGTTTTCTTTGGTTATATAATTTACATGTGTAAATGTGAAGATCATTCGTCATATCATAAAAAATGTGTAGGAATAGATTTAAGTAAGTGTTGTGTTCTTTTCAAATGAACTATACACTTTGCAAATCTATTCAAATCCATGTTAAGAGAAGAAAGAAAATAACATAAAACACATCTTATGTTATAATCACATGCAAGCTTATAAAGTACTTATAAGTAGCATCACTTCATTCATAATCTTTGATTTATAGGTTTTGAATAAATTTTTGGTTTAATAATAATAATAGCCACTCATATTCTTAACTTTAGCCAAAACATGCAATTTGACATAAAAACATTTTATTTAATTGATTTTTAAAAGAAATGAATGCATGATTTCATATGGAAAACAATATTTAGCATGCTTGGAAAGAAATAAAATGATGTAAGCATACATGACTTCATTCACCCTAATTAATTCTAAGATAATCTATAAAATAAGATCATTTAAATGAATCAAAATTCTTTAAAGATTTTATTTTTTTAATTTGATTTGACTTAGAAAATGTGAGAAAGGTTTTGGTCCTAACCCATTTCCCCCATATGTGAATTGGTTTAGTTTAATTTTAGAATAATTAGGTTGATTTTATATTTTATTTAGGTTAAGGTGTGAATTAAATCCATTAATTACCACCACTTTAACATAATTACAAATAAGTAATGAGCCAACATATGATATGCAACCACATGAATTTAAATCAAATGCACCTAAGAAATAAAGGGGCCTAATGCAATTGGCTCATAATTATTGATTAATTAAGCTAAAGGGTTTAATTAAGTACTCATAACCATCTACACATGCGTTTGATTATAATTTCCTTTGAAGTCTCTTATATTTTGAACACCTAAGAATCTACCCAAGATTAAGTGATTAAGTTCTAGAATGATTTGGTTTTGAATTTGATTAATTGAACTAATTAATGAAGTGATTAAGTCATATAATTTACAAATTAATTAAGTGTTTATCCAAATGAAATAAATTTAGGGAAAAATTGAAAAGAAATCCTAATCTCATTCTCTAAGTTCATTCATTATTTCATGATGATTAGTAAGCTTAATTAATGAATTTACCACTATTTAATAGGTTAATTAATCATTTACTTTGTTAAGAGATAGATTAAGGATTAAATAAGGAATTCCCCTAATTAATCCAATAATAAATTCCAAAAAAATCATGGAGGTAGAGGTCATCCCACTAATCAACCTTAGGAAGTTTGGAATTGAAGTAATTAAAGTAATTAGCATAATTACATTTCAATAAAACCAAATTGAGTGAAAATTCTATTCAAAATTAATTAATTTTAATTTTATATTATTCTCCTTTGAATTATCTTTAAAATGAGCATTTATTTTTTTTTTTCTTTACAATTAGTTATGAATTTTTAAGTTTAGCAAATTAGAATAATTAGCTAATTAATTTAATCCCATCATGTGGCCGGTGACGCATGCGGCATTTCATGGCCGATGGATGGTTATTTAAGTTGTCACATCATCGTCGATGATGGCGGCGCTTTCTCCATGGGTCATCGATCGGATGGCCGGATTAATCTTTTGGGCTTAAATCAAAGGGATCTATCATGATTTAATCACAACCATTCAATCACGCGGAATGGCGGATGTGATATCTCTCTGCGGTGAGAGGCGGTTGTGTCCATTCATGATCGCTCGATCAGCTCGAGCTTGAATGGAGTTTAAACTCACCCCACACCTTCAGGGAAGCACAAGCAATGTATCCAACGATCAAGATCTCAAGGGATAACACTTTCCTTCACAAGGACCAAGCAATTTTTCTCGGTTTGATGCTACCTCACGAGGCTATCAGGTGCTTCCAGGAGGATGGCTTCATCTTGTAGAGATGAAGCTTTTGAAGGTATTGGATCTTGATTTGAGTGGATGGTTTCGGTTGACCAAGCTCCCCTTCAATGGTGATCGTTGATCAAGGTGATGCTTCCGTGGCTTGGTGACTTGGGAAATGACTTGGTTGAGCTCGGAGGTCCCATGGTGTGTGCAAGGTTAATTTGGTTTGATGGAGAGTGAGTGGGATTGAGATGGACCTCCCATTTTGACTTTGAGCGAGAAGGAGAAATGAGCTTGGAATAACTTGAAATGCTTGGGGAGCTTTGATTGATCTCTCTAGCTCGAAATGAATTCTTTTTGGTTTGAGTGGAATGAGGAGTATATCTCCCCTCCTTACTTGGGTCAGACGGTGAGTAATGCCATTTTGATCAATGGGTGAGATTGGTTGATCGATTTGGGCTATTTAGCATCCCATGTGATTTTTAGGTGGAGTGGAGGAGGAGAGTGCCCATGTGCTAGGTGAGTGATGGGTGATCCAAGTGTTCAATTTCATTGGAGGGTCGGTTGGCCTTGGGTTGGGTCATGGCTGACCCAAGCCCATTGTCATGTTCACCACCCTCCTTGGTTCCATGTGGACCACTAGAAGGATGTGGCATGAGAAAGAATTGGCCAAATTCTAAGTGAATTTGGCCATAGGATCTTTACCTAAGGGTAAAATGGTCATTTGGCCATGATTTTGATTTGGAAATTTGAAATGATTCAAAATGGGTTGGGCCAAATTTCAAGTGATTTGGAGTTCATTTGGTTTGAATTGGTTCAATTTGACCCATTTAGGTCAAGTTGGGTCAAATTGGGTTAGGTTGACCAATTGGTCAAATTGGGTCAAACCATGGGTTAGGTCAAGTTCAAATGATCATTTGGAGCCAATGGGTATCATTGGTTTGGTTCAATTTGGTTTAGATTTGGTTTTGGTTCATTTAGGTTCATTTAGGTCAAATGGGTCAAGTTGACCAATTTGACCATTTGACCCAATTGGGTTAGGTCATGGGTTGGTTTAGGCTTGGTTGATCATTTGAAATGTATTTCAAGCTTTGGTTTCAATCAATTTTGATTTGGTTTGATTTCAAGTTGATTTGACCTTTTAGGTCAAGTTGGGTTCATGGTCATTAATTGGGTTGTTAGTTGGTCAATTGAAGCTTTGGAAGTTCAACAAGTGATTTAGAATGAATTTGACCCATTAGTTGCAATCAATTTGGCTTAGATCAAGATTTTATATTTTAACTTTTAGTCAATTTGGTTTAGATTAATGGTTTCAATTAATTTGCCATATGGTGGATTTTGGGTAGTTTGGGTTTCATTTGGGTTAAGTGTTGACTTGGACGACTCAATTTGAGTGATTGATCATCTAGGATGATTGTTGCTCACAATGTGAGGCTTAGATGGGCTTAGTTCAATCAATTTGGGTTGGATTAGAATTTGGCTCAAAAGGTGCTTTAGGTCACTTTGGGTCAAGTGAGCCTAAGTGGGTCAATTGATCAAGGCTTGATTCAAGTTTGGTTGAACTCATATGGACTTATGATTGAAATATAAATCAATTGCAAGTGATTTGGAGTCAAATGAGTTTTGATTCATTTGACAATTTCAAGTCAAGAGGGTGAACATGGGTTTGACTTGGGTTAGTTTGATTTTGGTTTGGTGATTATTGTTTATGTTTATATTTGGGTATATGATTGAAGAACTGATTATTTGAAGAGAGAATCCAAAGGTTTGGATTGATTTGAGAATGATTTGTCTAAGTTCAAGGATTTGACTTGAAAGAGTATAAGTTGGATTTAGATTTGAGTTTTGAATTTAGTTATGGTTATTTGAATTTATATTTCAATTATATTTATGAATATAAATGAGAATATAAATGGGTTATGAGAAAATCTTTTGAGTTTGAAGTGATTTGGATTTGATTTGAGCTAAGTCCATAAAATGAAATCAAAATAGCTTAAGAAAGATTTTGGATTTGGATTTGATCATGGGTTTCAACTATTTGATTTTGAATTGATTTATGATTTGGATTTTGGAGCCCCAGGATGGAGGAGAGGGAAAAGGAAAATCTGATTTATGATTTGAGAAAATTAATTGAGTTGTAATTGATTTAAGATTTGATTTGGAATTTATTTATCATTTGAGAAAATCAGTTGAGTTGAAATTGATTTAAGATTTGATTTGAAATTGATTCATGATTTGAGAAAATCAATTGAGTTGGAATTGATTTAAGATTTGATTTGAAATTGGTTTGAAGGAGGGAAGCAAAGATTAGGTTTAAGCTATAGGGTAGGCAAGTCTTCCTAATACCCCTGAGGCATAACCTATTCATATGGCTAACTCTTCTAACTCTTTAGGGTTAGGTTAAGTGTTCACCTAATCAGTAGAAGTCTCTTAAGACTAAGGAACTCTTAGTGTTTAGAGGACTCCTTATGTCTAGGATGGAGAACTTGAAAGCTCACTCCAAAAGTGAGGTGAACAGCTTTCTTCCTAAGTACAACTGTTGCACACCAACGGGTAGCCTAGGTTGGATAGCACCTGTCGAGCCAACGATAAACTATCCTGTCAATTAGTTCCACTTTAGGGAGATGTAAGTCTACACGCCTTCTTTCTAGACTAAGTATGGCACACCTTAGGTTGTTGATCGATATCGATGACCTATGGATACACCACTCTTGGCAGATTTAAGCCTGTTATGCTTTCGATTGAAGTTGGCCACTGTATACCTACAAGTTTTCTTATTTGCAGGGTCCAATATAACGCCCCTAGTGGCACCTCCCCTTTGGGAACTCTACTTGGATCACATCCTTTGTGACCCCATTTAGACACTACCTGGATTACTCTTGGATTGGGGTCCCCTTTTCTAATAACCACCACGGTTAGATATTATATTTGCGGTGATTCTCCCTTGGTCTAGTAAATCTAAGATAGGTCAAGGTTGACATAGTCCCTTCTCAATGTGGTCCCTCGCACACCAACAAGATCCACAATAACAAACAAACAAAATACATATTCTCTTGTGAATTAAAAGAACACCCCGAGTGGCACTTTTACCAAGCAGGCATCCTATCTCCATGGCAATGTCAAAACTCTTTATAGGAATCGCTACTCTTGAGTTGAGATAAGCCCTCAGTACCACTCTCTCTGTAGTCGCCCTTAGGTTGGGTTCAACTTGTGCCACCAATAGGTTACCCCAGCGATTGTCTTGCTTTAGAAGATGTTATTCTGCTACGCATTCTTTCTAGCACGATCATTACACACCGACGGACAGCCCTAGATCGAGTTCAATTTATTGTCCATCAACGAGTCACCCCGGTACTCGGGAAGATGTAAGTGCGCTCGCTTTCTTCCCACGACCATTACACACCAAAAGGCACCCTTAGGTTGGGCGATCCTACCCCTTGATCGGTAGAATACCCATTTAGATTGGTAAATCTGATATAGGCCAAGGCTGACATAGACCCTTCTCGGTCGTCCATCGGACAGGCGAGTCCATCAAATTAAAATGAAATTAATACTACTCTTGAGGCGGCAAAGTCCCAACGGCATTCACTCGATTGTAAGCGCCCAGGTGGGTTTGATTTGTCACATCAACATGTCACACCAACTTATTCCCCACTTTGGAAGATGTATGTATGCTACAACCATTGACACCAAAGGAAACCCTGCAGAGATAGTCCTGGCTAGTAGTACCCCTTTGAGTTGTAAATCTGAGACAGGTCAAGGCTAACATAGCCCCTTCTCAGTGGATCCATCGCACGTCGACAGGGTCTACAACATAACAAATCAAACTAAATTAAATCAAATTATATCAAATCAAATTAAAAGGAAATTAATTTTGACTACTCTTGAGTTGAGGTAAGATCTCGCTCTTAAGTAGTTTCACGTAATTTGATTATTTATCCATCACCCCCAATGGCTTTTCCTTGATTTGGAAGATGTAAGCTATGCTTTCCTCCCAAGATAGCCACCGCACCAAAAGGAAACCATTAGTCGAGATACCATATATGTGTAGACTACCCCTTTGGACTTGTAAATCTAAGATAGGATAATGGCCTTCATGACTCCTTCTTAGTGTGGTCCATCACACACCAACAGGGTCTATAACAAACTAAATTCAAAACCAACCTCCCCAGTGGAGTCAAATTAAACATATTAGAAAAACCAAACTTCTCCCCAATGAGGCACAAATCAAATTAGTCTCCCTAATGGAGCCTAGATCTAAATCAAACAAACCTAACCGAGTGTACATCCCCAGCAGATATGTCCTCAATCCAGAACCATTCTCCCCAATGGAGCTATAACAAATTAAACTAACCTCCACAGCAGAGTTTAAATAAAAGAAAATCTAATCAAACTTTTATCCCGAGTGGATACACCCCCAAACAAATCATATTCACAATCAAACTCAAATTCTTATCCCCTAGTGGATAGCTTGAACTTGCTTCCCTAGTGGAATGTTCATAGACTCAATCCCCAATGGCATTCACTAAATCGCCTTAGTCGGGTTTGATTTATTGCACCATCAACGTCACCCCAATGGTTGTTCCCCACTTTGAAAGATGTAGTTCTCGCTATGGTTTCTCTTTAGCATGCTACGCACCAGGAAACCCTTAGGCGATAATCCTACCTTGTGGAAGGTAGACTACCCCTTTGGATTTGTAAATCAAATGGTCAAGGCCAACATAGCCCTTCTTAGTTGGTCCATCACACGCCGATAGGGTCCACAACATAACAAATCAAATCAAATTAAAATGAAATTAATTTTGATTGCTGAGTTGAGGTAAGATCCCCAATAGCACTTTCTTAGTAGTCACCTTAGGTTGATTTGTGCATCCAGCATCACCCTAGCGACTTTTTCTCCCGTGGAAGATGTAAGTCTTCTATGCTTTCTTTCTATTGCACACACCGAAAGTCAACCCTTTGGTGGATAGCCCCACCCTATGGTAGGTGGACTACCCCTTTGGACTTATATATCTAAGATAGACCAAGGCCTCCATGGCTTTTTCTTAGTGCGATCCATCGCACATCGACAGGTTTCATAACAAACCAAATTCAAAACCAACCTCCCTAGTGGGGTCAAATTAAATGTATAGGACAAACCAAACTTCTCCCTAATGAGGCACAAATCAAATTAGCCTCTCTAGTGGAGCCTAGCTTTAAATCAAACAAATCTAATCGAGTGTTCATCCTCGAAATATGCCCTCAATCTAAACCGCCTCCCAATGGAGCCATAACAAATTAAACCAAACTACATAGTGGAGTTTAAATCAAAGAAAATCCAATCAAACTTTTATCTTCAATGGATACACCCCCAAAAAAATTATATTCATAATCAAACTCAAATTTTTATCCCTCAGTGGATAGCTTGAACCAGCTTCCCTAGTGGAAGGTTCACATACTCAATCTTCTACAGATTCCTTCTGGCTCTCTTATGCCCTTGGAATAAAGAGAAATGCATTGCACTAAGATCATGATTCTATCTGCCTTTTGAGTTTATGTATAGATCATTTTCATTAGTGCTCGCAATTCTTTGGACATTGTTGATCATCTGGTCATGGTAATACGTAAGGTGCCTTGTCGCTACACCACACTTATTAGGGGTCCTTTTGTTGACCTCACTTTTGGAGTGAGTTCTCAATCTCATCATCTTAGACTCAGGGATCTTCTAGACACTAAGACTTCCTTAGTCATAAGACACTCCTAATGATTAGGTGAATACTTAACCTAACCTAGAGACTAAGAAGGGTTAATCATATGATTAGGTTATGCCTTAGGGATTAGGATAAACCTCTTACTCTAAAACCCAAATCCAATCTAGATTCACTCTATCAAACCTACAATAAAACTCAATTTCAAATCCAAATCCAAATCCAAATTCAAATTTCAAGCCAAAAGATTGAAACTCATGATCAAATTCAAACTTGAAATCTTTCCTAAGTCTTTTGAATCAGTTTCATGAACTTAGCCAAAACTCCATCAAAATAAATCCCAAAATTAATTGTTTTTTCATAATCAATTTATATATTCAATTATCTTCCTGAAAATAAATCAAATCCATAATCAAATAACAAAAACTAAATCCAAATTAAATCAAAACACAAATTTGAACCCTTTGAGCCAATTCCATGGACTCAACCAAATGACATCCAAATCAAGCCAAAACTAATGGATTTTCTCTTAAATCAATTATACCTTCAGTCATCATTCCAAATATAAATGAAATCTACAATCATCAAGCCAAATCAAAATCAATCCAAGTCAAATAAAACTTAGCCCATTTAAATAAAATTTTCAAATGAACCAAAACTCATTTGAACTCAAACCAATTGCAATTGGATTTATATATCAATCTTATATATATATATATATATATATATATATATATATATATATATATATATATATATATATATATATATATATATATATATATATATATATATATATATATATATATATATATATATATATATATATATATATATATATATATATATATATATATATATATATATATATATATATATATATATATATATATATATATAAGCTCAACTAAATCAAACTCAATCCAAATCAAGCCAACTAAACCCAATTAGCACACTTGACCCAAAGTAGCCAATTTGACCTACATGAATCAAAATCTAATTCAATCCAAATCAAAGTGAATTAAGCCAATCCAAAGTTCATGACACAATTTTTTGTCATCCTAGGTTGATCAATTATCATAAATTAGGTCAAACCAAGTCAACTTAACCTTTGACTAAGTCAACCCTTTAACCCATCTGAACCAAAATTAGCCAAATTATAACCTAAGCTAAATCCATTGAAACCAATGACTCAAATCAACCTAAAATCAACATTTGAATATGACTTGACCTTCAATTGAGCCAAACCTAACTCAATTAGCCCTCTAGAGCCAAGTTGACCCAAATTAACCTAAATTACCAAAATAGGTCAAATCAAAATCCAATCCAAATTGATTGTAACTAATGGCTCAAGTTCATTCCAAATTAATTATTGAAATTGACCAAGGCCACAATTGAATCCAATTTGGCCAATTGAACCCAATTGACCCACTTAGCCCAAATTGACATAAATGATCAAATTAGCCTAAACCCAAATTAAATCCATATTAAATCAAACCAAAGGATACAATCCTCCCCAATTGACCAACTAAATATGAACCAACACCCAATCCATGACAACTTGGCCAATTTGGTCAAATTGGTCAACTTGACCCATTTGACCCAAATGAATTCAAATGAACCAAAATTAAATTTAAGCCAAATTAAACCAAACCAATGATACAATTCTCTCCAAATAATCATATGAACTTGACCCAATCATTAGTTTGAACAATTTGACCAATTGGTCAACCTAACCCATTTTGCCCAATTTGACCCAAATGAGTCAAATTGAGCCAAACCAAACCTAATGAACTCCAAGTGACATGAAATTTGGCCCAACTCACTTTTGACTCATTTCAAATCTGCCCAAATCATATCTAATGTCAAATGACCATCCTACCCTTGAGCTAAGGCTATCACATGAGACAAATCACTTAGGGGAAGGGTCAATTCCTTTTCTTGTCCAGTTAGCACTCTTAGGTCCACCCAGTTCCAAGAACACTACCCAACCTAACCCAAGAAGTAGTTAGGTTGGCCATGACTCATGGAGAGGTGAATTCACCTCACCTCCCCAATTAGAGCATTTGAAACACATAGTACACCTATTAATCCCTCTTAGTAGTCACAGGATGATTCCTCATTCCCAACCACCCCAAGCCATAGAACATCCACTGGAGCCAAAATCATAATTAGTGATGATTTTTAGCCAAACCAAGAGGGAAGAGAAGCCTCATCATAACTCATTTCGCTATCACACACACTCTAGAAGCTCCCCCAAGCCACTAGAAACCCATTCCCTACTTCTTTTGGGCTAGAAAAAACACCAAATCGAGCGGATTCTAACAAAGAGCGATGCCCATCACTGATACAACATTCCAATAGGAGGCAAGGATCTAGATTCATCCTAAGGCTTCTTCTTGCATCTAGGAGTGTGCTCGATCAACACAGCCTCTGAAAACCATCGTTGGTGAGGCAATTTTCAAATCCTTTAACTGGCCATAGGTTCTTCTGTTTGTGATGATTCTTGCATGATTTTAGAAATTTCTCTTAGAAAACCCATGTATCTTTCATTTTACATAATCCCAATGTAAAAATAGGAGTTTTTTCATGAGAATTGATGTGAAATCAAGTCCATTCTGAAGAAATTTTGTTCGATTTCATGAAAATTGTGTAAAACCTCTCTCGGTTTATTGTTCATCCCATCGCTTTCATCAGAAGCGAGTATCCGATCTTATTTTAGGGAAATAGATGGTTATGATTTCACGCTAAATTTGTGTGATTTTAGCCTTCATATCATGAATCCAATTTGTACCGTCCGATCGCGTCCGCCCATTCCACGCGATTTCTTGTTCAAAGTTTGCATCAATGTCGAGCCAGCTAATCACATGGCGCCGCATGACACCAAGTGCCATGTAGAACCATGTGGCTAATCGTGTGACGCCATGTGGTATCATAGTTGCCCCATCAAATACATGGTGCCGATTGTTAAGTAGAAATTCGCCATTTTTATTTTAAAATTATATAAAATCACTTGAAACTTTAAAAAGTCATAAAATATAAAATACTTAACTAAAAAATTGAAAATAAAGGCTCGTTGGATTCGCCTTTTCAAGAAGAATTCACAAAATCAAAATCCCTAATTTTAGGTATATTGAGCTTAATTTAGGTTTTTTATTGAAATTAAAATTTTATTAATTAATCCAAAATACACATTAGATTGGTTTGAAATTTTGTGGATTGAAAGGAAGTTAAAATACACCTACTATAAAATTTCCAGTCAAAAGGTTTTGGGATTGGGAGATATTACATTCTAAAGGTCAAATAGTCTATTTTGTAAAAAAAAAAATAAATTAATAGACTTTATAAAAATTATGAAAAATCATTTAAATCAGCTGAAAATTTAAAAAATCATAAAAAATCATAGAAAAATCATAAAAATGCAAATAAATATTCATTTTGAAGGTATTTCAGAGGAGAATTTATCAAAAATATTCTTAATTAATTTTGAAGAGTAATTAGGGCCTAATTAAGGTTTAATTATAAAATTAATTAGTTTAATTGCTCTTTAATTACTTAAGTGATTAACCCCAAACTTTGTATGTTAATTCAATGGGATGACCTCGCCTCCCATAATTTTATTGGTATTTATTGCTTAATTAATTAGAGAAATTAACTAATTAAGCTCTAATTACTCTTTTAAATTAATTAATAATTAATTAATCTCATGAAAAGTAATAAATTAATTAATTAAGATGTTAATTGTTGGTTAACAGTGAATGAACTCATGGGATAAGATTAGGGCCTCCTTCCTAATCTATTTCTCTAAGTTTCTTTCATTAATTAAATTAATCAAGGCTTAATCAATTAGTCAAATTGCTTAATTAAACAAATTGAAATTATACTCACATGGAATCTCAATTAATAAAGTCTTAGGTAGACCCTTAGGTGTTCAATAATGTAAGAAAATCCTAAGAAAATTATAATTAGCCCCCATGTGTGGGAGAATTATAAGAGTTCTTAATTAAGTTTCTTAACTTAACTAACTATTAATCATGAGCCAAATGCATTAAGCCCCTTTATTTCTTAGGATCATTGTAAATTTATTTTCCGTAATTTACTTATCATATTAGCTCATAATTATTTAGTTAATTACTTTAAGGCAACATAAGCAAGGATTAATTAATGAATTTAATGCATATTACTACTTATTTAATCCATAAAATTAACTTAATCACATTTTATTAAACCAAATCAATTCACGAACATGGGAATGGGCTAGGATCAGCAAACATCTCTTCTTACGTCATTAAATCAAATCAAAATATGAGATTAAAAATGACATTAAAGAAGCTTTAGTTTATCTTAAATGATTTTATTTAATATGATTGTCCTTTGGAATTAATTTGATTGAATGAAATCATATGTTTATGTTTATTTATTCATTTTCAATCATGTTAAATGTTGTATGTCACTTGAAATCATGCATTCATCTTTTCAAAGTTAAATTTAATCAAAATGGGTTTCCTTTATATTAAGATTGCATGTGTTGGATTAATTTATAATATGTGTGGCTATTATCACTATTAAATCCAAATGTATTTTCAATAAGCTTATAAATGAGTAATAACATATGAAGTGATAGTAGTTATGATTACATATAGGTTTGCATGTGCTTATAGCTTAAGTTTGTGAAGTAGAGCTTTCTTTTTTAATCTATATGTAGTTCCACATGTATTTGAATGTTAATAAGTATATAGTCCGGACATCCGAGAATATGTTGCCTTAGTTAGCCCCAAGAAGGTCATTTGATTACCTCACTTCCATGGTTTAACAAAGACACGCATACTTATTTGATTTCATTTACATGTGTTCCTATATTAGGATTGGGATGAAATTTTGTTTCACATACATAAATGTTTTATTCAAATAAAAATGTAATTTTTGCATGATTTTCTTTTTCTTATTTACATATACATTCATGTGTAGTGTGATAGCAAAGTATAAAGTCTGGAAATCCGGAATATGAGGGTTTAACTAGCCCCAAGGAGGTCATTTGATTACCTCACTTCCCTCATTTAACAAAGGCACGTACTTGCTTATTTCTCTTTACATGTGTATGTATGTGTGGCTAAAGAATGCAAATCCTTCTTTTCTACTAAAATACTTGCATTCATAATATACTAAGTGATTGAATTAATTAGCCATGATTTGGGGTCTCTTTCCTTATGTACTTACATACAAATTTGCAAATATTTAAATGCAAATGGGTATATAGTTTGGACATCCCAGGAATACGAGGCTTTAGCTACCCCAAGGAGGTCATTTGATTATCTCACTTCCCTGGTTTAACAATGACACGTACCTATTTAATTTCATGTTTATGCCTTTTGTATGAGAATTTGGATAAAGGTCGAAATTAACATGATTAAATAATTCAATCAAATAAGAAATATAAACTTCAAATATTCACATCTACATTCATCATTTAAGTGTGCTAAAATATGTTGCGATAAATACACTTAGATTAAATCATATACATGTTATACATGATGGAAAGGAATGATTGAACATAAATCATGTGATAGTATTTCAATTTGATTAATCTTAAGAAGCCTTTCACATTGAATAGAATTATTTAAAGTGAACCTAAACTTAGAATTAATCTAAAAATGTGTAATAAGCCATTCACTAAAGAGAACTAAATCAAATTAACATGCTTTAAAAAGTGGCTCAAGGTAGAGATGAAAGGGAGAAATCCTCTTTCTTCTCTTTATAACACTTAGATGCTAAGTGTAAATCATACGAAACCAAACAAAACACAAATTAAAATTCTCAAATCAATTAAATAACTTATAGTGAAATCATCCTTTATGGTTAAATTAAATCTCTTTCACACTTAGAGAACTACAACTCAAATGTTTTGCAAGACATACCACACAAGCCTTAACACACACATTAGAATTAAGTCACTACTTCTAGCTTTATGTTACGGGGGTGCTTGGTATGATGTATATTTTATTTAGTTATGTAAAATTTTAGGCTGGTTAGGGTGTATGCTTTGTAGACGGATGGAAGGCTGTGATTAGCCTAATCATATTTTCTGCAGGGGATTATGCTTAAAGGGCTGCATAAAAATAAATATAAATGCTCTCTTTACAGACTACTTAAGCCCCTAAGCATATTTCAAGTTAGGACAGGTGGGCTTGGTTACCCATGTACAGGGTGCTAAGTCCAAATAAGGATATAATTGCTTGGGATTGTATGTGTGTTTAGCTAACACTTATCTTGCAGATGTAATTATATTTACTTTTTCTATTTTTAATATAATTTTTCATTAGGAATTAGGATTAGTGCTATGGTGGATAAAGATGAGCAGTGGCTAGAAGGCTTTGTCTTGGGGGGCCCTATGATGCCTTCGAAGTGGAGCAAATCAAATCAAAGGAGGAAAGAAGTGAAGTCAAGAAGACATCAAGAATCAAGACCCCCATAGCATTTTATAAGTTGTAATTATTATTTTATAATTCGAGTTGTATAAGTGTATAGCTTCTACCAATCTCTTCTTTTTTGTATGATAACCTCGATCGACCTCTTATTCTTTTACATTAGTTATAAAATTGTTTGATATGTTGTTTAGCTTGTGTAATAGAAATGATATGCTTTTCTTAGTTTCTTATATGATTGAAGTTTGAATGTGTGGCACGGATGTGATTAGGCTCTTAAGATAAAAATAAAATTTCTACCCAACTATAACTCATAACTAAAGCTTTAAGTAATTCATAACTCACCATAAAGCCTTGGCATTAAATCAAGATAAATAAAAGATTTTGCAGCCCCTGAGCTATATGGTTGTATGTTTCACATCTTGCATGCATATTATTCCTCTCTTGAACATGAAGGATCTCTATTCTTGCATGATAAGGGAATGCTTGACCTGTGAAGGCAACCCTTGTGGTGGAGAACACCTTCTTCTAGCTAATTTAGCCCATAACCTGCTTTCATCATGCATATATGCACCAAAATCCTAAAGGCTTTTGTCATTATAAAGTGTCAAAATTGGAATAAAACTTGTGAAGATTTTTTTCATTAGACTAATTCGTTATTCATTATATTCATGCTCTAGTCTTCTAGGAAGTGGGTCTAAGGACTTTAGTTACTTTCTAAATAAATAATAGCCCAACTATCTTACAATTTATATGACTGGACTACATGGATTTAAAGCATAGGAGAAATTAGCTGGCTGTTACTTCAGACTATTGTAAGTCTAGTAATCAGGTGGTTTATCCTCTTTTATGGAGTGTGGTGTTTATTTTAAAATATGTATGGGGACACCACACAGATATGAGGGTGTACTTATTGAGATGATTGGGTATAACATCAAGGAATAGTGCACTATCTTAAAAGATAGAAATTACTACTCTATAATGAACCTAATCACCTAATAAGGACTCTTAAGACATGATGGGTCTTGAATATACCGAGATTTTTTCTTACTTTACATGGATGAATAAAGTAGGTTTATTTAAACCTGATTCTAAAGTTTCCTATAAGGGAAAGCCCTCATAGTTAATTGCATCCTAAGGAGGTGAGTTCCTTAGGAATACTATCGATTAAAGTTGGAAATTATTGTCTCCAAAGAATTCAAAAATAGAACTATCAATAAATTTTCTATGAGAAAATCAACCTGGGATAGATCAAAAGGAGAGACTTATTATCGAAGCCAAAAGGAGATGAGTGGGAAATTCTCATGATACTTAGGAACCTAATGAGCATTCCAAGCTATCCTATGATTGGGCTTTATATATTTAAAATTGAAGAGAATTATATATTTATGTTAAAATTTTATTTGAAAGCTAGGACTTATAATCCCACAACACAAGATTGTGAAAATACCTAAGAGGTGAGGATTTATGCATGTAGCCCAAGATAAAACCACAACCTTGGATCCTAAATATAGGGAGCTTCAGTGAGGGCCAAAGCACATTATAAATATAAGCAAAAATGTGTATATAGTTTACTTAAGAGAGGGTAAACCACCCACTTGGACTTATAATGCCTGAGTGGTAGCCAGCTAACTCCTATATTTTAAAACCATGTGGCCAAGTTATATGTTTTGCAAGATGATTAGGTTGTCATTATTTAGAAATAAGCTAAAGTTCATAAACCCACTCAGAAGAGACTAAAGCTTGAGTGTTATGAATAATGACTTAGTATAATACAAATTTTATAATTTTATTGATTTTGGAC